>CM044966.1:19538575-20138084 GCA_024516035.1 Bactericera cockerelli
ATACTCTTTAGTGGAAGATAACTAGATAACCATCAGGCGAGGTTAATGCTCAAAGCATTTTCTACCACCTAACCCTCAGAGTATTATTATTATTATGTGGTCACAATCTCAAATTAATGAGGAAAAATTCATGCACTGAGTGGGATTCGAACCAACGGATCCCAACTCTACCTGGATTACCGGATTAGCGTGTTACTACCACTTGACTACCAGTGCACGTTTTTATGTTGATATAGATAGTATATATTACTAATATTTTGGTTTAACATCGCTTTCAACTGCATGAACAGTTGGACATATACTCGTAAATTTTATACAACTTGCAAATGCATATATCATCATTTATTTTTTAATTTTTTTTTAACGCAGGCAATGTATGGTCATCGCTGCCTGCAGAGAAGAAATTTTCCGAAATATTTTATTTATAATTCTTGTTTTAATAAATATAAATTAACTTTAGAGAAATATGAAATACCAACACAAAAATAAATAATATGTATGAAAATCAATATGAATAAGAGGAAAACTTCACTTACGAGTTTTTCGGCTGAAGGAATTTTATCGAATTATGAAAATCTATACAATTAAATCTAAAATCAAACCTTTAACAAACCCAATATGAAAATGTATACAATTGAATCTGAAAAACAAACCTTTAACAAACTCGATCAGTGACGCCAGTAAATTTCACTAGAAAACTTAACATGTGACATTTACCTTTTAATGGAAATTTATTATTATTTATTTTTTAAAACATAAAATTGACAAATTGTTCTAATGTACTGTCCACTGTCTTTAAAAAAGAGCAATAAAAATACAGTATTATGTCTTATTTCGACATGAATTTATTATAGGACAAACACTTCATTCAATGAACTTGTGAGAGGGAATGAGCCCGCAATTAATGTGTATTGAAAACAGTATAAATTCAATATTGACTGCTTGAAGGTTAGCTTACAACTGCAAAACAAAGCAGTCACTGATGAAAGTAAAAACAAGCTGGGACACACAAGAGAACCTTGCAGGACACCTCCTCTTCTCACCACTACTCGCACTCAGCTACTCAATTTAGAACACAAAGTTCTGCGAACAGCGAACCCCCGAAAAAAAGGTGTATAAAATCAAGAAAATGAGAGCGAGAGAGAGAGGTGGGGGGGGGGGGGAGAAAGAGAGAGAGGGAGAGAGAGAGAGACGAAGAGAACTTTATTTCAGGGAGGGGAAGTGAAAGTTCCCCCCACAGAGAAGGAGAATGGAGGGAGGGGAGGGTGTTGCCATGACAACGCAGAGTAAAAGCCGTTCTGCTCTCCATTGAGAAAGTGCTGCATAGTACACACCCTTTGAAAATACCCCCCTCCCCTGTGCTTCTCTCTTCCTCCTAAACTCTGACCTTCTCTCTCCCCCCACCCTCTGTCTGACCTTGGTCTCACGTGATTATCTAAAGAAGGTCTGTCTGACCTTGGTCTCACGTGATTATCTAAAGAAGGTCTGTCTGACCTTGGTCTCACGTGATTATCTAAAGAAGGTCTGTCTGACCTTGGTCTCACGTGATTATCTAAAGAAGGTCTGTCTGACCCTGGTCTCACGTGATTATCTAAAGAAGGTCTGTCTGACCTTGGTCTCACGTGATTATCTAAAGAAGGTCTGTCTGACCCTGGTCTCACGTGATTATCTAAAGAAGGTCTGTCTGACCTTGGACTCACGTGATTATCTAAAGAAGATCTGTCTGACCTTGGTCTCACATGATTATCTAAAGAAGGTCTGTCTGACCCTGGTCTACACAAGAAGAAGAATTAATTTGTTATTGGTGCGATTTCATTCTTGAGTCGGGTCACACAAATGACTCACACTTTTGAGTCGGATCACACAAATAACTTACACTCTTGAGTCGGGTCACACAAATGACTCACACTCTTGAGTTGGGTCACACAAATGACTCACACTCTAGAGTGGGGTCACACAAATGACACATTCTTGAGTCGGATCACACAAATGACTCACACTCTTGAGTCGGGTCACACAAATGACTCACACTCTTGAGTCGGATCACACAAATGACTCACACTCTTGAGTCGGATCACACAAATGACTCGCACTCTTGAGTCGGATCACACAAATAACTCACACTCTTGATTCGGGTCACACAAAAGACTCACACTCTTGAGTCGGGTCATACAAAAGACGCACATTCTTGAGTTGGGTCACACAAATGACTCTTGAGTCGGATCACACAAATGACACACACTCTTGAGTCGGGTCACACAAATGACTCACACTCTTGAGTCGGGTTACACAAATGACTTACACTCTTGAGTCGGATCACACAAATGACTCACATTCTTGAGTCGGGTCACACAAATGACTTACATTCTTGAGTTTGTCTGGCTGGGGGCCAACTTTGAAATAAAGTTGGCTGGAGACCATCACTCACCCCTCCAGCTGTAGCCAAGCTGGCTACAACAACAACACATTCTTGAGTCGGATCACATAAATGACTCACATTCTTGAGTCGGGCCACACAAATGACTCACACTCTTGAGTCGGGTCACACAAATGACTCACACTCTTGAGTCGGGTCACACAAATGACTCACACTCTTCAGTCGGGTCACACAAATGACTCACACTCTTGAGTCGGGTCACACAAATGACTTACATTCTTGAGTCGGGTCACACAAATGACTCACACTTTGGAGTCGGATCACACAAATGACTTACATTCTTGAGTCGGGTCACTTCGTTGAACCTCGCCTTGTACTTGAAGGAGCTGCTGGCGTGGAGAAACGAGCTCTGGGCGTGGCCTGCGTCTCCGTTACCATTGCTGGCTCGCCCGGGGGCGTGTCCATTCTCCTCGGCGTCGCCCATTACTACGAGAGGGGCGGGTCTACGAGAGGGGCGGGTCTACGAGAGGGGCGGGTCCCTCGACTAGCAGACGGTACTGCGCTCTAGCGACACATGACCGAGTCTATTCACACGATTGCACTGATTTACGCGAAACAGATCAACTTGTGCCGTATTTTTCTTTCTATTTCTAACCAAAGTCAAGCAAACGGGAATAAAATGAACCAAACTGGAAGCAAGTCATTTTTCTTTTGGAAGAGGAAAAATTTCCACTTCCAAAGTTAACCAAAGTGGAAGTAGAAAACTCTTGCTTCCAGTTCTTTTGTAGGTTAAGTCCATTGTTTATCTTTAAAAGTAACCAAACGCATTTTTCTTTCACGAATGACCTTGGAATAAAATGGAAATATTTGGAAAAAACCTAACCAGGAATTTTTTTTTAGTTAGAAAGAAAAATACGACTTTGGTGACTGCACTGTTTACAGTTTACACTATTTACAGTTTACACCATTAACAGTTTACACTATTAACAGTTTACACTATTTACAGTTTACACCATTAACAGTTTACACTATTTACAGTTTACTTAAATACCGGAGGAGACAATGTTTTTTTTTTTTAATAACATTTACATTACAGTTATTTATTTTTTTAATGTGTCTTTGACCAACCCGTTACTTATGGGTACGAATGTCTATGAACAAAATAAGTGTCATTAAAAGAAGAAGCAGAACAAAAAGAACACGACGGAGGAAGTACAGAACTGGATATGGCCAGAAGAAAGCTAGGCTGGATATAGGAAGAAATATTGCCCGTCTCATTATTATTATTATGAATCTATTATTATTATTATGATTCTATTATTATTATTATTAAGAGCCTATTATTATTATTATTATTATTATTCGGCCAGACGCAAGCTAGACTGGATATAGGAAGCAATATTACACAAGTCCGCCGCCTTATCGATCAAGCTACTGAGGTCGGTATAATTTCTAATTATTATTATTGTTTTTTTTTGTGAAGGGAAAAGTTTGCTGTCTCAAAAACAGGCGTGAAAGGGTTTTGTACCCTCAAAAAACCCTCTATTTTTAAGGTTTTTGTTTAAAGCCTCGGAACCGTTGGGGGTTGGGTGGAAGAGATTGCCATAGGCAAAAACCCCGCCCTTTAGAAAGGACATATGTTTCTATATATTTTTCTATTCTTTTTCATTTTTATTGTATATATTGTTTCCATTTTTTTCACTGTTAAAATAATTATTTGTATTGTACATATGTCCATATCTAATAATGTGTTGAATAATAATAATAATATGTACATTACTTCAGGGAATTTCTTATTATTATCAACAGAGAGACACGCCTCATATTGTAGGCAATAATATGGCAGCTATTATTATAGTAGTTAATACATTATTGCCTCATATGGTAAGCAATAATATGGTAGCTATTATTATAGTAGCTAATACAATATTGCCTCATATGGTAGCAGATGGTAGCTATTATTATAGCAGCTAATACAATATTTCCTCATATGGTAGCAGATGGTAGCTATTATTATAGTAGCTAATACAATATTGCCTCATATGGTAGACAACACTCGGTCTGAGCACATGCTCCATATGGAAGGCATGCGTTCATCTGCATGATGTTTCATACATGTGGTTTGGAACCAGTTTCAAATCTGTTTCACATTTCACTTTCAGCCATGTGGTCCTTGTTGGTTTCAAGTGGTCACGCTGAGAGTAGACTTCCAGTGGTGGTGAAGTGGTTTATGTGCTAGTCGCGCTAATCCAGATGGGATCCGTTGGTTCGAATCCCATCCAGAAATTAATTTTTCCTCATTTATTTTGCACTTTTTTTTCATATTTGTGTATTCATTACTTTTTACTACTTGTGAGATTACTTTTTTATATTATTATATTTTAATCATTGTATTAATTGACATTGTCCACGATGACGCCAACTATGATGATGATGATGATATTTATTTAAAAAAAAAAAAAAACTTGTCCCAGGGACCGTCCTTCCGGAAGGGAACCGAGGATGCAAGAAGCATTTCCTCTTTGACTACCTACAAATGAAGCATGTATATTTTTATATGTACAATGATTGAAAAAATTGAAAAGTTATCAAATTTGTGTAATCACTTTCGTAATATCACAACTATTATTGTAACTCGCTTTACTAAATCTACGCTGAAACCGGGACTTGAACCACCGACCTCCAGGTTACAAGTCCGTCGCCTTATCGATCCAGCTACTGAGGTCGGATGTACAATGATTGTGGAGCATAACAATCTCGTACGGATATATGAATGAGAATGATGAGATAAAGGTTTAGATTAGAAGGCAATGCTATCTCAGGTCCCTTGTGAGAGCAGGCTAGAGTACGGAAGTACTGATAGCTTGGACACGTGTGAGATTAGATTCTATTATCTGAATCATCTCCTATCCTGCTAGTATCACACTCGGATATTAATGTGACTCCATGTTGTAATAGTATTTTTAATTCAATTTAAACACACATGGGTTATAGTATAGCTAATATATCCTTCGAAGGGATAAATCAGTGAAGAATGTAATTAAAAAAAAAAAAAAAATTAACCAAAGTTGCTGAGGAGGTTATGAAACGTCCAGAAATATGAAAAAAATTGAAATCGGAGCAAAAATTATATTATTTTTTTTACAAAAACGAACACAATACTTCCGATTTCTAATATTAGAAATTTCTCGGAAGTAAAAGTATGTAAGTATTATAATATTTATTTAAGTTAAGGTTGAACCGACCTCAGTATCTTGATCGATAAGGCGCAGGCGGTGGACTTGTAACCCGGAGGTCGGTGGTTCAAGTCCCGGTTTCAACGTAGATTTAGTAAGGCGAGACTGAGTAGTGGTGATATCACGAAAGTGATTGACAATAAATAAATGTGTTTTTTTTTGTGCTATTATATCACAATTTTAGTGGGTAGCGCAGAATTATAGTACAAATTGCCTTTCCTTGAAAATCTTGATATTTTATGTTTGCCCATTATTCCGCCACTGATCATTGCTCATGATTTTTTTTTTTTTTTTTTTTTACAAAAACGAACACACAATACTTCCGATTTCTAATTTTAGAAAATTCTCGGAAGATAAAAGGATAAGGAAGAACTAGAAGATATATATTTTTAAGTTTTTTTTTTCCTTTATTTTTATTTTTGTTGAGTTGATTGTTTTGTCTAAAAAATAAAGTGTAAATAAATAAGAAGTATGAGAAGACAGAGGAAGGATCATGTCAGACAGAAGTAATTTTTAACTTTGAAGACGGGTATATCTTCCTATTATTTTTTATTGTAGGTAATAATTTATCTTTGTCAAATAAATGGAAATGTTGTTTAAAAAAAAATAATAATAATAAGTGTCACACTCCTCACTCGAGTGAAGATACTGCTCTCCACGTCATCTGGGAACTCCGCCACTTCTCCATGACAACACATCCACTTGTTCTGTTCATAATAATTGTCGCGGCCTACGATCCGCCTTTGCAAACGGCCAGCACTTTGTGAAGAATGTACGAGTATAAATACCAGTTCTTCTCGAAGTTCCAGACCAGTTCAAATTTAGACCTTCCACAAGTACCGTCAAATTGTTCTCAATAAACCCAGTTCAAATTTAGACCTTCCACAAGTACCGTCAAATTGTTCTCAATAAACCCAGTTCAAATTTAGATCTTCCACAAGTATCATCAAAATTGTTCTCAATAAATTCATTACAAAGTTTATTTCTTACACATAGAAATTAATCTTTTCACTTCAACATTTCAATAAGCAAGCAAGTTACAGTTAAGTACGTAGAATAACTGACTCCATCAAGGAGCCGGTCCATTCATTTTTGGTCCTTCGAGCCACGGATCATTCACTTTTGGTCCTACGAGCCACATCATTCAATTTTTGCACCTTCAAGACACGATCAAGTGCCTTCAAGATAAGTTTCAATCAACATGACGGAAGTAAAGTTGAAGTTGCTGACTGCAAAAGCGGAGAACATATTCGGTAATGTACAAAGTACCTATGATTTTCTAGCAGTAGTAGCAGTTGACAAAACAAAGAAGTCTGCGCTTTTAAGTAAAGTAGCTCTTCTAGACTCTTATCATCAGGAATATAAGGCTATTATTAATGATATTCAGGAGCTCAAACTATCTGATAATAATGATTATGTACCAGACTACAGCCAACTTAATGCATTTGAAGAGCTAGTAGGTATTATCAAATACAATGCAAGCATTTGCAGTAAATCTAACTCTAGCTCAGAAAAGATAGTGCCAGAGCTTCCCAGACTGCCGCCATTAGATCTGCCCTATTTCGATGGCAATATTCAACTGTGGTCAGTTTTCTCTGAGACGTTTACATCTCTCATTCATTCTAACAAGAGCTTATCCAACGATCAGAAAATTCATTATCTAATATCTCGATTAAAAGGTTCTGCTCTTAGTGTTTGCTCAGGTATTCCCGCCGTCGGATCCAATTACGAAACAATATGGCAAGCACTGAAGGACAGGTACGAGGACAAGAGAACGATGGCAGGGAGCTACATGGATTCAATTCTCGATTTCAAGAATATCAAGTACGAGTCAATCGAGATGTATCAAAAGTTCATTGATGAGGTCGGTATGTCAGTTTTGGCTCTTAAAGCTCTAAAGTTGCCAGATCTAGCAGAGTACATTCTGTACGCACTCTCAGTCAAAAAGTTAGACCCTGAGTTATGTAGAAAGTTTGAATCTAAAGCTTTCAATAGCCAAGACATGCCAAAGTTCACAGACTTATTAGCATTTGTTAAAGAACAAGTGCGCATTTTGGAGCGTATACAAGGGAGTTCGAGTCAGGTTAAAGAACCACTCAAAAGAGTCCCTCATACAACTCCACCTCAAAGTAAGCACAGAAGTCAATACAAGGCTATCACATTAGTCTCTTCTGAAGATAAAAAAGTATGTCCAGCGTGCAAGAACGCAGGCCACTCTTTATTTCACTGCTCTTCATTTATCGCGCTCGACCCAGCAGCCAGAGCCGATTTTGTGAAAATTAATAAATTATGTTTCAATTGTTTGAGCAGCAAACATCAAGTCGCAGCTTGCAGCAGCACGAGCGGGTGTCGGAAATGCGGCTACAAACACAACACAATGCTTCATCGTCAATCATATGAAAGTGAGAGCACACCAGCACCGCCAGTTCCCGTCACATCGCAGCCACAGCCACAGCCGTCCAGTAAGAAAGATACGTCCGCCGCCGTCATATGTGCATCTAGTCAACATACAATACCTATGGCGAGTACTACAGTCCTGCTCTCTACCGTTCAGGTGTATGTAAGAGGCGTTCTGGTACGTATGCTTCTGGATAGTGCAAGCATGAGTAATTTCATCACACAAGCGTGTTGTAAGAAAATAGGAATAAAATATTCTCCTCTGTCAACGGATGTTGGTGGTATAGGAGGTATGAATAGCCAAGCTAAAGGATTCGCGTCCTTCATTATCACATCAAAATTAGACGCAAGAAAGAGTTTTAAAATAGATGCACTAGTCGTTGATAAAATAACCGACCAATTACCTGTTTGTCCAGTTGACACTTCAAAGCTATTACATATAAAACAATTCATCCTGAGTGATGATAAGTATCACTTACCAGGGAACATTGATGGACTGATAGGGGTTGAGTTATTTTCTCGTATCATTGGCAAGAAAAAGTTTGATAAAGGTCAACCTATTATCATGGAATCAGAGTTGGGTGATATAATTATGGGAAAAGTACCTACTCTCACAAATTCACATCAGAATATTTGCGCCTTCACAGAAACTCCTCTTTCATCTATTCTACAAAAGTTCTGGAACATCGAAGAAGTTTCGCCTCCAACACAACTGCTGTCTTATGAAGATAAGATATGCGAGGATAAGTTTGTATCTTCTCATCAAAGGCTAGATAATGGTAGGTACAGTGTGTCACTACCATTCAAAGCTGACCCTAATCTCCTTGGTGATTCCTATGAAATAGCAAAAAAGCGTTTCTACAATTTAGAACGTAAGTTTTCACGTAATAAAGATTATAAAGAAAATTATACTGCAGCCATCTCTGAGTACATGACTCAAGGTCATGCAGTGCTAAAAGATGATCATAAGAAAGACACTATCTCATTTTACATGCCTCATTCTAGCGTCACAAAGCTAGACAGTTTAAGTACAAAGACAAGAATTGTTTTTGATTTGAGTTGTTCAACAACGAGTGGTTTATCATTGAATGACATCTTATACACCGGGCCCACCCTGTATAAAGATTTGTTTAAATTGCTCACTTCTTTCCGTATGTTTCCTATTGCATGTACTGCGGATATCAAGAAAATGTTTCTTCAAGTATACGTCCATGAAGAAGACCGCAAGTTCCACCGATTCCTGTGGCGGAGTTCACCTGAAGAGGAGCTACAATGCTACGAGATGGAACGCGTGGTATTCGGCAACAAAGCTAGTCCTTTCCTAGCTCAGCGTGTGCTGGCGCAGCTAGCCACGGATAACAGCTCTCAGCATCCACTAGGTGCTCAGGAGACACAGAAGTTCTTCTACATGGACGATTATCTCTCCAGCTTCTTAGAAGAAGATCTAGCATCAAGAACTCTGATTGATCTCACTACAATGCTCGAGAAGGGAGGTTTCGAACTCACAAAGATCGCTACAAACAACAAGGTAGTATTAGAAAATATTCCTTCTTCTCGTCAGCTCATGACTAATGTTCAGTGGGATCCAGACACCTACTTGAAGTTATTAGGTATTCAGTGGAATCCTAATGATGATTATTTTTCATTCACAGTCAATGTAAGTGACGTGAAATGCACAAAGAGAAATATTTTAAGTACAGTGGCAAGAATATTTGATATTCTGGGATTCGTAAGTCCAGTTATTATCACTCTAAAGTTATTTATCAAAGAGCTTTGGAATTTAAAATTAGACTGGGACGATAATCCACCTTTATCCTTCCAAGAAAGATGGTTTAATATTGTCACTGAGCTACCTGTACTAAATACATTAAAAATACCAAGACATCTATCTATTGTAATCGACTCAAAAGTCTCACTTGTAGGTTTCAGCGACAGCAGTGAACGTGCTATGGGCTCATGCGTATTCGCTCACGTATTACATCCTGATAATTCTACTCATGTTCATCTTGTTTGCGCAAAATCAAAAGTTGCGCCTATGAAGTACGTCACAATACCTCGTCTCGAACTTTGCGCGGCACTCATGCTAGCTCAGCTTATTTCAGTTGTAGCAGAAACATTTCAAGCAAGATATAATATTCAAAATATTTTATGTTTCACAGATAGTACTGTAGCACTAAGCTGGATAATTTCAGAACCATACAAGTGGAATACATTCGTCGCTAACAGAGTGGCGAAGATTCAAGATACTGTTCGTCAGGACAACTGGTATCATGTATCCGGAGTAGAGAATCCAGCAGATGTTCTATCTCGTGGTACCACCCCTACAGAGCTCATAAGTAACACTCTATACTGGAATGGTCCAGATTGGTTGTCAAAACCCATTGACCAATGGGAACTATCTAGGTATGTGCCTAACTCTGACATAATATTAGAAGAAAGAAAAAAGTCCACTCTACATACAGTTGTTAGTAAGGAGACACCTCAAAACATTTTACTTGACTTAGCAAGTAGAATTTCGTCATGGAAAAAATTATTGCGATCAGTAGCAATGGTTTTAAAATTTTGTCGTCTTCTCCCTGCTGGCCCATGTACACTGAGTGATTTAGAGTACTCTGAAATAAGAATTTTGAAAGAACTTCAAAATATTTCATTCAAATCAGACATTGAAAATATTCATAAAGGCAAGCCATGTTCTCATGAACTCTTAAAGCTTAAGCCTTTCCTAGAAGATGGTTTATTAAGGTGTGGTGGTAGACTCGAAAATTCGAAATTATCTTATGAACATATACACTCTATTGTGCTACCCAAATCACATCACATTATAAATCTACTGATTGAATATATTCACATCAAAAATTTCCATACTGGACCACATTTGGTTATCTCAATCTTACGTAAAAAATATTGGATTTTAGGCTGTCGAGACATTGTTCGTAAGCGCATTCAAAAATGCAACATCTGCTTCAAAACTAACCCTAAACCAATATTTCCGATTATGTCTAATCTACCTAGTCCGAGAGTAAAAGAAAGTTCAGCATTCTACAACACAGGCGTAGATTATGCTGGTCCGTTTCAGGTGACTATGACTCGTAAAAGAGGAGTGAAGTCACAGAAAGCTTATTTATGTTTATTCGTTTGTTTAGCTACAAAAGCTGTTCACCTGGAATTGGCGTCCGACTTATCGACAGCAACATTCTTGGCTGCTCTCAAGCGGTTTATAGCTCGCAGAGGCACTGTGAAAAATATTTATAGTGATCAAGGCAGTAATTTCATAGGTGCTGCCAATGCATTAAATGATATTTATGTATAAATTATTATCTTCACAGGTGTTTATTGACAGCTACACCCGAGAGCTCCTGAACAGTGAAATTCAATTTCACTTCAATCCCCCGGCCGCGCCGCATTTCGGCGGACTATGGGAGTCTAATGTCCGCGCAGTAAAAAGTCATCTTTATCGTACCATCGGAACACAGATCCTCACGTACGAAGAATTGAATACTGTGTTGGTTGGTATTGAGAGTATACTAAACAGCCGCCCGCTTTGTCCATTGAGTTCAGAGCCAGGTGACCCTCTAGTTCTCACCCCGGCTCACTTTCTCATGCAGAATCCTCCTAATCACCTCCCTCATGTAGATCCAGATGTCAGTGTTAGATTGGGAGATCGCTATAAATTTATCCATCAGCTATTATCTGACTTCTGGAAGCGTTGGGTTAATGAATATTTAAGCTCTTTACAGGAACGTTCAAAGTGGCTTAAAAATAACTCCGCCAAGCTAGAAGTTGGCATGCTGGTAATGGTGAAGTCAGAAAATACTCCTGTACTGTCATGGCCTTTAGCTCGCGTATTAGAGTTGTACCCCGGAGCTGACGGTGTTGTGCGAGTTGCATTAGTCAAGACGACAGGGGGAGTTTTCAAGAGACCTGCTGTGAAGTTATGTCCACTTCCTTGTCAGTGAAGGTGGATATTCATATGTTATGAAACATGTTGTTTCATGGTGGGGAGTATGTCGCGGCCTACGATCCGCCTTTGCAAACGGCCAGCACTTTGTGAAGAATGTACGAGTATAAATACCAGTTCTTCTCGAAGTTCCAGACCAGTTCAAATTTAGACCTTCCACAAGTACCGTCAAATTGTTCTCAATAAACCCAGTTCAAATTTAGACCTTCCACAAGTACCGTCAAATTGTTCTCAATAAACCCAGTTCAAATTTAGATCTTCCACAAGTATCATCAAAATTGTTCTCAATAAATTCATTACAAAGTTTATTTCTTACACATAGAAATTAATCTTTTCACTTCAACATTTCAATAAGCAAGCAAGTTACAGTTAAGTACGTAGAATAACTGACTCCATCAAGGAGCCGGTCCATTCAATAATGTCTAGTAGTAATATAATAACACTCTTTAGTGGAAGGTAACCACTAGGCGAAGTTAATGCTCAAAACATTTTCTACCCACCTAACCCTCAGAGTCTTAATAATTATGTGGTCAACAACACATCCACTCTTTCTGTTCATAATAATGTCTAGTAGTAATATAATAACACTCTTTAGTGGAAGGTAACCACCAGGCGAGGTTAATGCTCAAAGCATTTTCTACCACCTAACCCTCAGAGTCCTAATTATTATGTGGTCACCAACTCAAATTAATGAGGAAAAATTCATGCACTGGGTGGGATTGGATCCAACGGATCCCTACGCTACCTGGATTACCAGTCTAGCGCGTTGACCACTTGACTACCAGACTTAAAGTTTCCCGCCAAGTCTTCGACGCAAAAAAAAGTTACCCACTTGATCGAATCTCGGCCGGAGCGGAAAATTCTGGCCCAGTTTTTCCGTTTCCAGAATGGCATGGATGTAAAGGTAAAGTGCCCTAAAGTGATGCGAAAGGCTTTACCGGGCACAACTCCCAAAAAAAAACGTTTTTTGTTTTTGTTTTTTTAAGACGAGTGTTTCACAGCCGTCTTTATTTCGTAACCATGAAACAGGCGCTACTATAAACGTTTGTGGTCTGTGTTGTAGCCTATCCATCCCGTAGTATGCCTAGGGTGACCATACGTCCCGCTTTCGGCGGGACAGTCCCGCTTTGGAGCCATTTGTCCCGCTGTCCCGAGCAATCTCTTCGGGACGCTAAAATGTCCCGCTTTTGACCAAAATCATTAAAATGTCCCGCTTTTTACTTTCCTTATCTTATTACCCAACGAAGATCGTAAGCTAGCATACTTCGTAAGCTAGTATTTTTTCTTTTTTTTCAATGTTGGTCCAAACACACATACACAATTACACACGTAGCACAATTTCGTCTATTAATTTTTGTGGCAGGTACCAGAGCGCCGCCAAAAAGCGTACTTTTGGAACGTTTCGGAAAAACTATCAAAAAAAATGGTTTTTTTTTCTTTTTTTTTAACTTCAAATCTCATTATTCCCATTTTTACCTATATATGCTGACTGGGTCGCTATAGACAATACCTCTATAGCTACGCTTTGTCCTCACGAGGCTGAGTGACCCCCGAAAACATCCAATACACGGTGACAAGTTATTGCCCACGCCAGGATTTGAACCCAGGTCTCCCTTGTACAAGACTAGTGCAGTGACCATTAACTATTTATAATTTTTCACACCAGAAACTCACCCCCCCCCCCCCCCCCCCCCCCGGTAACGCGAAAACGGGCCGCGTCCCGATTTGGCTCCAAAAAAATCTGGTCACCCTAAGTATGCCTCCCCTCTGATGGGCGAGAAGTGACACAGGCGCTACTATAAACGTTTGTGGTCTGTGTTGTAGCCTACCCATCCCGTAGTATGCCTCCCCTCTGATGGGCGAGAAGTGACACAATACTTCCCTATTAGGTGCTGGGTCAAGACGAGCGCACCGGAAGGTACGCTTGTAATGACCCAGCACCTAATTGGGAAGTAAGGGATACAAACAACTGTAACCAAATTAAGAATACAATTTTTTGTCGGCAGGGGGAATCGAACCCCGGACCTTCCGCATGGCAAGCGACAAGCGCGCGAGTGCTTAACCACTGAGCTAATCGCGCGCTCTTTTGAATCAATGCCCATACTGATAATGAATCTATGTTCCTCTAACAATAATTTGAATCAATGTTCTTCTAACAATACTTTCCGAATCAGAATCTCTTGCAGAGACCAACACTGATAACAGTGTTATCAGCAGCTGGGTGGCCTTCTGTTCCACATGCCTACATAATGTAGAGTGTTGTAAAGGTTAATGAATGGGACCATGTCTAATTGTATACAGGGATCAGTGGCGGCTCCTGACTTCCAGACTAGGTGAAGACAAATTATACCCAGAAGTATTGAAAAAATAAAATTATTAATTTATCAGATTTTAGTTCTTATGGTCTCATAAACACAGCCCATTGTAAGTTATGGCTGTTTCCCTGCAGAGCATGGTTTTCTCTCATACCAGTTTTGCATCATATAAGTTTTTATAGGTACTTTTTTTGGAGAACACTTGGTACTTAATAAATAAACAAGGCCAGCAGAACAATTTGTCAGCACTTGAGCTGTTACGCAGCCATTCATTTTTCATAAGCCATTCAGGCTTGAACTGTATGGCTGTGGGGCAGGCATTTGCTTTACTTTTTTAGTGGTGGTTATAGTAATTGGAGAAATTGGACATCCAGTAATCATAATATCTTTCTTATCCTCATTACTTCTTAATCTGAATGGGGTTACTTTTAATGTTTGAACCCCATGATTTTGTGGGAATCTCATTGTTTCTTTGAAATATTGTTATTAATTATTCATCTTAATAAAAAATAATTATTCATCTTAATAAAAAATATTAACTAAAAGTTGGTAGGTAAAAAGGAATTAAAAAAAAAATATTAGGATTATACCTCAGTAGATAGGTAGGTACAACATTTTAAAGAGGGGTTAGAACTGGGAAGGAAAGAAAGTTAGTTGAAGACTAAAAATTACAATCCAAAACTGGAAGAAAATCCACCACCAGATTACAAAATAAATCTAAGAAAGATACTTACTACAAATATAAAATCATCTTAAATTTGTGTTACCATTACCATTGATGTTTAAATGACTATTTATGAAAAACACAGATATTGCCTTATAATTTTAAGTACTTCACTGGAAGCTGTGTGCTTAGTTAGCTACCTGCAATCTGCATAATTATAATGTTATTTCTGACACTGAAAGAAGTACATAGCTACTTCATATTCAACTTATTATGAAAAGCACAGGTCAGATCAGGTAGGAATAATGTTTCTATCCTGTATCAAATACTGGGAAATAACTTTATTAACTAGTTACACCAGTAAAAAGTCACTTGATTACCGTTGAAAAGATTTGAAAATAATCTAATAAAATTTAAAAAGTGCGCGACAAGTTTTGTTTACATTCTAAAGATAAGAGATACAATGTTGCCAAGTTAATTTCATAGCTAAATTTCTACAAACTTCAAGAGCTATATTTTAAATTTAAAGAAATCCCTCAAATCATGTAAGACGTATTTATTTATTTAAAAAAATAATACTACACCGCCTGAACAGAATTTTCTCTTGAGAATTTCATTTCAACACGTCTAATTTCATGATTTTTTTTAAAGTGGTTCCATAGTCAGGATCTTAAACAGGACCACCATTGTCCCTATAAAAAATTCTTGGATCAACTAGATACCAGATTATCTTATTTGGCTCAATTTCGGTACCTACATTAAATAATTATTTCCGAGATTTGACTTCAATCGAGATGTCCTTTTTAAGACTATAGTTGACAAGATACATAAATAGTTAAAATTTATTGGTATCGGCTATCGTTTAGGAACTATGTACAAAACTAGAACCCAAAAAATGAGAAATAATATCCAAAATTCCTGACACAAAATCCTGTTTTCCTAACGCCTACGTTATTATTATTATTATTTTTAATATTACAAGATTGTGCTAGATATGGGAGGCTAAATCATTGACTGGTTTCCTAGGTCTGGCATAATGCTACTGGCAACAATGTTAATATCAAAAACACATGACATCTCACATGGTATGTGGCTTCGTGACATTTCGTATGAGGTCGTGTAGATAATGTAAACTGAATACAACTGAAGACTGTCCTCAGTAGCATATTACATAGATATAGTTCTTGCCTAATATTTCATGATACCTACTTGGAAATACTCAACTCTGATTGGTTGATTCAAGGACAACTGAAGACAATTTCGAATTGTCTTCACATTTGGTGTTCTCCTTGGAAAGTAACATGAAATGTTAAGCAGCATTGATCTATTTTACACAAAGCTTACTCTTTTTTTTTTTTTTTCTTTGAGTTGGATCAATTGTGCCATGTTCAAGGCATTATGAGTTGTGTTTTCACTGTTCAAAATTAGGTGAAAATGTCTTCAGTGTCTTCACCCGACGAGCCGCCACTGACAGGGATTCCACAAAGTCTCACTCAAACCTGGGTTCTTTGGAAACGATTCAAAATATCGACAACAAAGGGTTGGGTGGAAGAAAGTTTTGGGTGGAAGAGATTGCCAGAGGCAATAAACCCGCCCTTTAGTTAGGACATATTATAAGTATATATTTTGTTTTTTTTTTCCTTCTGTTCCACATGCCTACATCATGTAAAGTGTTGTAAAGGTTAATGAATGGGACCATGTCTAATTGTATACAGGGCTTCCACAAAGTCTCACTCAAGCCTTGGAAACGATTCAAAATATCAACAACAAAGGGTTGGGTGGAAGAGATTGCCAGAGGCAATGACACGCCCTTTAGTTAGGACATATATTATGCATACATTTTTTTTTTCGTCTTTTTATTTATCTTATATTGCATATTAATTTGTAATTATCAGTGTTGTATATAATTAAAAAAGTTATCATATTTGTGTTAATCACTTTCGTGATATCACAACTACTCAAACTCGCTCTACTAAATCTACGCTGAAACCGGGACTTAAACCACCGACCTCCAGTTTACAAGTCCGCCGCCTTATCGATCAAGCTACTGAGGTCGGTGTTGTATATAATATGTCCAATTAATAAAGTGTTAAATAATAATAATAACAACAGCAAAAAGAAGCAAAAACCCGTATTCCTTCTTTTCCAGGTAGATTAATTAAAATTGTGATATCACAAATAGGATAACTTTTATTGCCACTGATAAGTGAGTAGAGTTGAGTTAAAAAAATTGAGTGTTTCACAGACTTCTTTATTTCGCAGCGATGAAACAGGAGCTACTGCAGACGCTTGTGGTCTGTGTGATAGCTTCCCCATATGGCTCCCATCTGATGGGCAAGTAGTGACACATTACTTCCGATTTAGGTGCTGGGTCAACACGAGCACACCGGAAGGTATCCCTTACAAACAACTGTAACGAAATTAAGAATACAATTTTTTTGTCGGCACCCGTGGATCGAACCCGGGACCTTCCGCATGGCAAGCGAGTGCTTAACCACTGAGCAAATCGCGCGCTCATACTTATTTTACTGTCTCTTTTTATCAACTTTGAAATTAAAATTTAACAACATAGAAAATAAACATGTATTGTTTTCAATTAATAAAAAACATGTATTGGGTTCGAATCCCATCCAGTGCATGAATTTTTCCTCATTAATTTGAGTTTGTGACCACATAATAAAAAGACTCCAAGGGTTAGGTGGTAGAATATGATTTAAGCATTAACCTCGCCTGGTGGTAACTTTCCACTAAAGATTATTATTATTAATAGTGCCTCAACACTCAACACTGCCTCAGGAAGACGTGCTAGAGGAATTCTTTTATGTATTTCTTTTATGAGTCCAAATAAGGACGAAACTAGTCTTAGACTACTCTCTATATTTTTTAAAGTCTATTGATATAGGCAAGACAAGCTTTTAATCTTGTGACTATGAATTAGTCCGGATGACAATGAATCCTAGTCTCATATTATGCATATATAATTATTATATATTGGATTTGTATGAATGAAGGAATTTGAGTATTCATTTATGTTATCAAAATATTACTGCAAAATAACAAAATATAAGAAAACATTATCACTAAACAAGGTGCCTGGTTCCCCAGGTACCTTATTGTGATAGTACTTATAAGACTTGCACTTAAAAAAAAAGTAATTGTGCCCCGGAACCGCTTTCGCATTACTTCAGAGAGACTTGCACTAATAGTGCATACTCGTAATTATTTTATTTGATTAATTTTAAATACTTATATATTTATTATGTTATTGTTATTCTAAACATTATAATGAAATGATGTACAAATAAAGCACGAATCTTTTTTTTTTAAATAAAATATTTTATTTTTTATAAAGTTCCAATTTATTGTTTCAATGTGTACTATTCACGTCGTGTGACACCATGTCTTTCCCTATGTAAATCCAGAGAGAACAAACACTTGCTGCATTACCTCTCTGAATTGCTAGAGACAACAATCTTTGTGTGATAAATTGATAATACATAGTTTATCAATTATTTTAATAATACTATCCTATTGTATCAATTATAGTAATAACAAAATAATATTTAACACAACGGTATGGTTTAATATTGATGAGGAGCCGCAGGTTTTAGTTAGGGTAGACAGCCATGGTTTGATTTTAACACCCTATCGACACGATTTTAAACTGAATCAGTTAACAGATCGTTTAGTTTGATTTTAACACCCAATCGACACGATTTTAAACTGAACCAGTTAACAGACCGTTTAGTTTGATTTTAACACCCAATCGACACAATTTTAAACTGAACCAGTTAACAGATCGTTTAGTTTGATTTTGACACCCAATCGACACGATTTTAAACTGAACCAGTTAACAGATCGTTTAGTTTGATTTTGACACCCAATCGACACGATTTTAAACTGAACCAGTTAACAGACCGTTTAGTTTGATTTTAACACCCAATCGACACGATTTTAAACTGAACCAGTTAACAGACCCTTTAGTTTGATTTTAACCAATACTCGACACGATTTTATACCGAACCAGTTAACAGATCATTTAGTTTGATTTTAACACACAATCGACACGATTTTACACTGGACCGGGTCTGAATCCCACAATTTTCGACATGAGTTTTCCCCCTCCTCGAAAAAAAATTTAACGGACCATTTAGTTTGCTCTTTACCAACTTTCGACAGGTCTGTCGAAAAGACTGTGCATTGCAATACAGCGCGGGAATGCGGCTAGTGTGCTGGGCACACTTCCAGTTTGTGCTACCATGGAAGATGTGTATTACTGTTAGTAAATGTATTCAAATATTATTTACAGTCAGTTAACAGAAATGGTTTAGTTTGATTTTAACCCACAATCGACACGATTTTACACTGAGCAGATCACAACACTACACCAGGATAACACCAACACTACACTGAACTGTACACTCGGGAGCTCTGAGCACTACTCAGAATCTAGGAGGAACTGATAAACACATTAAAACACTTAGAAAAATCCTAAACATCCTCTTCCGTGACAACTCGCATGGTTACCGACCTCAGTAGCTTCATCACTTAGTCCTGAAAAGTATCACTTACTTTTATCTACCACCTGGTTTTATTAATGTATTTTTCTTTTTATAAATTTTAAATTTTTCATTCATTCATTTACATCATGTACCACTGTACCATTTAAATCATACCTATAGCATACATACAAGAGTGTATACCGAAATGCCTTCAATATAATAATAATAATAAAAATCAATAAAGCCGAAAAAATTCGAACCCGTCGGCATTCGAACCCGGGTCACCTTGAGTGCAAGGCCAAATTTTTATATTTATTCACAATCCATTTTATATTTATTTTATATTTATTCACAAACAACTGACATCACTATCGATGCTTGCCATAAGACACAGTACTCCTGTTACTTGTGTTTTAAAGTAGACAATGATGATGGTTATTTTCAGGATGGTTCTTCCAAATATTTTTTTTTTTATATATATAACTGTGATATGATTGTTTTTAAACCTTTCTTATGTGATATATTCATGTTATTTGTTTTCTGTTTGTAAATAGAGCTAGGCTCGTAAATATACACCCGTGCTGCGGGCATTTATTATTATTATTGATAGTTAGACGCGATTTTCTTGAACATGTTATTTATATTTGATAATTTGACATCCAAATGTTATCATTTTTGTGTTAATCACATTCGTGATATCACAACTATATTCGAACTCGCTTTACTAAATCTACGCTGAAATCGAGACTTGAACCACCGACCTCCAGGTTACAAGTCCACCGCCTTATCGATCAAGGTACTGAAGTCGGTTTGACATATTTGACATCCTAATGTGAATTTATTATTAAAACACTTCTATATATCTAGGATTGGAATTTCATTTTTCGAATCCTAGACATATAGAATAATAATACTCTTTAGTAGAAGGCAACCAACAGGCGAGAGAAATGCTCAAATCATTTTCTACCACCTAACCTTCAGAGTATTATTATTATGTTGTCACAAACTCAAATGAATGAGTCAGAAATCATGCACTGGGTGGGATACGAACCAACGGATCCCTACTCTACCTGGATTACCAGACTAGCGCGTTAACCACTTGATTACCAGTGCAGTTTTAATTTTAATAATAGTTTGACGCAAATGAAGCATTCCAAATTCCATCAATATTCAATGAGGTTAAGTTAAGGTTGAACCGACTTCAGTACAAAAATACAAAAGATATTGTATGTACTTCAAGGGGATTGTAATGAAAAAACTGTAGAATGAAATTAAATCAACTTACTATTATTAGTAGCTTGATGGATAAGGCGGCGGACTTGTAACCTGGAGAGGTCGATGGTTCAAGTCCCGGTTTCAGCGAAGATTTAGTAAAGCGAGTATAAGTGGTTGTCACATCACGAAAGTGATTACCACGAATATAAAAAAGGAATATAAAAAAGGTCAATTTTTTTGTGTTAATCACTTTCGTGATGTCACAACTTTACTACTCGAACTCGCTTTACTAAATGTACTCTGAAACGGGGACTTGAACCACCGACCTCCAGGTTACAAGGGGGCGCCCTTATCGATCAAGCTACTGAGGTCAACGCTTTATTCGGTATAAATGGACATCATGTACACACAAATACTTATTTTAACAATGAAAAAATGGAAACAATATATACAATAAAAATGAAAAATAATAGAAAATATATAGAAACATAAGTCCTAACTAAAGGGCGGGGTTATTGCCTATGGCAATCTCTTCCACCCGACCCTTTTCGACGAATACAATACTTTCCTTATTATAGGATAAGGACAGTAAAAAAGGTTAGGTTAGGTTAGGGTGCAAGGGGGAAGTCCCTCCGGAACTGAAGAGGACAATCATTGGAGTCCCTCACTTGATACTGTTGGCATGACTCAGATCTGAGTTTTACTTAGGGAGACACAGGAACAGGCCGGGTGTTATGTTGAGGGAGGGGGAGGATATAACTTAGGGATACACAGGACAGGCAGGGTGTTATGTTGAGGGAGGGGGGAGGATATAACTTAGGGAGACACAGGGAGACAGGAAGGGTGTTATGTTGAGGGAGGGGGGAGGATATAACTTAGGGAGACACAGGGACAGGCCGGGTGTTATGTTGAGGGAGGGGGGAGGATATAACTTAGGGAGACACAGGGACAGGCCGGGTGTTATGTTGAGGGAGGGGGGGAGGATATAACTTAGGGAGACAGGGACAGGCCGGGTACTATGTTGAGGCAGGGGGGAGAATATAACTTAGGGAGACACAGGGAGACAGGCCGGGTGTTATGTTGAGGGAGGGGGGAGGATATAACTTAGGAAACAACATGGAAAAGAGGCTGATTCGTCATTTTGTTTTGAAAGCTTTATGATTATTACTTCCGAGAAATTTCTAATATTAGATATCGGAAGTATTGGGTTCGTTTTTGTAAACAAAAATTCTGGACGTTTCATAACCTCCTGAGCAATTTCGATTTTGTGTTTGTTAAATACATTCCTTGTAACGTGCAAATCTCACAGAAAATACCGAACGGATTTCGACAAATTTCTGTACACATAAAGGATTCTGTAAATGGTCCCATTTTAATTAAATTCATCAACTTTGCACTAGCGGTTCTTGGTGATAAAGACCATGCGCTTGACCACTCACTTTTTACTTACACGCTTATATCTCGTGAACGATACACCCGATTTTGATGAAATTTTGTATGTATATGCGTAAGAGCGTTTTAATAGTACATTTATAATTATTTTAAAAATAATTAGGATTTTGCTCTGATATTTAAGAAAATCCAAAATTTTGGATTTTCACATTGCACGCATGATGGCCTGGGGTCAATCCCCAGCTGGCAGGAATTTTTCTGCTCTGTACTTGGATGTTCTAGGTCCACTCATACCTCGTGAGGAAAAATGAGTAGTTACTTGTATGAGTAACGACCAGTGGCGGCATCACCAGAGTTAAAGTAATTCGAAAAGTTAAGGAGGCTCTTAGTAATGGTGCGCTACCCACAAAAATTGTGAAGAGGCTCTGTGCTTCACCACAAATAAAATCATACATACATACTTAAAGTGGTTTTTTTTTTTTTAATTGAACGAAAAGCCTGAATGAGACCGAACAGTCAGCTCTGGTCAACCAAAATTTGGAGAATAAAAAAAGTGATTTTTGGAACTCTGGTTTGTTTACACTAAAGATATCGGTGTTTGTTTACATTTTGCATTTGAAAGGGGCCACTTCTTATTCTTCTTACCGAACCAAAAGCCATGACCGAACGAACGAGCCGGTCCACTCCGGTCAGGAGTTTTCGGTTCGGTCAAATAAAAAAAAGTGAATTTCAGTGACCAGGTCAGCTTCGGTTCGCTTCGTTCAAATAAAAAAAAACCGCTTTTAGTTAGTACACTAATGTTTAATTTGTTGAACTCAAGTGATTCTCATTATTATAAGTTTTGATCTCATCAGGAAGGAATGATCCGAAGTGTAAACAAGTCGCATGTGTTGAATATATTATATAAATGGATATATATATATATATTTTGTGATTCTGTCGAGGCTCAGATGTAAACAATAGCCAGGCATTGTGTACGTTGGCGCCTTGAAGTCGGGAGGGCACACCTCTTGGACCCGATCCTTATCCCATGATCCCAAGCCAGCCAACACGCGCCTCATGTAACATGCTGCAATTGCTGCATGCTGCATGCCAGCATGTAAAAAAAAAATATATAATTTCCCTCATAATTAGATCAACGTCTTACACGTAAAATATTTCCTCCTTTATGTGAGACATAAGACTCTTATTTTCATTATTATAGTGAATATAGTAATACTTACGACATTATTTTCATTATAGTGAATATAGTGATATTTACGGCATTATTTCCATTATTATAGTTAATATAGTGATAATACTTACGGCGGCTGGACAGGAAAAACAGGGGACATGAAACAGAGAGAGAAAAACAGAAAAACATCCATTAGAACACAGAATGCCAAAACTAACCAACCCCAACCATGAGGTTGAACAACGTCGACCCTGCTTCAGCGGGTTAAGACAGAGTGAAAAAAGAAGAGAACACAGAAAGCTATACAGCTATACGTGCACTTTAAGTCAAGTGGTTAACGCGCTAGTCTGGTAATCCCGGTAGTGTAGGGATCTGTTGGTTCGAATCCCACCCAGTGCATGAATTTTTCTTCATTAATTTGAGTTTGTGACCACATAATAATAAGACACTCTGAGGGTCAGGTGGTAGAAAATGCTTTGAGCATTAACCTCGCCTGGTGGTTACCTTCCATCAAAGAGTGTTATTATTATTATTAATATAAATTTTCGACCTTTATGAAAATTTAACCTGAGAATGTGTTGATTTCTGATGGAACTTCCTCAGTTGTAAGTTGTAATAGAAAGTCGTGTAATTTTCACACCAGTTTATTTACCAAGTACATCACACAATAATAGTAATAATAACACTCTTTAGTGGAAGGTAACCACCAGGCGAGGTTAATGCTCAGGGCATTTTCTACCACCTAAACCTCAGAGTCTCCTTATAATATGGTCAAAAACTCAAATTAATGAGGAAAAATTCATGCACTGGGTGGGATTCGAACCAACGGATCCCTACGCTACCTGGATTACCAGACTAGCGCGTTAACCACTTGACCAGTGCACAATCAGATGAAAAGACAGTGTCTGCAGTCACTACAAGGCCATTTTATGAATGGGCATTGTCATGGAGGAATAAGCGGTGGAGAACTTGTGATGCCTTAAACCTTAAACCAATCAGATAAACAAACTGATAACAGCTATTCGTATTACACATACGAATAGCTGTTATGAGTTTGCTAAGTGATGGCACTCACTTGCCATGCGGAAGATCCCACGTTCGTCCCGTGCCGACAAAAAATTGTATTCTTAATTTGGTTACAGTTGTACGTAAGGGATACCTTCTGGTACGCTCGTGTTGACTCAGCACCTAAATTTGAATTAGGTACTGTGTCACTTCTCGCCCATCAGAGGGGAGGCATACTACGGGATGGGCAGGCTACAACACTGACCACAAACGTTTACAGTAGCTCCTATTTCATGGCTACGAAATATAAAAGGCTGTGAAACACTCATCTTTTTGTCTTACTTTATTCTTTTTTTTAACAAAAAAATAAACATCACTACCATGATTTAAACTTGAATACGCCACAATCATCTGGCAACCCCACACTAACGATGCTATTAAAAGAATAGTCAAGTGGTTAACGCGATAGTCTGGTAATCCAGGTAGCGTAGGGCTCCGTTGGTTCGAATCCCACCCGGTGCACGAATTTTTCCTCATTCATTTCAGTTTGTGACCACATAATAATAAGACTCTGAGGGTTAGGTGCGGTAGAAAATGAGCATTAACCTCGCCTGGTGGTTACCTTCCACTAAAGAGTAATAACAATTATAATAATGTTTCTTCTTTGTGTTATTATGTCACAATTTTAGTGGGTAGCGCAGAATCATAGGACTTTACCACTTTAATTTACAATATCTTGTATTTTTTTTTTTTTGCCTATGATTCTGCCACTGGTCGCTGCTTCACATCAAAGCAGCTTCTCATTTTTCCTCACGAGGTATGAGTGGACCCCGAACATCCAAGTACAGAGCAAACAAAAATCCTCCCCTGCTGGGAATCGAACCCAGGTCACCATGTGTGCAATGCCTAGCGCGCTAACTCACTCTGCCACAGTGACTACTCCACTTAAGAGTATTATCAAACACCTCGGCCGAGGTGTGAAGAACGCCTATACAAAGAAAGAGACAGCCCGGCAGAGTGTAAGGTTACGGAAAACATAGTTCCCATGCATTTCATGTACTTTCAGCCAGCGAAAAGTGCAACATGAATTTCAAAAATCGCGATTTTTATTGCAGAAATGGGCTCTACGTTGAAAAATAAGTTGATTTGACTCTTTGTTTGACTTCCTAGGCCACCGGGAACCCTATTTTCGAGACCCCCCAACAATCGTGAAAGACATGAAAAGATTCATAATTTTTTTTTTTTTTTCTGTTTTTTTTTTCATACGGATCCTTTGAGACCCGACTTCGTGTCTTTAACTTGGCACTGAAGATTAAGTGAGGTGTCTAAAGTGATCAAGATATAATGGAGATGAGCCCGGACCAAAAAAAAATTCTGAATTATAAGCGGGCGGCCCATTTGGGCGGCCTCGGGTTTTGGGAGCCCAAATTATGAATTGAAGGATAATACTAGTCTTAAGTGGTATCAAATGAAAGATCTTGATGAGCAGATACCAAATTTATTGATTTTATTCCTTCATCCGGTCCACTGGGTGGCACCTGGTGGCCTTTTCATTTTCTTTGGCGGGTAGGTACCTTCGAATCCTTAGCTTAGTGGTCAGATCTTGGCCAGTATGTATTTTTCGAGATGACCTCGATCTCTCACTGCAAAATTTTAATGTTTAAGTTTCCAAGTATTAATTTAGTTCATTTTCCGTCCGTTTCTGTAGAAGATAACTTTGTCTATTGGTAGCATGCTCCACCTGCCACCCAGTCAGCATGGGTTCGAATCCTGGCGGGGACGAATTTTTTTTAGCTCTATATTTTCAATTTGGGCTTAACGTTGTTTTGTTTTTCCGATCTTTATATTTGATCTTCATGACGACCCCATTACCCTCGCGAGGAAAATTTTAGAAGTTGCAGAATTAGACAATGACCTGTGGCGGCATTACGAGATTGATTTTGGACAATCATGGTTGGATGGAGATAAAATATGATGAATTATGCAGCTCTCATAATGTCGATGCTACTCACTTAAAGTTGTGACAAAGTAGTGACTTTGGCCAAGTGGGTAGCATACTAGGCTTGGGTTCGATCCCCTTGAGGGAAGTTTTTTTTTTCTCTGTCCATTATGTTCGGGGCACACTCATACCTCGTGAGGTATTGATAAGGGACTTCACAACACCAAATTGTCTCCCGTCGCGTCGCTTGCATTTTTACCTGATTTTATACCTACATAGTTTAGGCCTAGCATAAAAATTATAATCGAAACACCTAGGAATCATTGATATAGACCTGAGGCATGGCCTTCTATGTATTTTTCCTAACCCTATGATAAACCCAAGGCATGGCCTTCTATATATTTACCTAACCCTATTATAATCCCGAGGCATTGCCTTCTATGTATTATCCTTAACCCTATATACTATATTCCTGAGGCATGGCCTTCTATGTAATTTACCTAACTCTACTAAACACTGAAGGCATTGCCTTTCATTAGTTAGAGATTTAAAAGATTTCCTTATAAAAGGCCCATTCTTATATAAAAATGATAATTTTATAGTTTTCATTTTCTTAAATACCTAATGTAAAAGAGCATGGTCTATTTTCCGGGAGAGAAACTCGTGGTGACCCTTGCAACAAGCCGGAGAGAATTCGGGTAAGAAAAGATCAACGGGAGAGAACTCATTACCTCACCTTGATAAGGTGATTACAAATTAATTTCTTTGGCATTTGTAAATCCAGGTGTTTTAGTGTCCCTCATAGGAGGCTCCGAGGTCTATTTAGCATTGAAAGATAAACCTAATCATGTGGAGAATAGAATCAAAAGATCTTGCATTGCAAATTTAGATATTATTTACTCACTTGTGGGACTTAGGGGGCCAAATCTGTGATCCAAATACATATTGACCTTAGAAAAATTAAATACGTACTGCTAAAACTATATCTTAAAAAAGACAACTTGGTACATTCACATTTTCCCAGATTATTTACTTTTGTCATTCCTAATGTTTCAGTAGTGTATGAACCTATATTTTCGTACAAAAAGAACTGATATCCCTCCAAAAACACCACTTCGTGGTTAAAAAAAGAAGAACGCCTCACTCAAAGAATGATTATAATTAGCTAAAAATAAATGATATCAAATTGAGAACACCTTGTCCCCTCTCTTTCTATATCTCTGCACTCCTCTCTGAATTTATTCCTCTTATGTTTAGCTTTATTTAGCCTTTCTAGGGGTCATCCCAAACTTGATTTCTCTTTAAATTTACTTGTTGCACGGCAATAAAAAATGGCGGTCGCGGTGTAATTTTATCGATTCAAATCAAATAACTTCCGAAAAATCATACTCCGACCGCCATTTTTTATTGCCGTGCAACAAGTAAATTTAAAGAGAAATCAAGTTTGGGATGACCCCTAGAAAGGCTAAATAAAGCTAAACATAAGAGGAATAAATTCAGAGAGGAGTGTAGAGATATAGAAAGAGAGGGGACAAGGTGTTCTCAATTTGATATCATTTATTTTTAGCTAATTATAATCATTCTTTGAGTGAGGCGTTCTTCTTTTTTTAACCACGAAGTGGTGTTTTTGGAGGGATTATTATAATACAATTTAAGTTTGTCAATCACCTTTTCTGGATAAACGGCTTCTACCACTCTTACCCCAACGCCATTTCATCCAGCTTGTTGATCATCCTGGTCTTCAGGCTCTCGCTGCCTGTAGAGATATCTGCCTCCTCGTACATATTGTCAACCTCATTCATAATCGACTTTTCGGACCTCGGCCCCAATTTACCGGTATTTTGGGGGGGACCCGCTCTGAGTAACTTTTTTATTATTCATCCTAAATGGGGGTTGTGACATATCAAATCCAATGATTTTTCAGTGCTGATTACGAATTTGGCGTTGATTTTTAGCTCACTGTTACCTTTGAGTCACCAGTGGCTTTGGTCCCGTTTCCATTCCTAATAAGATAAGGAAAGTCGTGTGATGTTTACACCAGATTTTTTTAGGTTGTTGTGCCCCGGAACCGGCTTTCGCATGACTTCAGGGCACTTTACCTTTACATCCATGCCATTCCGGAAACGGAAAAACTCGTTCAGAATTTTCCGTTCCGGCCGGAATTCGAACCCGCAACCTCCGGGTCAGCAACCAATGCTCTTAACCACGGAGATGGGCAACTCTGTCACCCCTGGATTGATAAAATTGACGTGGAGACACAGTCTCCTTTCTTTTTTAATTAAGCACTATTATTTAACCAAGCATGTAATTTTGTTTTAAATGTATTGTTTTATTTGTGGTGAAGCACAAGGCCTCTTCACAATTTTTTATGGGTAGTTCAGCATTACTAAGAGTCTCCTGTACTTTTCGAATTCTATTACATTAATTTCTTTTTACTCTGGTAATGCCGCCACTGGTCGTTACTCATACAAGTAACTACTCATTTTTCCTTACGAAGTATGAGTGGACCCCGAACATCCAAGTACAGAGCAGAAAATTTCTGCCCCGCTGGGAATCGAACCCAGGTCACCATGCGTCCAATGCCTAGCGCGCTAACTCACTCTGCCAAGGTCACTACTTTGTTTTAAATGTTTTTATACGTACTTGTAAAAATCTGTGTTAGTTGCATTGATTCAGAAGCGTTCAGATTTTTAATTTTTTAAGAGTGGATAAACACTTTCCACTCTTTAAATCTCCGTTTCAACCGTCACACAACGCACTCTGATTGGTTATTGCGTTCAAATTAATTCTGGAATGGGCTCTAGAAGCCCGTTCCAGAAACACTCTCAAAATCTCCGAATCTCCTTTTCAACCGTCACACAACGCACTCTGATCGGTTATTTCGTTCATATCAACCAATCAGAGTGTGTTGTGTGACGGTTGAAAGGGAGATTATGAGAGTGGAGAGTGTTTCTGGAACGGTCTTCAAGAGCCCATTCAAGAATTAATTTGAACACAATAACCAATCAGAGTGCGTTGTGTGACGGTTGAAAAGGAGATTCGGAGATTATGAGAGTGGAGAGAGTTTCTGGAACGGTCTTCTAGGTTTGAATCCCACTGGAGACGGATTTTTTTTTACAACCATCTACAATTCTACACTGATATATACTTTGGGTGGATATATCAGCAATCAAAAGCAACTTTTCTGAATGAAGAGCAATTTAAGTTTAAAAGGGCCGCCTAGGGGCGGCCCTGAAAGTGAAATGGGCCTGTTTTTCATTACGTAAAAAGAAAGCAGACATCTTGTATTGAGGCTTGATTTCTTTTCCAATAAATAGCCTCAAATAGGTAATGCATCTGACTTTGTTTATACTTACCTATTCATTTTAATCTTTGTATTTGTTGACATTTTTATTATTGACATTGTAAATAGGGCTATTCCCGTAAATATCCACCCGTACACCGGATATTCTTATTATTATGGCATAAATAACCAAGATATATTTATTCATATCTATAGATCACAACCAACATAAAAAATAAACAATATTTTTTAGACATTGGTTACATTATAAAATTAAATTCCAAATTTCCGTAATATATGCGAGCTGTCCCCAAAACAGCACAGGTTTGTATCTCTGACAGCTTGAATTTTTCGGGTAGCATGGACAGGTTTTTCTCTAATGATATTGGTACACACCCCAGCGCTCCAATAATAACTGGAATGACTGTAGTGTGCATTTCAGTCCCCACATGCGCTCAATCTCAATGGCTAAATACTTGTATTTCAGTCGTTTTTCTGCCTCTTTGGAAACGACATTCGAATTATTATTATTATACATAAAAAAAATGCGATTTATTTTCACGGGGGCATGTTACTCCATTGGAAAGCATTTTCGCACCTTTTGTTATAAATTTGAGCCCCGCCCCCTAAAGAGGTCCATCAAACATGTGGTCAACATATTATGTAGTTGTACATGATTTTCACACACCCTGTATAATCTGTACACTTTTAATGAGACACTAATTTTATTATTGTCTTGAATTAGTGTCTCATTAAAAATATACAGAGTTCTGTTATCTTTCAAATTGTTTTGAAATTTGTTTTTTTACTTCTGAGAAAATTCTAATATTGAAATCGGAAGTAGTGTGTTCGTTTTTGTAAAAAAAAAACTTTTTTTGCTTCGATTTCAATTTTTTTTCATATTTCTGGACGTTTCATGACCTCCTGAGCAACTTTGGTTTTGTGTCCGTCTGTTAAAAATATTCCTTGTAACGCGCAAATCTCAAAAACTACTGAACGGATTTAGATGAAATTTTGCACAAATAGAGGAGACGTTCTGTAGATGGTCTCATTTTAAATTCATCAAATTCGTACAAGCGGTTCTGGGTGAAAGGGACCATGCGCCTGAAAACTAACTTTTTACTTAAACGCTTAAATCTCGAGAACAGTACACTAGATTTTGATAAAATTTTGTATGTCTATGCATATTATTGTTCCAAATAGGCTATTTATATTTATTTTTTAATTAATTATAATTTAACTCTGATATTTTAGAAAATCCGAAATTTTGAACAAAAAAGTCAAAAACACTTGCCGATACAGAATTTTTTGTAGAATCTAGAATGTAGGAAAATAGTATTCTACCATAAAAAACAAATTTGAAGAAAATCGGTTTGGGAGATACAAGTGATTTAGTATAAAATTCAAAATTGGCACGTGTATACAATGTGAAACAATCACGAGGAAGTATTGTGTCCATAATTGGCAGTGTTTTTTTTTCTTCTTCTCTTCTTAAGCAATAAATATTAAACGTGCTTACATTTTTGTGGAAAATAAGGAAACAGAGACGCAGTTCAAAAGTACAAAAAAAGAAGATTATATTTACACGTAGGGAAATGTATGTAGAGACAGCTGGTACGATTCCCAGCGAAATATGGGCTAGGTTTATCAAAATTTCAAGGGCCCTAGAAAAAAGCAAAAACGACTGATCCTTTTTTGCCCTTAACACACCCTCTAGTGTGAATATTAACCAATCAGAGCACAGTATTATTATTATTAGTATTTTAATATACCTCTTTAATAATAGGAAATCAGACGTATACAAACAAGTAATTATAATAATTAAAATACAAAATTTTGAACAATAATATATACAAGAAAAAATTATAGGATAGGATAAGGAAAGTAAAAAGATGAACATAGATAAAATATATACAGATGTCCTAACTAAAGGGCGGGGTTATTGCCTATGGCAATCTCTTCCACCCAACCCTTACATCATTTACATCAGCTGTTAGTTAAATTAACGAATCTTGAATATTTTATCCTGTTTCATAATTCGGCCCTACAGCACAATGTAGATAATATACATGGCAAACATGATGAAATCCTTGATATTTAATCCTGTTTCATAATTCGGCCCTCCAGCACAATGTAGACAATAAACATGATGAAATCCTTGATATTTATTCCTGTTTCATGATACGGCCCTACAACACAATGTCGACAGTAAACATGGCAAACATGATGAAATCCTTGATATTTAATCCTGTTTCATAATTCGGCCCTACATTAACACCGCCCTTGATCAAGTTTTGCTTAATTATTTCAACTTTATTTCTTGTAAATTGTATATATTATATTTTGTAAATAAAACTTGATTAAATCTGTTTAATAATAATGTAGACAGTATACATGGCAAACATGATGAAATCCTTGATCTTTAATCCTGTTTCATGATACGGCCCTACAGCACAATGTAGACAATATACATGGCAAACATGATGAAATCCTTGATATTTAATCCTGTTTCATGATTCAGCCCTACAGCACAATGTAGACAATATACCTGGCAAACATGATGAAATCCTTGATATTTAATCCTGTTTCATAATTCGCCCCTACAGCACAATGTAGACAATATACCTGGCAAACATGATGAAATCCTTGATATTTAATCCTGTTTCATGATTCAGCCCTACAGCACAATGTAGACAATATACCTGGCAAACATGATGAAATCCTTGATATTTAATCCTGTTTCATAATTCGCCCCTACAGCACAATGTAGACAGTAAACATGGCAAACATGATGAAATCCTTGATATTTAACCCTGTTTCATAATTCGGCCCTACAGCACATTGTAGACAATGTACATGGCAAACATGATGAAATCCTTGATATTTAATCCTGTTTCATAATTCGACCCTACAGCACAATGTAGACAATGTACATGGCAAACATGATGAAATCCTTGATATTTAATCCTGTTTAATAATTCGGCCCTACAGCACAATGTAGACAATAAACATGGCAAACATGATGAAATCCTTGATATTTAATCCTAAACTACAGCCAATTGGAATTGGAAGAACCTTGCACACAAGAAGATCTCATGCAAGCAAATCCAAAAGCCATTCACGTTGCCAACTTCTGGAAATTCAAGATTTGACGTTCAAGCATGTTTCCGGACACGGAAAGTAAGTAAGTATTTAATCCTGTTTTATAATTCGGCCCTACAGCACAATGTAGACAATGTACATGGCAAACATAATGAAATCCTTGATATTTAATCCTAAACTACAGCCAATCAAGTAAATAATGTATATATGTATATAAATATTTCTTTTTTTTAAACTCTTAAATTTTATTGTATATTATAAATGAGGTACAACACAACCCACAACAAATAGGGTAATAGTACCTCATAAACTCCCTATATTCAATGTATATTATGTAAAATTAAAATAAATAAAGAGTATTATGTTAAAAAAAAAAAAAAAAAAAAAAAAAAAATTGGAATTGGAAGAACCTTGCACACAAGAAGATCTCATGCAAGCAAATCCAAAAGCCATTCACGTTGCCAACTTCTGGAAATTCAAGATTTGACGTTCAAGCATGTTTCCGGACACGGAAAGTAAGTAAGTATTTAATCCTGTTTTATAATTCGGCCCTACAGCACAATGTAGACAATGTACATGGCGAACATGATGTAGGGACTGACATAGCCGAGGTTCGCCCAGCGCTGGGGTGGGAACTCCAAGCCCGCGTCTGGGTCCCTGTAGAGCTCCTCACTGTTGAGTATGCAGCCCAGGTATGCCAGGTGGTACACGTTGAGCAACAGGAACAGCGCGTTCACCAGCACACTGCGCATGCTCCAGACGTTGTGCGCATGCGCCGTGCAGTGCGCAGGACACAACGTGCTGCGTACGCAGGCGTCCAGCGCCCGGGCAAGTTGCGCGCGCAGCTTGTACTCGACGTACGCGTACACGCTGAGGCACAGGAGGATCTGACTGATGAACGGGTTGAACCCGTGCAGGCCGCACGACACGACGTACGTGACCAGCAGGTTGAGGAACACGTTGGCGAGTCGCAGCTCGCGGAAGATGTACGTGTTGAGGAACTGCGAGAGCGGGCGGTTCCAGTGCGCAGTCGCAAGCTTGAGGGAGTGAGGGAGCTCTACGTGGAGGGGGCTGCACACGGGGAGTGACGCGTCTGGGCTGAAGCCCGCCACCAGGAAAGTCACCGCGGACATGGCGCTGATGAAGTAGTGCGACACTCTGAAGCTCAGCGCGTCCCGGTACACAAAGCCCAGCCGCCAGGCGCCCGTGGGGAACACCATCACTGCGCATGTGCAGCTCAGGTAGAACAGAGTGAGCAGAGCGTGCTTTGCGATGCGCGTCACGCTCACGGGCGCTGGCTTCTCCATGCTGTCGATGTACTGCTTGTACGAGGCCCAGGGACCGAACAGCACGGTGCCGGGACTGAAGAGGTAGCCGAGCAGGTCTAGGCTGCGCGGGAGACGACTGCGCATGTCGACCACGACGCTCAGCAGCTTGATGCTCATGAGCATGAACACGCTGCGCACCTGGATGAAGCCAGTCAGCGCGTACTCGCACGCCGTGATGGTTACTATGGAAACCACAAGGAGCGTGTGGAACACGTAGCGGAAGCGTTGCAGCACGAGAACGAGGACTAACAGAGACACGCTGTAGACACACACGTACACCAGGAGGTGCTCGAAGTATCTGTACAGGATGGCGAGGCCGAAAGAGAACGTTGGCGTAGTTCCGATACAGACCGCTAGAGCGCACGACAGGTATCGACACGACTGACCGGTAGAGGGCGCAGAGAGCGAGCGTTTCTCCCAGCTGCAAGCCGGCGGTTTCCAGCGTGGGCAGGAGACAGTTGGTGTAGAGTGCGCGAGGATCGGCAAGGTCCGAGTAGTTCTCGTAATCGTCCGCTAGAGCGCTCGTGTCGTCTCCGCCAGCTCCCCAGACCAGATGTTTTTGATCGTACTCGCCGTAATCGTCACCATCATACTCGTCATACATGGCGCGGGATTTCTTTAGGAGATTTCGAGGACAAGAGAATTGGAGATTTCTTGGGGCTTCTGAGAATGAGAGAACTGGACAGTGTCACCTCATCGGGTTTCTAGATTTCCATGGTCCCCGTTTTGGTCAAGAGCCGCTTGATGAACTTTTCTCCAATCAGGATCAGTACATGTCGAGGCCTTGAAAAGTTTTTCTTTGGGCTTCCGAAGAAGAGAGACCTGGAGTCATTTAGCTTTCTAAATTCTGATTGTATGTCCTGCTCTTTCAAGAACCTCCCTCCAATCAGGATCAGTACATGACGTGGCCTTTCGGAATATAGCAATCTTGAGTTCAATTCACATAGGAGCAACCAGTCCACTGAGGGAAAAGCCCATGGCCACTTATCTACTCAAACATGTTATCTCGGAAATGACGTCTCAGCCATGTGTGATACTGATAATACGTATCTTACTGATAATATGAATAATCTGCACACAAACAAATGGACTTATCAAAATTTGAATTTCTCCAGGAAACTTTACCTACTTGTTCTTGTGAGAAGTGATCTTTCAATTGGAACACGTCAGAATCTCATTACTCTCAGAGGGTTTGGTATTTTCTTACTTTCCTGAGCACACCTGCAGAATGAAACACACAAAATTGACACAATCAGGGGAATGAAGATCGATTCTGATGACTTCTAAACAGGTGAAAAATAGATTTTACTGACTCTTGACAAACTTCTGTTTGAACTTTAATAAGCGGAGAAAATTGTTTAGTTAAATATATTCTTCGCACATTACTACTGGATCTACACAAGCCAAAGATAGACTTTAAAAACTTCTATAAGAGTTTATTTGAACTTCTTAACAAATGGAGAAAAATTAACAGTGCAGTTAGTTTTATTCTTCACACATTACTACTTGAGCCGTATTTTTCTTTCTAACCAATGTAAAACAAACGGGAATAAAATGAACCTAACTGGAAGTCATTTTTCTTTTGGAAGAGGAAAAATTTCCACTTCCAAAGTTAACCAAAATGGAAGTAGAAAATTCTTGCTTCCAGTTCTTTTATAGGTTAAGTCCATTGTTTATCTTTAAAAGTACCGAAACGCATTTTTCTTTCACGAATGTGGTAAATGTTAACCTTGGAATAAAATGGAAATGTTTGAAAATATCGCACCTGGAAAAATTCAACACAAGATAGACTTCATTGACTCTTAAAAAACTTCTAATTGAGTCTATTTGAACTTCTTCATAAACTGAAAAAAAAATGAACAGTTCAGTTAAAAATAACCTCACACATGAGGGTCTGATGAGTGACAAGTTATGGGCTAGAAAATGATTTTCCTTACTGATATGAAAAACTTTTATTGCTGTTTGACAATTAACGTTGTGCAAGAAGTGTTTTATGGACTTCAATACGAAACATTTCGACAGAGGGTCACCAGTAGCGTAGCTAGGGGGGGGGGGGGTTTCTGAACCCCGATCAAAACCTCTCTACCCCCCCCCCCCCTCTCCCCTCAATGTAGGTCTAGCTACGCCACTGAGGGTCACTTGCGAATGGAATTTTTTTTCAATGAATGATTTTGATTCTACAGTAAATATGAATAAAAATGTATATTCACGAGCCAAGCTCTACTCACACACAGACAACAAATAAAATCAATAAGACCAGAGAATGCCATCTCTACCATCAAAACCACGAAAACACGAACGTTCTTCGGCGGCCACCTTTATCGATCATAATAAAGTTTTTCAAAATTTTCTCAGGAGTCGTGTTTCTTGTAGGTATTCAGAACTTACAAAATGTGACTTTCAGATTTCCACTGTTTGTCGTAAAATTAATCAAAGTTCCTCTGGGCTCAAAAAATAAATAAATACCATGGAACGGAAACCACCAATTAGGGGTTTTCCTTCATATGAAAAAAAAAACCCTGAAAAAGAGAGACGCAAAATATTCAAAATCAATAGACCAAAAAACCACGCACGCTGCAAGGAACAATGGCGAAGAAAGAATCCACAACATAGCCACAGGGGAGATTTGTGAGGAGTGTCCAGGAATGGAACCAGAGATAAGTCTAAGGCCGCTGCAAGGAACAAGGAACAATGGCGAAGAAGAATCCACAACATAGCCACAGGGGAGATTTGTGAGGAGTGTCCAGGACTGGAACCAGAGATAAGTCTAAGGCCGAAGCTACGATTGGAGCGGCAAGCAGTGACCGACAAGCGGCAAGCGATTTTTTTTTTTATCGTAGCGACCTACTAAGCATTTCCAAATTCTCATTTTGCCGCTCGCCGCTTACCGCTCACCGCTTGACGCTCCTATCGTAGCTTCGGCCTAAGGCTGGTATGCAGAAACGTTTTTTTCATTCCCTATAGGGTTCACTGTAGGGTGGTCTCGAGCTTGCTGTAGGGAATACTTCGACCTTGACAATTATTTATTAAATAGACATCTGAATGCGCATGCTTCTCATTTAAACGCTTCAAACACAAAAAGACGCTTCAAACAGACGTCTCTGAATAACAAAATCAGCTGAAGGGACAGATGACCCAGGCATCCCTACAGTGAGGACCCATTACTTAGACCTTGACAATTATTTATTAAAGAGACATCTGAATGCAAATGCGCACAGACGCTTCAAACAAACGTCTCTGAATAACAAAATCAGCTGAAGGGACAAATGACCCAGACATCCCTACAGTGAGGACCCATTACTTAGATCTTGACAATTATTTATTAAAGAGACATCTGAATGCACATGCGCACAGACGCTTCAAACAAACGTCTCTGAATAACAAAATCAGCTGAAGAGACAAATGACCCAGGCATCCCTACAGTGAGGACCCATTACTTAGACCTTGACAATTATTTATTAAAGAAACATCTGAATGCACAATTACACATGCGCTCAGACGCTTTAAACAGACGTCTCTGAATAACAAAATCAGCTGAAGGGACAAATGACCCAGGCATCCCTACAGTGAGGACCCATTACTTGGACCTTGACAATTATTTATTAAAGAAACATCTGAATGCACATGCGCACAGACGCTTTAAACAAACGTCTCTGAATAACAAAATCAGCTGAAGGGACAAATGACCCAGGCATCCCTACAGTGAGGACCCATTACTTGGACCTTGACAATTATTTATTAAAGAAACATCTGAATGCACATGCGCACAGACGCTTTAAACAAACGACTCTGAATAACAAAATCATGCCGGATCGTGATGGAAAAGAAAATATTTATTTTATTTGCTTAAAAATGGCGGATAATATTTGCAGCCAGATCGCGATAGAAGAGAAAAATATTCCTATTATTCACTTTATTTGTTTTTTTTTTCTTCAGAATTTTTATAGCCCCATTATGTAAATCAATGGATGATCACTTGCAAATAATGGAATTTTTTTCTAGTCAATAATAATAATACTGTTTAGAGGAAAGGTAACCACTAGGTAATGCTCAAAGCATTTTCTACCACCTAACCCTCAGAGTCTTATTATTATGTAGTCACAAATTCAAATTAATGAGGAAAAATTCATGCACTGGGTGGGATTCGAACCAACGGATCCCTACACTGCCTGGATGAGCAGACTAGCGCGTTAACCACTTGACTACCAGTCAACTGATTCTAATGTTAAAATGTACCAGAAAGAGCTATTAACTAAAACCAAGAAAAATGAGAGATCTTAAAGCTTTATAAAGTTTTTTAAAGGTGAGTGTTTCACAGCCTTTTTTATTTCGTAGCCGTGAAACAGGAGCTACTGTAGACGCTTGTGGTCTGTGTAGTAGTGTAGTAGCCTGCCCATCCCGTAGTATGCCTCCCCTCTCATGGGCGAGGAGTGACACAATCCTTCTCATATAGGTACTGGGTCAACACGAGCGCACCGGAAGGTATCCCTTACAAACAATAACCAAATTAAAAATACAATTTTTTGTCGGCACGGGGGATCGAACCCAGGACCTTCCATGGCAAGCGAAGGCTTAACCACTGAGCTAATCGCGCGCTCAAATGGGGATTTTTTTTCTACCAAGGATGTCTGTGTGTTCTGATCTTTAAACACCTTTATCACTCAAGTCATAATAAAGTCCCTTCAAAATTATGTCAGGAATAGTTTTAGCTGGTATTCAGAACTTAAAAAAAAATATGTTTCGAGAGTGTGTGACATGGCAGATAAAATATCAAACAAAATCCCAAATGGGAGATTTGTTTCAAACCCCACACCTGACAGTTGGATTCACTAGAGAATCTTTATGATTTACAGGGTGCCCCGGATACGGATGCATATATTTTGAGGGTAGGTTCAGCCCACTGTACACTATCATATAAGATCAAGTTGCAGTGGGGCATTTTGCTTTGGTAAATAGCTATGGCCAAAAAGCTCATAGATATTATTTTAAAGATCATGGAATGCAGAACACACGAAGCTCAAAGAACACTTCTGAATCATGATGGAAAATTCAAAGTTGGCTGAATTTTAACAGAATTGGCGCGTAATTAGATGTATAAATACACTGCCCTGGGATGTTTAACAGAAAGAAATTGATCATTTTCAATAAAAAATATAAAACTAAAATCTGTGCATGTCTGACTATGTCCTCTTAGGGGTTGTCTGTTTACAATACCACAGCCCAACGGTAACAGATATTGAAATTTTCATGAGAGTTGACCCCCCTAAACCACCGTCAAACTACATAGAAAATAATCAAAATTGAAATATCTATTATTATTTTCAAGATATTGGTATTTTCTGGTCCAATAATGATTCAGATAGGACCCCAGCCATGGTCAATAACCTCAACAGCAACAAAGTGCCAGGATTTAGCTTGTAAAGAGGTTAAATAGATAAGATGATTTTCTTTGAGAGATGAAAAAATGATAATAAACTTTATCATTTACTGATCCAATAAGGTCATTCAAAAATATATCACAAAATCAGCTTACATCAACAATGTTCACACCAGTTTATATATAATGATAATTCTGCGCAAAAAAAAGTCATACCCAGCAAGTGAATATTAAACTTGCTTAGAGCAATTAGATACAACAATTAATGGAATAAATCTTCACAATCTTTGCATATTTTTCTTCTTCAATTAACTATTCTCTTTATTATTCGAACTTTGCATATTTTTCTTCTTCAATTACCTATTCTCTTTATTATTCTGACAATCTTTGCATATTTTTTTTCTTCAATTACCTATTCTCTTTATTATTTTAACAATCTTTACATATTTTTCTTCTATATGTTCCAATAAGTGTGCTATTATGGAGTTCTGTCAATCTAAAAGCATGCCTTCATTTACTTATCAAATTAATAACATTCCTCTTCCATATGTAAGTCACATGAAAGACTTGGGTATTTATCTCGACAGGACTCTTTCTATTTCATTCCATGTTGATAAAGTTTCTTTGAGCTGCCATCGTGTCCTTGGGTATGTCTTCAGAAATTCTGAAGGACTCTCTTCTGACACTTTTTGCACACTCTTCAAGGCACTTGTTCACTTTCTATTAGAGTATGCTTGTATAGTCTGGTCCCCACACTATGACATCCAATATCATACACATGAAAAAGTACAAAAGAAATTCTTGAGGATCTATTGTAATTGTTTTGGACTTGAGATCTCAATTGATAGTCTTTCTGTAACATGTGAAAACACGACCTTCCATTTTTGACAAACTGGTCTAGGGAGAAGTTGATGGTACAAAACTTCCTAAAATTGTAAACTGTGATTGTAGTCACCGTGTTACACATACAAAAACTTACTTTTTTAAAAAATGTGAGACACATTATTTATTTTATGCCCACATCAACCAAATGATGCGTGTGGTAAACAATATGTGATAGTATTACTACCTGTTACCAATTTTTATTATTATTTTTTTTATCCAGTCACTTATTTTTTTATGTTTTACTTGATCTATGTTATTTTCATTGTACAGATATGTATTTATGTTTTATTTTACACTGGGCTTGACCCGTAAATATACAATTACAAATCATGTGTGGATTTTTCAGGAAGATATTTTTTCAATAATTTTATAAAGGGTGATTAAAAAAATAGATAAATCTCTTGCCTACATATTTTAAGGACTATTTTAGGGGGCTTACAAAGGGCTCAAAAATGCTTTCTAACAGTGACATGCCCATAAAGTTGAAAAAAAAAAAATATCAAATATTTTTTTTTATGCCTTACCAGATCAAGCTATTGGAAATGGATAAAAAAATTCACTCTCATTATGAGATGTCAGCTTTCTTTAGATACCACTTTCACTTTTTCAGGGCAGCCACTGGATGAAAAACTGAAAGAAAATTGGTTACAACTTTCGGATAGTTGAACTTTGTTTTCATCCAAAAAGAACCAATGTACATTTATGCACAAAAAATTATTGATTTTTTTTTCAAACCAACACAATTACTAGAAATTTGAAGTAGAATGTTTTTACACCATTCAGCACGTCATAACCATAAATATTACAGGCATTTTTTAAAATAATACATTTCTTTTTTACTTTCCTTATCTTATAATAAGGAAAGTATTGTATTCGTCGAAAATTTGACCTACCCAGTTTTTCACATTTCTGGACGAATCATGGCCTCAGGATACCAAAAAAGTTGTTTTCAGCCATTGGTCCGTGCGTCTGTCTGTCTGTGTCTGTCTGTCTGTCTGTGTGTGTGTGAACAAGATATCTCAAGAACAGTAAAAGCTAGAGTCTTGAAATTTGGTACACAAATTAATTTTATACACCAGACGAACCACGAAACTTTTGGTTGAAATCGGCCGCATTCTGCGGCCACAGGGCCGCAAATGCTAGCCGCAAGCGCCGCTTCTTTAAATTGGTTAAAGATACAAAATTTTTTAGAGAACAACATTTTCTTAGATTAAAAAAATAATAGGGGTCTATTCTGATCATTTTTTTGATATCTTGAACTTTTTGGAACTCGGCCCCAATTTACCGGTATTTGGGGGGGACCCGCTTTGACTAACTTTTTTATTATTCATCCTACATGGGGGTTGTGACATATCAAATTCAATGATTTTGAAGTGCTGATTACGAATTTGGCATTGGTTTTTAGTTATCTGTTACCGTTGAGTCACCAGTGGCGGAATTAGACTCCTTTTTGGTGGATAAGGAAAGTCGTGTGATGTTTACACCAGATTTTTTTAGTATAGGTACCCGCAGTGTGCTGAAGAGCAAGGCTATTGCACCCATCCTAATATGATTGCATAGCCTTTCTTTCATTTGCCATTTAGTTGTAACCATTTTTCCTTCAGTTTATCCTCTTGTGGTGTGTAAACTGTATATTCACCTAAAATACAATACAAATAGAAGAAAATATAGTCAAAAAGGACAATTGGTAGGTAGGTACATACCATTTCTCTGCATGATTCGGTCCTGAGAGTTGTAACCAGTAGCACTAAAACAACAACAGTCACTGACACAGAGATAAGAAGTTATGAGAGATAAGTGTAGAAGTGAGTCACTGGAAAAACATTGTATGAGACGCCTACAGATATGGATCTGATTACTCACAGAACCTGAGTGACATAAGAAAACTAACAGGTTCTTTACTGAAAATTTAGAGCTGATAAAAACGTCAAAATATTCACCCGGTTGCGCTGCAGTAACAGTGCAAATATTGAAGTGAAAACTAGAGCAGGGACTGAAGTTTAAAATGAATGTAGAAAGAATCTTAAGGAACAATTCAACTCTGTTTCTGATCCGATTATTCACTTCAACATTTCAGTGCAAAATTACAACGTACAATCAACAAGCAGCACAAAAAACTGTAGTACATACACTCTATAGAAATAAACAACGAATTGTAGCAACGAATTTGAAAAATCAACAGGGTTCAACAAAAGACCATAAACGTTATTTTTGAAAAAATCCCACGAATCATTTATTTTTTATTCTCAAGAAATTATCCCTTTTTCTCTTTCTATAGTATCAAATTTATATATTTTCTTTTTCGCAATTTCTGTTGATTATAATATATTATGAACTATACGATATCTCCTGATGCTTCTGAATCCCATTTTGGAGATCGCGCATGGGACTTGGTGTTTTTTTTTTGCAATAAATTCATTTCTAATAATCCATGAAAAACTATTTGTTCAATCATTTTTGTAATTTTAACAAAGTCGCGGGCGCCCTAAAATTTTCTGATTCCAGTTGCAAATATTATTCGACATATTTTAAGCAAAAAAAAACTAAATAAAAGCTGGCGGTAGACAGTCATTAGCAATATTTAAAGAACTAAGGTCTGTCTTATACTTGCCTGTAATCCATGAAAAATTCCTTGTACAATCATTTTTGTATTTTTTACAAAGTCGCGGGCGCCCTCAAATTTTCTCGATTCTAGTTGCAAATATTATTAGACATATTTTAAGCAAAAAAACACTAAATAAAAGCTGGCGGTAGACAGTCACTAGCAATATTTAAAGAACTAAGGTCTGTCGTATACTTGCCTGTAATCCATGAAAAATTCCTTGTACAATCATTTTTGTATTTTTTACAAAGTCGCGGGCGCCCTCAAATTTTCTCGATTCTAGTTGCAAATATTATTAGACATATTTTAAGCGAAAAAAAATTGAATAAAAGCTGGCGGTAGACAGTCATATCCACTATTGATGGAACCAGGGTCAGTCGTATACTTGCCTGTAATCCATGAAAAATTCCTTGTACAATCATTTTTGTATTTTTTACAAAGTCGCGGGCGCCCTCAAATTTTCTTGATTCTAGTTGCAAATATTATGAGACATATTCTTAGCAAAAAAAAACTAAATAAAAGCTGGCGGTAGACGTCATTAGCAATATTTTAAGAACCAAGGTCTGTCGTATACTTGCCTGTAATCCATGAAAAATTCCTTGTACAATCATTTTTGTATTTTTTACAAAGTCGCGGGCGCCCTCAAATTTTCTCGATTCTAGTTGCAAATATTATTAGACATATTTTAAGCAAAAAAAATAATAAAAGCTGGCGGTAGACAGTCATACCACTATGATGAACAAGGTCTGTCGTATACTTGCCTAATCCATGAAAAATTCCTTGTACAATCATTTTGTATTTTTTACAAAGTCGCGGGCGCCCTCAAATTTTCCGATTCTAGTTGCAAATATTATTAGACATATTTTAAGCGAAAAAAATTGAATAAAAGCTGGCGGTAGACAGTCATATCCACTAATGATGGAACCAAGGTCTGTCGTATACTTGCCTGTAATCCATGAAAAATTCCTTGTACAATCATTTTTGTATTTTTTACAAAGTCGCGGGCGCCCTAAATTTTCTCGATTCTAGTTGCAAATATTATTAGACATATTTTAAGCGAAAAAAATTGAATAAAAGCTGGCGGTAGACAGTCATATCCACTATTGATGGAACCAAGGTCTGTCGTATACTTGCCTGTAATCCATGAAAAATTCCTTGTACAATCATTTTTGTATTTTTTACAAAGTCGCGGGCGCCCTCAAATTTTCTCGATTCTAGTTGCAAATATTATTAGACATATTTTAAGCAAAAAAAATTGAAATAAAAGCTGGCGGTAGACAGTCATATCCACTATGATGGAACCAGGGTCGTCGTATACTTGCTGTAATCCATGAAAAATTCCTTGTACAATCATTTTTGTATTTTTTACAAAGTCGCGGGCGCCCTCAAATTTTCTCGATTCTAGTTGCAAATATTATTAGACATATTTTAAGCGAAAAAAATTGAATAAAAGCTGGCGGTAGACAGTCATATCCACAATTATGGAACCAAGGTCTGTCGTATACTTGCTGTAATCCATGAAAAATTCTTGTACAATCATTTTTGTATTTTTTACAAAGTCGCGGGCGCCCTCAAATTTTTCGATTCTAGTTGCAAATATTATTAGACATATTTTAAGCGAAAAAAAATTGAATAAAAGCTGGCGGTAGACAGTCATATCCACTAATGATGGAACCAAGGTCTGTCGTATACTTGCCTGTAATCCATGAAAAATTCCTTGTACAATCATTTTTGTATTTTTTACAAAGTCGCGGGCGCCCTCAAATTTTCTCGATTCTAGTTGCAAATATTTAGACATATTTTAAGCGAAAAAAAAGTTGAATAAAAGCTGGCGGTAGACAGTCATATCCACTAATGATGGAACCAAGGTCTGTCGTATACTTGCCTGTAATCCATGAAAAATTCTTTGTACAATCATTTTTGTATTTTTACAAAGTCGCGGCGCCCTCAAATTTTATTGATTCTAGTTGCAAATATTATTAGACATATTTAAGCGAAAAAAAATTGAATAAAAGCTGGCGGTAGACAGTCATATCCACAATTAATGGAACCAGGTCTGTCGTATACTTTGTAATCCATGAAAAATTCCTTGTACAATCATTTTTGTATTTTTTACAAAGTCGCGGGCGCCCTCAAATTTTCTCGATTCTAGTTGCAAATATTATTAGACATATTTTAACAAAAAAAATTGAATAAAAGCTGGCGGTAGACAGTCATATCCACTAATGATGGAACCAAGGTCTGTCGTATACTTGAATGTAATCCATGAAAAATTCCTTGTACAATCATTTTTGTATTTTTTACAAAGTCGCGGCGCCCTCAAATTTTCTCGATTCTAGTTGCAAATATTATTAGACATATTTTAAGCGAAAAAAAATTGAATAAAAGCTGGCGGTAGACAGTCATATCCACAATTAATGGAACCAGGGTCTGTCGTATACTTGAATGTAATCCATGAAAAATTCCTTGTACAATCATTTTTGTATTTTTTACAAAGTCGCGGGCGCCCTCAAATTTTCTCGATTTTAGTTGCAAATATTATTGACATATTTTAAACCAAAAAAAATTGAATAAAAGCTGGCGGTAGACAGTCATATCCACTAATGATGGAACCAAGGTCTGTCGTATACTTGAATGTAATCCATGAAAAATTCCTTGTACAATCATTTTTGTATTTTTTACAAAGTCGCGGGCGCCCTCAAATTTTCTCGATTCTAGTTTCAAATATTATTAGACATATTTTAAGCGAAAAAAATTGAATAAAAGCTGGCGGTAGACAGTCATATCCACTAATGATGGAACCAGGGTCTGTCGTATACTTGCCTGTAATCCATGAAAAATTCCTTGTACAATCATTTTTGTATTTTTACAAAGTCGCGGGCGCCCTCAACTTTCTCGATTCTAGTGCAAATATTATTAGACATATTTTAAGCGAAAAAAGTTGAATAAAAGCTGGCGGTAGACAGTCATATCCACAATGAATGGAACCAAGGTCTGTCGTATACTTGCCTGTAATCCATGAAAAATTCTTGTACAATCATTTTTGTAATTTTTACAAAGTCGCGGGCGCCCTCAAATTTTCTCGATTCTAGTTGCAAATATTATTAGACATATATTAACGAAAAAAAATTGAATAAAAGCTGGCGGTAGACAGTCATATCCACAATTAATGGAACCAGGTCTGTCGTATACTTGAATGTAATCCATGAAAATTCCTTGTACAATCATTTTTTTAAAAGTCGCGGCGCCTCAATTTTTTGTGATATTATAGACTTTAAGGAAAAAATATAAAAGGCGGCATCATACCACTATGACAGTTCGTCTTATTACATAATTCTGTACTATTTTATTTTCAAAGTGCGGCGCCTAATTTGTTTGAATTTAGACATTAGCAAAAAATGATAAGGGCGTAACAGTCATATCACAATATGACAGTCTTAATGAATGTATCCATAAAATTCTGTACATCATTTTGTATTTTTTCAGTCGCGGGCCATTTTCTTTTATTGCAAAATTATGACTTTTAAAAAAAAATAATAAGGCAAAAAAAAAAAAAAAAAAAAAAAAAAAAAAAAAAAAAAAAAAAAAAAAAAAAAAAAAAAAAAAAAAAAAAAAAAAAAAAAAAAAAAAAAAAAAAAAAAAAAAAAAAAAAAAAAAAAAAAAAAAAAAAAAAAAAAAAAAAAAAAAAAAAAAAAAAAAAAAAAAAAAAAAAAAAAAAAAAAAAAAAAAAAAAAAAAAAAAAAAAAAAAAAAAAAAAAAAAAAAAAAAAAAAAAAAAAAAAAAAAAAAAAAAAAAAAAAAAAAAAAAAAAAAAAAAAAAAAAAAAAAAAAAAAAAAAAAAAAAAAAAAAAAAAAAAAAAAAAAAAAAAAAAAAAAAAAAAAAAAAAAAAAAAAAAAAAAAAAAAAAAAAAAAAAAAAAAAAAAAAAAAAAAAAAAAAAAAAAAAAAAAAAAAAAAAAAAAAAAAAAAAAAAAAAAAAAAAAAAAAAAAAAAAAAAAAAAAAAAAAAAAAAAAAAAAAAAAAAAAAAAAAAAAAAAAAAAAAAAAAAAAAAAAAAAAAAAAAAAAAAAAAAAAAAAAAAAAAAAAAAAAAAAAAAAAAAAAAAAAAAAAAAAAAAAAAAAAAAAAAAAAAAAAAAAAAAAAAAAAAAAAAAAAAAAAAAAAAAAAAAAAAAAAAAAAAAAAAAAAAAAAAAAAAAAAAAAAAAAAAAAAAAAAAAAAAAAAAAAAAAAAAAAAAAAAAAAAAAAAAACAGTCTATCATAATGATGGAACAATCTGTCTATATTGAAAATCCAGAAAAATTCTTGTACAATCTTTTTGTATTTTTACAAGTCGGGGCGCCTCAAATTTTCTCGATCTGTTCATATTATTAACAATTTTCGAAAAAATTAATAAAACTCTACAGTCATATCCTAATGTGGAACCGGGTCGCGTATACTTGCTTAATCCATGAAAAATTCTTGACAATTTTTGTATTTTTTACAAAGTCGCGGGCGCCCTCAAATTTTCTCGATTCTAGTTGCAAATATTATTAGACATATTTTAAGCGAAAAAAAATTGAATAAAAGCTGGCGGTAGACAGTCATATCCACTATTGATGGAACCAAGGTCTGTCGTATACTTGAATGTAATCCATGAAAAATTCCTTGTACAATCATTTTTTGTATTTTTTACAAAGTCGCGGGCGCCTCAAATTTTCTTGATTCTAGTTGCAAATATTATTAGACATATTTAAGCGAAAAAAAATTCAATAAAAGCTGGCGGTAGACAGTCATATCCACAATTATGGAACCAAGGTCTGTCGTATACTTGAATGTAATCCATGAAAAATTCCTTGTACAATCATTTTTGTATTTTTTACAAAGTCGCGGGCGCCCTCAAATTTTCTCGATTCTAGTTGCAAATATTATTAGACATATTTTAAGCAAAAAAAATTGAATAAAAGCTGGCGGTAGACAGTCATATCCACAATTATGGAACCAGGTCTGTCGTATACTTGAATGTAATCCATGAAAAATTCCTTTGTACAATCATTTTTGTATTTTTTACAAAGTCGCGGGCGCCCTCAAATTTTCTCGATTCTAGTTGCAAATATTATTAGACATATTTTAAGCGAAAAAAAAATTGAATAAAAGCTGGCGGTAGACAGTCATATCCACAATATGGAACCAAGGTCTGTCGTATACTTGAATGTAATCCATGAAAAATTCCTTGTACAATCATTTTTGTATTTTTTACAAAGTCGCGGGCGCCCTCAAATTTTCTCGATTCTAGTTGCAAATATTATTAGACATATTTTAAGCGAAAAAAAATTGAATAAAAGCTGGCGGTAGACAGTCATATCCACTAATTGATGGAACCAGGGTCTGTCGTATACTTGAATGTAATCCATGAAAAATTCCTTGTACAATCATTTTTGTATTTTTTACAAAGTCGCGGGCGCCCTCAAATTTTTGATTCTAGTTGCAAATATTATTAGACATATTTTAAGCGAAAAAAAATTGAATAAAAGCTGGCGGTAGACAGTCATATCCACATAATGGAACCAGGGTCTGTCGTATACTTGAATGTAATCCATGAAAAATTCCTTGTACAATCATTTTTGTATTTTTTACAAAGTCGCGGGCGCCCTCAAATTTTCTCGATTCTAGTTGCAAATATTATTAGACATATTTTAAGCGAAAAAAAAATTGAATAAAAGCTGGCGGTAGACAGTCATATCCCAATATGGAACCAAGGTCTGTCGTATACTTGAATGTAATCCATGAAAAATTCCTTGTACAATCATTTTTGTATTTTTTACAAAGTCGCGGGCGCCCTCAAATTTTCTCGATTCTAGTTGCAAATATTATTAGACATATTTTAAGCCAAAAAAATTGAATAAAAGCTGGCGGTAGACAGTCATATCACAATTAATGGAACAGGGTCTGTCGTAACTTGAATGTAATCCATGAAAAATTCTTGTACAATCATTTTTGTATTTTTTACAAAGTCGCGGGCGCCCTAAATTTTCTCGATTCTAGTTGCAAATATTATTAGACATATTTTAAGCGAAAAAAAAATTGAATAAAAGCTGGCTGTAGACAGTCATACCAATATTAAGAACCAAGGTCTGTCGTATACTTGAATGTAATCCATGAAAAATTCTTGTACAATCATTTTTGTATTTTTTACAAAGTCGCGGGCGCCCTCAAATTTTCTCGATTCTAGTTGCAAATATTATTAGACATATTTTAAGCGAAAAAAAAATTGAATAAAAGCTGGCGGTAGACAGTCATATCCACTAATTGGAACCAAGGTCTGTCGTATACTTGAATGTAATCCATGAAAAATTCCTTGTACAATCATTTTTGTATTTTTTACAAAGTCGCGGGCGCCCTCAAATTTTCTGATTCTAGTTGCAAATATTATTGACATATTTTAAGCGAAAAAAAATTGAATAAAAGCTGGCGGTAGACAGTCATATCCACTAATGATGGAACCAAGGTCTGTCGTATACTTGAATGTAATCCATGAAAAATTCCTTGTACAATCATTTTTGTATTTTTTACAAAGTCGCGGGCGCCCTCAAATTTTCTCGATTCTAGTTGCAAATATTATTAGACATATATTAAGCGAAAAAAAATTGAATAAAAGCTGGCGGTAGACAGTCATATCCACAATTAATGGAACCAGGTCTGTCGTATACTTGAATGTAATCCATGAAAAATTCCTTGTACAATCATTTTGTATTTTTTACAAAGTCGCGGGCGCCCTCAAATTTTCTCGATTCTATTGCAAATATTATTAGACATATTTTAAGCGAAAAAAAATTGAATAAAAGCTGGCGGTAGACAGTCATATCCACAATGATGGAACCAGGTCTGTCGTATACTTGAATGTAATCCATGAAAAATTCCTTGTACAATCATTTTGTATTTTTTACAAAGTCGCGGGCCCTCAAATTTTCTCGATTCTAGTGCAAATATTATTAGACATATTTTAAGCGAAAAAAAATGAATAAAAGCTGGCGGTAGACAGTCATATCCACTAATGATGAACCAAGGTCTGTCGTATACTTGAATGTAATCCATGAAAAATTCTTGTACAATCATTTTTGTATTTTTTACAAAGTCGCGGGCGCCCTCAAATTTTCTCGATTCTAGTTGCAAATATTATTAGACATATTTTAACAAAAAAATTGAATAAAAGCTGGCGGTAGACAGTCATATCCTTCTTAACAATCGCGGGCGCCTCAAATTTTCTCGTTTTTCAAATATTATTGACATATTTTAAGCGAAAAAATGATAAAAGCGGCGGTAGACATCAATCACATATGGAACCAGGTCTGTCGTATACTGTGTAATCCATGAAAATTCTTTACATCATTTGTTTTACAAAGTCGGGGCCCTCAAATTTTTCGTTTAGTTGCAATATTATTGACATATTTAACAAAAAATTGAAAAGTGGCGGTAGACAGTCATATCCACATGAGGACCAAGTCTGTCGTATACTTGTGTACATGAAAAATCCTTGTACATCATTTTTGATTTTACAAAGTGCGGGCCCTCAAATTTCTGATTCTAGTTCAATATTATTAGCATATTTAAGCGAAAAAAAATTAAAAAGCTGGCGGTAGACAGTCTACCACATATGGACCAGGGTCTGTCGTATACTTGATGTAATCCATGAAATCCTTGTACAATCATTTTTGTATTTTTTACAAGTCGCGGCGCCCTCAATTTTCTCGATTCAGTTGCAATATTATTAGACATATTTAAGCGAAAAATGAATAAAGTGGGGTAACAGTATTCACTAATGGAACAGGTCTGTCGTATACTTGTGTAATCCATGAAATCTTGTACAATCATTTTGTATTTTACAAAGTCGCGGCGCCTCAAATTTTCTCGATTAGTTGCAATATATTGACATATTAAGCGAAAAAATTGAATAAAACTGGCGTAACATCATATCCCATATGGAACAGGTCTGTCGTATACTTGAATGTAATCCATGAAATTCTTGTACAATATTTTTGTATTTTACAAAGTCGCGGGCGCCTCAAATTTTCTCGATTCTAGTTGCAAATATTATTAGACATATTTTAAGCGAAAAAAAATTGAATAAAAGCTGGCGGTAGACAGTCATATCCACTAATGATGGAACCAGGTCTGTCGTATACTTGAATGTAATCCATGAAAAATTCCTTGTACAATCATTTTTGTATTTTTTACAAAGTCGCGGGCGCCCTCAAATTTTCTCGATTCTAGTTGCAAATATTATTAGACATATTTTAAGCGAAAAAAAATTGAATAAAAGCTGGCGGTAGACAGTCATATCCACAATGATGGAACCAAGGTCTGTCGTATACTTGATGTAATCCATGAAAAATTCCTTGTACAATCATTTTTGTATTTTTTACAAAGTCGCGGGCGCCCTCAAATTTTCTCGATTCTAGTTGCAAATATTATTAGACATATTTTAAGCGAAAAAAAAATTGAATAAAAGCTGGCGGTAGACAGTCATATCCACAATTAATGGAACCAAGGGTCTGTCGTATACTTGAATGTAATCCATGAAAATTCCTTGTACAATCATTTTTGTATTTTTTACAAAGTCGCGGGCGCCCTCAAATTTTCTTGATTCTAGTTGCAAATATTATTAGACATATTTAAGCGAAAAAAAATTGAATAAAAGCTGGCGGTAGACAGTCATATCCACAATTAATGGAACCAGGTCTGTCGTATACTTGAATGTAATCCATGAAAAATTCCTTGTACAATCATTTTTGTATTTTTTACAAAGTCGCGGGCGCCCTCAAATTTTCTCGATTCTAGTTGCAAATATTATTTGACATATTTTAAGCAAAAAAAATTGAATAAAAGCTGGCGGTAGACAGTCATATCACTAATGATGGAACCAAGGTCTGTCGTATACTTGAATGTAATCCATGAAAAATTCCTTGTACAATCATTTTTGTATTTTTTACAAAGTCGCGGGCGCCCTCAAATTTTCTCGATTCTAGTTGCAAATATTATTAGACATATTTTAAGCGAAAAAAAATTGAATAAAAGCTGGCGGTAGACAGTCATATCCAAATTAAAGGAACCAAGGGTCTGTCGTATACTTGAATGTAATCCATGAAAAATTCCTTGTACAATCATTTTTGTATTTTTTACAAAGTCGCGGGCGCCCTCAAATTTTCTCGATTCTAGTTGCAAATATTATTAGACATATTTTAAGCGAAAAAAAATTGAATAAAAGCTGGCGGTAGACAGTCATATCCACAATTATGGAACCAGGGTCTGTCGTATACTTGAATGTAATCCATGAAAAATTCCTTGTACAATCATTTTTGTATTTTTTACAAAGTCGCGGGCGCCCTCAAATTTTCTCGATTCTAGTTGCAAATATTATTAGACATATTTTAAGCGAAAAAAAATTGAATAAAAGCTGGCGGTAGACAGTCATATCCACTAATTGATGAACCAAGGTCTGTCGTATACTTGAATGTAATCCATGAAAAATTCCTTGTACAATCATTTTTGTATTTTTTACAAAGTCGCGGGCGCCCTCAAATTTTCTCGATTCTAGTTGCAAATATTATTAGACATATTTTAAGCGAAAAAAAATTGAATAAAAGCTGGCGGTAGACAGTCATATCCACTATAGATGGAACCAAGGTCTGTCGTATACTTGAATGTAATCCATGAAAAATTCCTTGTACAATCATTTTTGTATTTTTTACAAAGTCGCGGGCGCCCTCAAATTTTCTCGATTCTAGTTGCAAATATTATTAGACATATTTTAAGCGAAAAAAAATTGAATAAAAGCTGGCGGTAGACAGTCATATCCACAATTATGGAACCAGGGTCTGTCGTATACTTGAATGTAATCCATGAAAAATTCCTTGTACAATCATTTTTGTATTTTTTACAAAGTCGCGGGCGCCCTCAAATTTTCTCGATTCTAGTTGCAAATATTATTAGACATATTTTAAGCGAAAAAAAATTGAATAAAAGCTGGCGTGTAGACAGTCATTATCCAAATTAATGGAACCAGGTCTGTCGTATACTTGAATGTAATCCATGAAAAATTCCTTGTACAATCATTTTTGTATTTTTTACAAAGTCGCGGGCGCCCTCAAATTTTCTCGATTCTAGTTGCAAATATTATTAGACATATTTTAAGCGAAAAAAAATTGAATAAAAGCTGGCGGTAGACAGTCATATCCACTAATTAATGGAACCAGGGTCTGTCGTATACTTGACTGTAATCCATGAAAAATTCCTTGTACAATCATTTTTGTATTTTTTACAAAGTCGCGGGCGCCCTCAAATTTTCTCGATTCTAGTTGCAAATATTATTAGACATATTTTAAGCGAAAAAAAATTGAATAAAAGCTGGCGGTAGACAGTCATATCCACAATTATGGAACCAGGGTCTGTCGTATACTTGAATGTAATCCATGAAAAATTCTTGTACAATCATTTTTGTATTTTTTACAAAGTCGCGGCGCCCTCAAATTTTCTCGATTCTAGTTGCAAATATTATTAGACATATTTTAAGCCAAAAAAAATTGAATAAAAGCTGGCGTAGACAGTCATTACCAATATTAATGAACCAAGGTCTGTCGTATACTTGAATGTAATCCATGAAAAATTCCTTGTACAATCATTTTTGTATTTTTTACAAAGTCGCGGGCGCCTCAAATTTTCTCGATTCTAGTTGCAAATATTATTTGACATATTTTAAGCCAAAAAAAAATTGAATAAAAGCTGGCGGTAGACAGTCATATCCACTAATTGAATGGAACCAGGTCTGTCGTATACTTGAATGTAATCCATGAAAAATTCCTTGTACAATCATTTTTGTATTTTTTACAAAGTCGCGGGCGCCTCAAATTTTCTCGATTCTAGTTGCAAATATTATTAGACATATTTTAAGCAAAAAAAAATTGAATAAAAGCTGGCGGTAGACAGTCATATCCACATATTAATGGAACCAAGGTCTGTCGTATACTTGAATGTAATCCATGAAAAATTCCTTGTACAATCATTTTTGTATTTTTTACAAAGTCGCGGGCGCCCTCAAATTTTCTCGATTCTAGTTGCAAATATTATTAGACATATTTTAAGCAAAAAAAATTGAATAAAAGCTGGCGGTAGACAGTCATATCCACTAATTGATGGAACCAAGGTCTGTCGTATACTTGAATGTAATCCATGAAAAATTCCTTGTACAATCATTTTTGTATTTTTTACAAAGTCGCGGGCGCCCTCAAATTTTCTCGATTCTAGTTGCAAATATTATTAGACATATTTTAAGCAAAAAAAATTGAATAAAAGCTGGCGGTAGACAGTCATTACCACTTAAATGGAACCAAGGTCTGTCGTATACTTGAATGTAATCCATGAAAAATTCCTTGTACAATCATTTTTGTATTTTTTACAAAGTCGCGGGCGCCCTCAAATTTTCTCGATTCTAGTTGCAAATATTATTAGACATATTTTAAGCCAAAAAAAATTGAATAAAAGCTGGCGGTAGACAGTCATATCCACTAATTGATGGAACCAGGGTCTGTCGTATACTTGAATGTAATCCATGAAAAATTCCTTGTACAATCATTTTTGTATTTTTTACAAAGTCGCGGGCGCCCTCAAATTTTCTCGATTCTAGTTTGCAAAATATTATTAGACATATTTTAAGCGAAAAAAAAAATTGAATAAAAGCTGGCGGTAGACAGTCATATCCACTATTGATGGAACCAAGGTCTGTCGTATACTTGAACTGTAATCCATGAAAAATTCCTTGTACAATCATTTTTGTATTTTTTACAAAGTCGCGGGCGCCCTCAAATTTTCTCGATTCTAGTTGCAAATATTATTAGACATATTTTAAGCAAAAAAAAATTGAATAAAAGCTGGCGGTAGACAGTCATATCCACTATTGATAGGAACCAAGGTCTGTCGTATACTTGACTGTAATCCATGAAAAATTCCTTGTACAATCATTTTTGTATTTTTTTACAAAGTCGCGGGCGCCCTCAAATTTTCTCGATTCTAGTTTCAAATATTATAGACATATTTTAAGCAAAAAAAATTGAATAAAAGCTGGCGGTAGACAGTCATATCCACTATTGATGGAACCAAGGTCTGTCGTATACTTGAATGTAATCCATGAAAAATTCCTTGTACAATCATTTTTGTATTTTTTACAAAGTCGCGGGCGCCCTCAAATTTTCTCGATTCTAGTTGCAAATATTATTAGACATATTTTAAGCGAAAAAAAATTGAATAAAAGCTGGCGGTAGACAGTCATATCCACTAATATGGAACCAGGGTCTGTCGTATACTTGAATGTAATCCATGAAAAATTCCTTGTACAATCATTTTTGTATTTTTTACAAAGTCGCGGGCGCCCTCAAATTTTCTCGATTCTAGTTGCAAATATTATTAGACATATTTTAAGCGAAAAAAAATTGAATAAAAGCTGGCGGTAGACAGTCATATCCACTAATTGATGGAACCAGGTCTGTCGTATACTTGCATGTAATCCATGAAAAATTCCTTGTACAATCATTTTTGTATTTTTTACAAAGTCGCGGGCGCCCTCAAATTTTCTCGATTCTAGTTGCAAATATTATTAGACATATTTTAAGCGAAAAAAAATTGAATAAAAGCTGGCGGTAGACAGTCATATCCACAATTATGGAACCAGGGTCTGTCGTAACTTGAATGTAATCCATGAAAAATTCTTTGTACAATCATTTTTGTATTTTTTACAAAGTCGCGGGCGCCCTTAAATTTTCTCGATTCTAGTTGCAAATATTATTAGACATATTTTAAGCAAAAAAAATTGAATAAAAGCTGGCTGTAGACAGTCATTACCAAACTTAATGGAACCAAGGTCTGTCGTATACTTGATGTAATCCATGAAAAATTCCTTTCAATCATTTTTGTATTTTTACAAAGTCGCGGGCGCCCTCAAATTTTCTCGATTCTAGTGCAAATATTATTTGACATATTTTAAGCCAAAAAAATTGAATAAAAGCTGGCGGTAAACAGTCATATCCACTATTGATGGAACCAGGTCTGTCGTATACTTGAATGTAATCCATGAAAAATTCCTTGTACAATCATTTTTGTATTATTTACAAAGTCGCGGGCGCCCTCAAATTTTCTCGATTCTAGTTGCAAATATTATTAGACATATTTTAAGCGAAAAAAAAATTGAATAAAAGCTGGCGGTAGACAGTCATATCCACAATTAATGGAACCAGGGTCTGTCGTATACTTGAATGTAATCCATGAAAAATTCCTTGTACAATCATTTTTGTATTTTTTACAAAGTCGCGGGCGCCCTCAAATTTTCTCGATTCTAGTTGCAAATATTATTAGACATATTTTAAGCGAAAAAAAAAATTGAATAAAAGCTGGCGGTAGACAGTCATATCCACTAATGATGGAACCAAAGGTCTGTCGTATACTTGAATGTAATCCATGAAAAATTCCTTGTACAATCATTTTTGTATTTTTTAACAAAGTTGCGGGCGCCCTCAAATTTTCTCGATTCTAGTTGCAAATATTATTAGACATATTTTAAGCGAAAAAAAATTGAATAAAAGCTGGCGGTAGACAGTCATATCCACAATTAATGGAACCAGGTCTGTCGTACACTTGAATGTAATCCATGAAAAATTCTTTGTACAATCATTTTTGTATTTTTTACAAAGTCGCGGGCGCCCTTAAATTTTCTCGATTCTAGTTGCAAATATTATTTGACATATTTTAAGCCAAAAAAAATTGAATAAAAGCTGGCTGTAGACAATCATTACCAATACTTAAAGAACCAAGGTCTGTCGTATACTTGAATGTAATCCATGAAAAATTCCTTGTACAATCATTTTTGTATTTTTTACAAAGTCGCGGGCGCCCTCAAATTTTCTCGATTCTAGTTGCAAATATTATTTGACATATTTTAAGCCAAAAAAAATTGAATAAAAGCTGGCGGTAGACAGTCATATCCACTAATGATGGAACCAAGGTCTGTCGTATACTTGAATGTAATCCATGAAAAATTCCTTGTACAATCATTTTTGTATTTTTTACAAAGTCGCGGGCGGCCTCAAATTATCTCGATTCTAGTTTTAAATATTAATAGACATATTTTAAGCGAAAAAAAATTGAATAAAAGCTGGCTGTAGACAGTCATTACCAATATTTAAAGAACCAAGGTCTGTCGTATACTTGAATGTAATCCATGAAAAATTCCTTGTACAATCATTTTTGTATTTTTTACAAAGTCGCGGGCGCCCTCAAATTTTCTCGATTCTAGTTGCAAATATTATTTGACATATTTTAAGCCAAAAAAAATTGAATAAAAGCTGGCGGTAAACAGTCATATCCACTATTGATGGAACCAGGTCTGTCGTATACTTGCCTGTAATCCATGAAAAATTCCTTGTACAATCATTTTTGTATTTTTTACAAAGTCGCGGGCGCCCTCAAATATTCTTGATTCTAGTTTCAAATATTATTAGACATATTTTAAGCGAAAAAAAATTGAATAAAAGCTGGCGGTAGACAGTCATATCCACTATTGAAGGAACCAAGGTCTCTCGTATACTTGCCTGTAATCCATGAAAAATTCCTTGTACAATCATTTTTGTATTTTTTACAAAGTCGCGGGCGCCCTCAAATTTTCTCGATTCTAGTTGCAAATATTATTTGACATATTTTCAACCAAAAAAAATTGAATAAAAGCTGGCGGTAGACAGTCATATCCACTAATGATGGAACCAAGGTCTGTCGTATACTTGAATGTAATCCATGAAAAATTCCTTGTACAATCATTTTTGTATTTTTTACAAAGTCGCGGGCGCCCTCAAATTTTCTCGATTCTAGTTGCAAATATTATTAGACATATTTTAAGCGAAAAAAAAAATTGAATAAAAGCTGGCGGTAGACAGTCATATCCACTATTGATGGAACCAGGGTTTTAAACACATATAACTGTAATAGTAGGTAATATTTTTTTTATTCTAGTTACAAATTTTATTGACCGTTGGTTTTAAAAAAAAATACTAATAAATGTTCGTCATCTACGGGTTGCCCTCTTATTTTTGGCTTCAAAAAGTAGTAGTTCTGTGAACTGAAAACCTCACACAGATATATTTTTCCAATCAAACATGAGAAAATAGAGACCTCTCATTCAAAACCACACTCAATAGGTTAGAATTAAATACTAAACCGGCCATTTTTTGGCCCTCTTTCGAAATTCTACCACAGTGTTTCCCCCTTAGTTTTCATGACCACAAAATTTCACTATACAGGGTGCCCCGGTTAGAGATGCATATATTTTGAGGATAGGTTCAGCCCACCGTGGACTATCATATAAGATCAACTTGCAGTGGGGCATTTTGTTCGTTAAAGAGTTATGGCCAAATCCCTGTTTTTCCCACAGGTCTAGAGGTCACTTGGATCGATGCACGTTATTAAAGAAATGATAGCCAGTAGGTAAGTTTTGCTTCATTTATGGATAGTCATGCATATTTCCCTTGAAATGCAGTTAGTTGCATCAAAAAATATTGAAACACCAGAGAGATATTTAATAAGTTAAAAAAAAATTCTCCGAATATCCCATTTTTCCCTCTTCTCCCTTTCGTTAATTGAGAGTACTTCTACAATTGCAATTCTGCGTACCACTAGTTAAAATACCCTCTGCTATGTTGTTTCAATAAATTCTATGTTCTTTCGGACAGGTGAAGGAACAAATGAGATACGCTTTATTAAACGGCACCAGAAGGAGAGAAACACATCTTTTTTTTTTCTTTTCTTTTTTTTAACGTCGCTTTCAACTGCATGGTCATATCACGACGGGGTGCCACCCTCCATTTGCAGGAAACTCACAAACCCGCTACCCACATTAACCTCACCCAGCCTGGGTTGGGCCGGAATGCCAGCATCACGAAGTCTTCACCTCGCTGGACGTTGCTTAACTTCGGTGATCCAACGAGAACCGGTGCATTCAACGCGCCATCGCCGCTGGCTAAACACATCTTTTAAATTTTGAATCTGGGCGCTATTGCATTTTGAAGAACACTCGATGTCTGAAGCGGTCTGTGTGACCATTATTGTGTCAACTGCAAGTTATAAATTATTTTTTTTTAAAACAAATAGTTCTACTTACTAACTATATCACTCAAATCAAATAGATAAATTAACAAGGCCATCGATTTGTTCGGTGGAAGAGAAAGCCACAAGCTTTAACTTCGACCCTTGGTTCGCTACATATTCCTTTGTGATCTTTTCATTTCATTTCCTGTGTTGTAGAAGCAGAATGTAGTATGTAGTTTACCAATAAAGTATTATTAATTGTAACCTGAATGCTGGATGTTCGAGTGTTACCCAAGGTTAATTTTCAGCACTTTTTTGTTATGTTTTAGATAATATTATCATGATTCTGATAAACACAAAAATGATATTTTAAATTTTACTTCTAAAAATATAATCAAAATACGTACATCACATTTTTTGCGAGCGTGGATTCTTTCTTCTTGTGTATTCTTTGTCCATAATTACACCACTGGTTGCTGCTTTCATAACAGCATCTCTCATTTTTCCTCACGAGGAGCCTGTGACCCCGTAACCCCATTCACGTAAAGAGTTCACAACGACCGACCATTGTGAATGATCAATTTTCTTCTGTTAAACATCCCAGGGCAGTGTATTTACATATCAAATTACGCGCCAATTCTGTTAAAATTCAGCAAACTTTGAATATTCCATTATGATTCAGAAGTGTTTTTGAGCTTTGTGTGTCTTGCGTTCCATGACCATTAAAATAATTTAAATGAGCTTTCTTTTTTTCTAAAACTAAACATAACAGGGTATTTTTTTAACTAGTGATACGCAGAATTGCAATTGTAGAAGTACTCGAAATTCACGACAGGGAAAAAAGGGAAAAATGGAATTTTCGGGAATTTTTTTTGAAAAATTGAAATTTTAAGAGGCTTGCTTTATTGATATAAAATAGAAAAATCTTTTTCAATTTTCTTCAAAGAGGCCCCATTTGGCCTCAAGTGGCCTAATTCGATCTAAAAACTATAGGGAAAATTTTAAAACTCAAATGAACATGTACACAAAGTTTCTTCAATTTTGAAGAATCTGGTAGATAGTTATAGCGGAACATAGAGACAGTTAGCCAAACGAAAGCCCAATAGTCCAGTATCCAAGTTAAGACAGGACCTTACTCAGTAAGATCGCTTCGCTCCCTCACTGTGTTCAGTTAATAAGGCAAGATGAATTTGAGTTTATTTATCGAACTAATAAACATGTTTTCAAACAAGATCTTAAGTTAGACACCGAAAAACACTGCCAATATTATGGACTCAATATTTCCTCGTGATTTTGATATTTTAGACCAAATCACTTGTATCTCCAAAACCGATTATCCGAATTTCTTCAAATTTGTTTTATATGGTAGAATTACAGGCAAGTATACGACAGACCTTGGTTCCATCATTAGTGGATATGACTGTCTACCGCCAGCTTTTATTCAATTTTTTTTCGCTTAAAATATGTTTAATAATATTTGCAACTAGAATCAAGAAAATTTGAGGGCGCCCGCGACTTTGTAAAAAATACAAAAATGATTGTACAAGGAATTTTTCATGGATTACAGGCAAGTATACGACAGACCTTAGTTCTTTAAATATTGCTAATGACTGTCTACTGCCAGCTTTTATTTAGTTTTTTTTTGCTTAAAATATGTCTTATAATATTTGCAACTAGAATCGAGAAAATTTGAGGGCGCCCACGACTTTCTAAAAAATACAAAAATGATTGTACAAGGAATTTTTCATGGATTACAGGCAAGTATACGACAGACCTTGGTTCCATCATTAGTGGATATGACTGTCTACCGCCAGCTTTTATTCAATTTTTTTTTCGCTTAAAATATGTTATATAATATTTGAAACTAGAATCGAGAAAATTTGAGGGCGCCCACGACTTTCTAAAAAATACAAAAATGATTGTACAAGGAATTTTTCATGGATTACAGGCAAGTATACGACAGACCTTGGTTCCATCATTAGTGGATATGACTGTCTACCGCCAGCTTTTATTCAATTTTTTTTTCGCTTAAAATATGTCATATAATATTTGAAACTAGAATCGAGAAAATTTGAGGGCGCCCGTGACTTTGTAAAAATTACAAAAATGATTGTACAAAGAATTTTTCATGGATTACAGGCAAGTATACGACAGACCCTGGTTCCATTAATTGTGGATATGACTGTCTACCGCCAGCTTTTATTCAATTTTTTTTCGCTTAAAATATGTCATATAATATTTGCAACTAGAATCGAGAAAATTTGAGGGCGCCCGCGACTTTGTAAAAATTACAAAAATGATTGTACAAAGAATTTTTCATGGATTACAGGCAAGTATACGACAGACCCTGGTTCCATTAATTGTGGATATGACTGTCTACCGCCAGCTTTTATTCAATTTTTTTTCGCTTAAAATATGTCATATAATATTTGCAACTAGAATCAAGAAAATTTGAGGGCGCCCGCGACTTTGTAAAATATACAAAAATGATTGTACAAGGAATTTTTCATGGATTACAGGCAAGTATACGACAGACCTTGGTTCCATCATTAGTGGATATGACTGTCTACCGCCAGCTTTTATTCAATTTTTTTTGGCTTAAAATATGTCTAATAATATTTGCAACTAGAATCGAGAAAATTTGAGGGCGCCCGCGACTTTGTAAAAAATACAAAAATGATTGTACAAGGAATTTTTCATGGATTACAGGCAAGTATACGACAGACCTTGGTTCCATCATTAGTGGATATGACTGTCTACCGCCAGCTTTTATCAATTTTTTTTCGCTTAAAATATGTCTAATAATATTTGAAACTAGAATCAAGAAAATTTGAGGGCGCCCGCGACTTTGTAAAAAATACAAAAATGATTGTACAAAGAATTTTTCATGGATTACATTCAAGTGTACGACAGACCCTGGTTCCATTAATTGTGGATATGACTGTCTACCGCCAGCTTTTATTCAATTTTTTTTCGCTTAAAATATGTCTAATAATATTTGCAACTAGAATAAAGAAAATTTGAGGGCGCTTGTAACTTTGTAAAAATTACAAAAATGATTGTACAAAGAGTTTTTCATGAATTACAGGCAAGTATAAGACAGACCTTGGTTTCCTTCAATAGTGGATATGACTGTCTGCTGCCAGCTTTTATTCAAGTTTTTTTCACTTAAAATATGCACAATAATATTTGCAACTAGAATCAAGAAAATTTTAGGTCGCCCGTGACTTTGTAAAAAATACAAAAATGATTGTACAAAGAATTTTTCATGGATTATAGGCAAGTTTACGACAGACCCTGGTTCCATCAATAGTGGATATGACTGTCTACCGCCAGCTTTTATTCAAATTTTTTTCGCTTAAAATATGTCTAATTATATTTTCCATATAGAATCGAGAAAATTTGAGGGCGCCCGCGACTTTGTAAAAAATACAAAAATGATTGTACAAAGAATTTTTCATGGATTATAGGCAAGTTTACGACAGACCTTGGTTCCATCATTAGTGGATATGACTGTCTACCGCCAGCTTTTATTTAGTTTTTTTTTGCTTAAAATATGTCTTATAATATTTGCAACTAGAATCGAGAAAATTTGAGGGCGCCCGCGACTTTGTAAAAAATACAAAAATGATTGTACAAGGAATTTTTCATGGATTACAGGCAAGTATACGACAGACCTTGGTTCCATCAATAGTGGATATGACTGTCTACCGCCAGCTTTTATTCAATTTTTTTCGCTTAAAATATGTCTAATAATATTTGCAACTAGAATCAAGAAAATTTGAGGGCGCCCGCGACTTTGTAAAAAATACAAAAATGATTGTACAAGAATTTTTCATGGATTACAGGCAAGTATACGACAGACCCTGGTTCCATTAATTGTGGATATGACTGTCTACCGCCAGCTTTTATTTAGTTTTTTTTTTGCTTAAAATATGTCTTATAATATTTGCAACTAGAATCGAGAAAATTTGAGGGCGCCCGCGACTTTGTAAAAAATACAAAAATGATTGTACAAGGAATTTTTCATGGATTACAGGCAAGTATACGACAGACCTTGGTTCCATCATTAGTGGATATGACTGTCTACCGCCAGCTTTTATTCAAATTTTTTTCGCTTAAAATATGTCTAATAATATTTGCAACTAGAATCGAGAAAATTTGAGGGCGCCCGCGACTTTGTAAAAAATACAAAAATGATTGTACAAGGAATTTTTCATGGATTACAGGCAAGTATACGACAGACCTTGGTTCCATCAATAGTGGATATGACTGTCTACCGCCAGCTTTTATTCAATTTTTTTTCGCTTAAAATATGTCTAATAATATTTGAAACTAGAATCAGAAAATTTGAGGGCGCCCGCGACTTTGTAAAAAATACAAAAATGATTGTACAAGGAATTTTTCATGGATTACAGGCAAGTATACGACAGACCTTGGTTCCATAAATTTAGTGGATATGACTGTCTACCGCCAGCTTTTATTCAATTTTTTTTCGCTTAAAATATGTTTAATAATATTTGCAACTAGAATAAGAAAATTTGAGGGCGCTGTAACTTTGTAAAAATTACAAAAAATGATTGTACAAAGAGTTTTTCATGAATTACAGGCAAGTATAAGACAGACCTTGGTTCCTTCAATAGTGGATATGACTGTCTGCTGCCAGCTTTTATTCAAGTTTTTTTTCAGCTTAAAATATGTCTAATAATATTTGAAACTAGAATCGAGAAAATTTGAGGGTGCCCGCGACTTTGTAAAAAATACAAAAATGATTGTACAAGGAATTTTTCATGGATTACAGGCAAGTATACGACAGACCTTGGTTCCATCAATAGTGGACATGACTGTCTACGCCAGCTTTATTTAGTTTTTTTTCGCTTAAAATATGTCTTATAATATTTGCAACTAGAATCGAGAAAATTTGAGGGTGCCCGCGACTTTGTAAAAAATACAAAAATGATTGTACAAAGAATTTTTCATGGATTATAGGCAAGTTTACGACAGACCTTGGTTCCATCATTAGTGGATATGACTGTCTACCGCCAGCTTTTATTCAATTTTTTTTGGCTTAAAATATGTCAATAATATTTGCAACTAGAATCAAGAAAATTTGAGGGCGCCCGCGACTTTGTAAAAAATAAAAAATGATTGTACAAGGAATTTTTCATGGATTACAGGCAAGTATACGACAGACCTTGGTTCCATCATTAGTGGATATGACTGTCTACCGCCAGCTTTTATTCAATTTTTTTTCGCTTAAAATATGTCTAATAATATTTGCAACTAGAATAAAGAAAATTTGAGGGCGCCCGCGACTTTGTAAAAAATACAAAAATGATTGTACAAGGAATTTTTCATGGATTACAGGCAAGTATACGACAGACCTTGGTTCCATCATTAGTGGATATGACTGTCTACCGCCAGCTTTTATTCAATTTTTTTTGGCTTAAAATATGTCTAATAATATTTGCAACTAGAATCAAGAAAATTTGAGGGCGCCCGCGACTTTGTAAAAAATACAAAAATGATTGTACAAAGAATTTTTCATGGATTACATCAAGTGTACGACAGACCCTGGTTCCATATTGTGGATATGACTGTCTACCGCCAGCTTTTATTCAATTTTTTTTCGCTTAAAATATGTCTAATAATATTTGCAACTAGAATAATGAAAATTTGAGGGCGCTGACTTTGTAAAAATACAAAAATGATTGTACAAGATTTTTCATGATTACAGGCAAGTATAAGACAGACCTTGGTTCCTTCAATAGTGGATATGACTGTCTACCGCCAGCTTTTATTCAATTTTTTTCCTTAAAATATGCAATAATATTTGCAACTAGAATCAAGAAAATTTAGGGCGCCCGGACTTTGTAAAAAATACAAAAATGATTGTACAAAGAATTTTTCATGGATTAAGGCAAGTTACGACAGACCCTGGTTCCATCAATAGTGGATATGACTGTCTACCGCCAGCTTTTATTCAAATTTTTTTTCGCTTAAAATATGTCTAATAATATTTGCATAATAGAATCGAGAAAATTTGAGGGCGCCCGCGACTTTGTAAAAAATACAAAAATGATTGTACAAAGAATTTTTCATGGATTATTGGCAAGTTACGACAGACCCTGGTTCCATCATTGTGGATATGACTGTCTACCGCCAGCTTTTATTAGTTTTTTTTGCTTAAAATATGTCTTATAATATTTGCAACTAGAATCAGAAAATTTGAGGGCGCGTGCGACTTTGTAAAAATACAAAAAATGATTGTACAAGAATTTTTCATGGATTACAGGCAAGTATACGACAGACCTTGGTTCCATCAATAGTGGATATGACTGTCTACCGCCAGCTTTTATTCAATTTTTTTTCGCTTAAAATATGTAATAATATTTGCAACTAGAATCAAGAAAATTTGAGGGCGCCCGCGACTTTGTAAAAAATACAAAAATGATTGTACAAGGAATTTTTCATGGATTACAGGCAAGTATACGACAGACCCTGGTTCCATCATTAGTGGATATGACTGTCTACCGCCAGCTTTTATTCATTTTTTTTTGCTTAAAATATGTCTAATAATATTTGCAACTAGAATCGAGAAAATTTGAGGGCGCCCGCGACTTTGTAAAAAATACAAAAATGATTGTACAAGGAATTTTTCATGGATTACAGGCAAGTATTACGACAGACCTTGGTTCATCATTAGTGGATATGACTGTCTACCGCCAGCTTTTATTCAAATTTTTTTTCGCTTAAAATATGTCTAATAATATTTGCAACTAGAATCGAGAAAATTTGAGGGCGCCCGCGACTTTGTAAAAAATACAAAAATGATTGTACAAGGAATTTTTCATGGATTACAGGCAAGTATACGACAGACCTTGGTTCCATCAATAGTGGATATGACTGTCTACCGCCAGCTTTTATTCAAATTTTTTTCGCTTAAAATATGTCTAATAATATTTGAAACTAGAATCAGAAAATTTGAGGGCGCCCGCGACTTTGTAAAAAATACAAAAATGATTGTACAAAGAATTTTTCATGGATTACAGGCAAGTTACGACAGACCTGGTTCCATCAATTGTGGATATGACTGTCTACCGCCAGCTTTTATTCAATTTTTTTTCGCTTAAAATATGTCTAATAATATTTGCAACTAGAATCAGAAAATTTGAGGGCGCCCTGACTTTGTAAAAATTACAAAAATGATTGTACAAAGATTTTTCATGGATTACAGGCAAGTATACGACAGACCTTGGTTCCTTCAATAGTGGATATGACTGTCTGCGCCAGCTTTTATTCAATTTTTTTTCCTTAAAATATGTCTAATAATATTTGAACTAGAATCAAGAAAATTTGAGGGGCCCGCGACTTTGTAAAAAATAAAAAATGATTGTACAAGGAATTTTTCATGGATTACAGGCAAGTATACGACAGACCTTGGTTCCATCAATAGTGGATATGACTGTCTACGCCAGCTTTTATTTCAGTTTTTTTTCGCTTAAAATATGTCTATAATATTTGCAACTAGAATCGAGAAAATTTGAGGGGCCCGCGACTTTGTAAAAATACAAAAATGATTGTACAAAGAATTTTTCATGGATTAAGGCAAGTATACGACAGACCTTGGTTCCATCATTAGTGGATATGACTGTCTACCGCCAGCTTTTATTCAATTTTTTTTGCTTAAAATATGTCTAATAATATTTGCAACTAGAATCAAGAAAATTTGAGGGCGCCGCGACTTTGTAAAAAATAAAAAATGATTGTACAAGGAATTTTTCATGGATTACAGGCAAGTATACGACAGACCTTGGTTCCATCATTAGTGGATATGACTGTCTACCGCCAGCTTTTATTCAATTTTTTTTGGCTTAAATTTTAATAATATTTGACTAGATAAATTAGGCGCCCGACTTTAAAAATAAAAAATGATTGTACAAGAATTTTCTGGATACACAAGTATAAAGACCTGGTTCATAATTTGGAAGGGACGTACCGCAGCTTTTATCATTTTTTGCTTAAAAATGTCTAATAATGATTTGAACTAGAATCAGAAAATTTGAGGGCGCCGCGACTTTGTAAAAAATACAAAAATGATTGTACAAGGAATTTTTCATGGATTACAGGCAAGTATACGACAGACCTTGGTTCCATCAATAGTGGATATGACTGTCTACCGCCAGCTTTTATTCAATTTTTTTTCGCTTAAAATATGTCTATAATATTTGCAACTAGAATCGAGAAAATTTGAGGGCGCCCGCGACTTTGTAAAAAATACAAAAATGATTGTACAAGGAATTTTTCATGGATTACAGGCAAGTATACGACAGACCTTGGTTCCATCATTAGTGGATATGACTGTCTACCGCCAGCTTTTATTCAATTTTTTTTCGCTTAAAATATGTCTAATAATATTTGCAACTAGAATCGAGAAAATTTGAGGGCGCCCGCGACTTTGTAAAAAATACAAAAATGATTGTACAAGGAATTTTTCATGGATTACATTCAAGTATACGACAGACCTTGGTTCAATCATTAGTGGATATGACTGTCTACCGCCAGCTTTTATTCAAATTTTTTTCGCTTAAAATATGTCTAATAATATTTGCAACTAGAATCGAGAAAATTTGAGGGCGCCCGCGACTTTGTAAAAAATACAAAAATGATTGTACAAGGAATTTTTCATGGATTACAGGCAAGTATACGACAGACCTTGGTTCCATCAATAGTGGATATGACTGTCTACCGCCAGCTTTTATTCAAATTTTTTTCGCTTAAAATATGTCTAATAATATTTGAAACTAGAATCGAGAAAATTTGAGGGTGCCCGCGACTTTGTAAAAAATACAAAAATGATTGTACAAAGAATTTTTCATGGATTATAGGCAAGTTTACGACAGACCTTGGTTCCATCATTAGTGGATATGACTGTCTACCGCCAGCTTTTATTCAATTTTTTTTCGCTTAAAATATGTTTAATAATATTTGCAACTAGAATAAAGAAAATTTGAGGGCGCTTGTAACTTTGTAAAAATTACAAAAATGATTGTACAAAGAGTTTTTCATGAATTACAGGCAAGTATAAGACAGACCTTGGTTCCTTCAATAGTGGATATGACTGTCTGCTGCCAGCTTTTATTCAAGTTTTTTTCACTTAAAATATGCACAATAATATTTGCAACTAGAATCAAGAAAATTTTAGGTCGCCCGTGACTTTGTAAAAATTACAAAAATGATTTTTCAAAATTCATTGTAAAAATTGACTACTGCCCGTAGTGGGATTTTTTTAATCAGAGGGATAAAAAATCTTAGTAAAAAAATCCCGTAACTGAGGTATTAATACCTTTTCGTTGGTAAGTTTAGCAACGAGAGTTACAAGATTTTGCCTTACCCTGTAGAAATTACGATGAAAATTTCAGCAACGTTGGTAGCTTCAGGGACATGTACATACATGTACCTAATTGTCATGAACAACACAGTACAAACCACAACAGAACAGTGCTGAGTGCGTCATCGAATAAACATGAGTTGTTTTAGGGTTTTTGAAACATAAAATTAAAAACCCTAAAAATAGTGAGAATTACCACTGGTATTTTAACTTCCTCGGGTCAAATCACAGGGGTTCTCAATTTTTTAGACGAATGGCGCATTTATTTAAAATTTAATTTTTTATGAAACTTCAATTCTCAAGCAAGCGTCGACGGTGCGCTGAGTTTGGACTAGGATCACCGAAGTAAAGCAACGTCCAGCGAGTTGAAGACATCGTGATGCTGGCACACCGGCCTGACCCAGGCTGGGTGAGTTCAATGTGGGTAACAGGTTTGTGATTACCTGCGAATAGAGGATAACAACCGCAACCCCATCTCGAGATGATCTAGTTTGAATGGGATGTAAAACCAAGGATTTTTTTTTAAAACTACTTGAAGTCTCCATGCAGAATATCGAAAGTTAAGCAACGTCCAAGGTGAAGAATTTGTCATGCTGACATTCTGGCCAAACTCAGAGGCTGTCTGAGATTATGGATGAGTTTCCTGCAAATGGTGGGTAACACCCCCATCCTATATGACCATGCAGCATGCAGTTGCTGGCTCAATCATTTGAGTAAGTAACAGTTGTTTCTTGAGGGATTTACATGAAACTTTCTCAATAATACGTAGAATCTTAATAGGAAACGATTTCACCACGAAATAATCACAAATTTACACCTTAAATTACACCTTGTGAAATCATTTTCTAATGAGATTTTAAGTATTCTGTGAAAGGTTCATAAAAATCCTTCAAAAATAAGCAATTTCGTAACCATGTGATTGACCCTTGTGATCTTGTCGAACAGCTGTTTCTTGACGGATTTTTATGAAACTTTCACAGAATACTTAGAATCTTATAAGAAAATGATTTCACACAGGCAAAACACCAAAATTACACTTTAAATTACTTTAATTTTGATTAAAATATGAACCAGTCTAACCATGTGCTAATTTCAACCTATCCTAAGCCCCTCACCCAAGCTATCTTAGCCGGCTAACAAAACACAACATTAAGTCTGACAACCGTTTGAGTGACAAGGAGTCTCCTCTCCTCGTCCCTCACCCATATCAAATGTAAACATAAATACAGTATGTTTCAGAAAAGGTGGCCACCCCCTCGTAACTTTTGAACGCGACGGAATTTTTCAATTCTGTAAAGTCCTAGGTATAGGAAGTGCCCTATGGCCCATCCTGTGGTCATATTTATTTTTGGCCCCGGTCGGCTCTTCCGGCTTTTAGGCCATATTTTTTCATTTTTCTCGCGAATTTTAAATGGAATGCTATATTTTTTATTCCTGTTAATTAAAGTCCAAGTTAGGCTGAGTATAATGAGCTTTTAAAATTTTCAAAAACCTTATCAGGGGCGGAGCTAGTAGGGTGCAAGTTTCAAAATTGTTACACCCTGTATTTCAGCGTCAGTCAGATTTTTTAGTTCTTTTTTTATGTTCATAGGTTCAAAATATTGTTTTACACCATATGAAATCAAAAAAATATTCTTGTTTACTTCTAATCAGGGTCATAGTAAGGTTTTTGTAAAAGTACTTTTTTTCTCACGTCAATTTTTCCGTAAATTAATGGTGTTCTCGAAATTGGCATTTTTAGAGGTGAAAGTCTGCAGTGACATATGTTTTTTATGCTTGAAATCGAAAGAAAACTTAACGGAGAAGCGATTAAAATCATAAAAAAAGCCATTTAACCTGCTAGTTTTTTCACGACAGTGTCCGGTAAAGTGGGTGAATTTCGTATTGGATTTTTTTTGTTGTTGAGGAAACACAATTGGCATAGAAAATAAATAATATCTAATAAGGGAATATTACTTCAATAAACAACTAAATGCGAAATTAAATGAAAATTATTTCTTCTAAATCAGTGCCGGATATTTTTTTTTTCTCTCTCTCTCTTTTTTTCATTTTTCAAAGTTCAAGTTGTATCAAAAATAATTATCGGATAATGCTGCTTCTAAAGTCGGCCTAGGGGTCCCCTCTTGAGACAATTTTAGTTGGTAAGTAAAATCTGTAGAAAACACATTGTCAATAATTCTGGAGTCAGTCCGATGGCGCTTTGAATGCAACGATTCTTGTAGGATCACCGAAGTTAAGCAACGTCCAGCGAGGAGAAGACTTCGTGATGCTGGCATTCCGCCCTAACCCATGGGTGAGATAAATATGTTTAGGAGGTTGGTGAGTTTCTTGCGAATGGAATGTAACACCCCCGTTATGATATGACCAATGACCATGCAGTTGAAATGCGATATTAAACCCAAATTTAAAAAAAAATCATACTGGTGTTGCTAGTAATGAATACCAGGTCTCTAAATAAAAATCTAATTATCTCGAAATTTAAGAGAAAAAAATACCAGGTCAAAAACCAAACTCTTGAGGGTGAAAATTAAACCAATTCAATTATTTTAAAGAGGCGAAGAGAGAGAGAAAAAAAAATTATCCGGCACTGATTTAAAAGAAATAATCTTCATTTAATTTCGCATTTAGGTAGTTATGTTAATTGAAGTATTATTCCCTTATTAGGTATTATTTATTTTCTATGCCAATTGTGTTTCCTCAACAACAAAAAAATCCAATACGAAATTCACCCACTTTACCGGACACTGTCGTGAAAAAACTAGCAGGTTAAATGGCTTTTTTTATGATTTTAATCGCTTCTCCGTTAAGTTTTCTTTCGATTTCAAGCATAAAAAAACATATGTCACTGCAGACTTTCACCTCTAAAAATGCCAATTTCGAGAACACCATTAATTTACGGAAAAATTTACGTGAGAAAAAAAGTACTTTTACAAAAACCTTACTATGACCCTGATTAGAAGTAAACAAGAATATTTTTTTGATTTCATATGGTGTAAAACAATATTTGAACCTATGAACATAAAAAAAAAAGAACTAAAAAATCTGACTAACGCTGAAATACAGGGTGTAACAATTTTGAAACTTGCACCCTACTAGCTCCGCCCCTGATAAGGTTTTTGAAAATTTTAAAAGCTCATTATACTCAGCCTAACTTGGACTTTAATTAACAGGAATAAAAAATATAGCATTCCATTTAAAATTCGCGAGAAAAATGAAAAAATATGGCCTAAAAGCCGGAAGGGCCGACCGGGGCCAAAAATAAATATGACCACAAGATGGGCCATAGGGCACTTCCTATACCTAGGACTTTACAGAATTGAAAAATTCCGTCGCGTTCAAAAGTTACGAGGGGGTGGCCACCTTTTCTGAAACATACTGTATATCAAAATGTAAATACAAATAGACCAAAAGAAATATTCTACTCCTCTGCGTGGCATAATGGTTGTGACTACTGCCTATAGTCCAGAGGTCTTGAGTTTGACTCCTGGTTGGGGCAGACTTTTTGAAGAAAATTCTGTACCTTCCAAACATGTGAGGCTGGCATTTCTGGCCCTACCCACGCTGGGTGAGGTTAATGTGGGTAGCTGGTACGATTCCCAGCCAATGGAGGGTAAAACCCACATCCCAACTATCTCAAATCAGAACATTATAACCGATTAGAATCAACTGGTCACAATAGATCTGTATAGGTCGCAGATTAATTGTAAGGGTTTCACTGAAAACCCTGCAACCAGGTCAGATAAAAATAAAAAGTCGCATTTTCATGCAACTGGGGTTCATTTACACCAAATATATTTGTGGTTGGCTAACCTGCATTCTTTGTTTTCGTGTGAAAGTATTGAAAAATGGTGGAAGTTGTTTTAAGAATTCATGATAAAACTTCATATAGTTTATATTATAATCAAATTCAATGTAAATTAAAGTGTAAATTTGTGGTTTTTCCAGTGTGAAATCATTTTCTTGTGATATTCTAAGTATTCTGTGAAAGTTTCATAAAAATCTGTCAAGAAACAGCTGTTTGACAAGATCATGATGGACCTGGGATTTAGATGTCTTTAAAACATCTTTTATGTTTTCCCGGTTGTGAACTCTGAGTCTTGAACTGCTTGAAGTTTTCACGCAGGATATCCAAAGTTAAGCAATGTCCAGCAAGGTGCAGGTTTTGTAATACTGGCATTCCAGGCAAACTCAGAGACTGTCTGAGGTTATGGGTAGCAGGTTTGTGAGTTATGTAACAAATGGTTGGTAACACCATCATATATAACTATGCAGTTGAAAAAAGATGTTAAACCCTAATATAACAAAACTTTGAAGTGCATTTTGCATTTACAAGATTGAAAATTTTATTTGAATTTTACAAGAGTCTGTTGAAGTAAATCTCTCTTCACCTGACCATTTCTAGTTCATTAAAACAGGTAAAAAATCTTGTCCATAGATAGGGACTTGGGCATTGTACCCATAACTGAACCCACATTTCCTCTATAAATGTCTATGCTGATCTTATGCATGAGGTTCTCCTGTTATTGCAGTAGTTTTCTTCTTTGTGGAACATTCACCCATGGAAAATGTACTAGTTCACCCTAACAAGCCAGACAAGATTGCAGTTTCTCACAGTTGAATGGCTTAAAAAAGAATGTCTCACCCTGTACAACACTTTAGTTTTGTTTTTCGATATGACTACAAAAAAATGTGTAAAATTAGGCGAGAATTATTAATCCTAAATAAAAAATTAAAAAAATTCGGTTTTAAAAAAAATCAAGTAATTATTTCAATTGTGAACCACCCTGTAGAAAAAAATTTGATGCCAATTGAAAGTACGTGTTTTCATTACAGAAACACTCTCTATTCTTGATATCGAAAAAATTAAAGGAACTTGAGTTATTCGAGATTAAGAAAAAAAATTGGTCGAAAAAAAACCACCCTGTATGTAATATTTTTGTTTAAAAAAGTACTCAAACACCATTTAGAAGTAAAATTATCAAATAAAATTCAGGTTGATCCATTTAAAAATCGAAAGTTGACACCTCAATTTCTGACTTTTGAACCACACTGTATAAAAAAAATTTCATGACTGAAACCGCATAATTAGGACATGTGCCCTAGGATTTTTTATTTTTTTAAAACTCTTTCAGGGGCCGAGTGATTTGAGGTGTCCAAGTTTGGTGGGACACCCTGTATAGAAAAGATACTTTTGCCCCAACACAACTTTCACATTACTTCAGGGCACATTACCTTTTCTATTATTATTATTTTTTTTTTGTCATATTAGATTTAAGTGACAGGTTGTTCAAATGTACTGTAATGTATTTGAAATGAGCAATAAAAATATCATTCTATTCTATTCTATTTTAGGTTAGAATTTTACATTCTAGCTGGGATTCAAACCCGCAACTTCCAGGTCAGGAACCAATGTTCTTAAACACTGAGCTATGGAGATTGGGTAACCAAGCAGGGAATATCTATTTTTTTTATTATTAATGAATATATTACACATAACACAAATAATTTACAATATATTAGAAGAAAAAAATAAAGAAAAATAATTAAATATACAGGGTGTCCCGGATACAGATGCAAATATTTTGAGGGTAGGATCAGCACACCGTGGACTATCATATGAGCGAAACTTGCAGTGGGGCATTTTGCTTCGTTAAAGAGTTATGGCCAAATCCCTGTTTTTCCCACAGGTCTAGAGGTCACTTGGATCGATGCACGTTTTTAAAGAAATGATAGCCAGTAAGTAATTTTTGACTTCATGTATGGATAGTCATGCATATTTCCCTTGAAATGCAGTTGGTTGCATAAAAAATATTGAAAGACCAGAGAGATATTTAATCATAACTTCGATATTTTCTAAAATTTGATTTTCCCTTTTTTCCCTTTCGTGAATTTAAAGTACTCTTACAATTGCAATTCTGCGTATCACTAGTTCACAAAATACCCTATTATTTTTAGTTTTAAAAAAGTGAAGGTTCATTTGTAATACTTTAAAGATCATGGAACGCAAGACACAGAAAGCTCAAAAAACACCTCTGAATCATGATGGAAAATTCAAAGTTGCCTGAATTTTAACAGAATTGGCGCGTAATTTGAGGTATAAATACACTGCTATGGGATATTTAACAGAAGGAAATTGATCATTCACAGTGGTCGGTCGGTGTGAACTTATATGTGAATGGGGTTACAGGGTCACAGGGTTATCGTGAGGAAAAATGAGAGAAACTGCAACGAAAGCAGCAACCAGTGGTGTAATTATGGACAAAGAATACACATGGAGAAAAACTCTGCGCTAACAACAAAAATTGTGATTTTATTTTTTGAAGTAAAATTATGTGTTTATCACAATCATAATATCAAAAATATAACAAAAAAGTACCGAAAATTAACCTTGAGTAAAACTCGAACATCCAACCTTCAGGTCACTATTATTATTATTAATACTTTATTGATAAACTACTTACACGATACATTCTGCAACACAGGACATGAAATGAAAAGAACCCAAAAGAATATGTAGCAAAACAAGGGCGAGGTTAAAGCTTGTGGCTTTCTCTTCCACCGAACAAACCGATCGCCTTGTTATTTTAACTATTAGATTTTATTGATACAGTTGGTTAATAGAACTATTTGTACTCCGAAAATTTTCATTAAAACTTGCAGTTGGCACAAAAATGGTCACACAGACTGCTTCAGGCATCGAGTGTTGTTCAAAATGCAATAGTGCCCAGATTCAAAATTTGAAAGATGTGTTTCTCTCCTTCTGGTGCCGTTTACTAAGGCGTATCTCATTCCTTCCTTCACGCGTCTGAAAGAACTTTGAATTTATTGAAACAACATAGCAAAGGGTATTTTTTTACCTAGTGATACGCAGAATTGCAATTGTAGAAGTACTCTAAATTCACAAAAGGGAAAAAAGGGAAAAAATCAAATTTTAGAAAAATATTGAAGTTATGATTAAATATCTCTCTGGTCTTTCAATATTTTTTATGCAACCAACTGCATTTTAAGGGAAATATGCATGACTATCCATACATGAAGTCAAATATTACTTACTGGCTATCATTTCTTTAAAAACGTGCATCGATCCAAGTGACCTCTAGACCTGCGGGAAAATCAGGGATTTGGCCATAACTCTTTAACGAAGCAAAATGCCCCACTGCAAGTTTTGCTCATACGATAGTCCACGGTGGGCTGAACCTAACCTCAAAATATTTGCATCTGTATCCGGGACACCCTGTATACATACATAATATATGTCCTAACTAAAGGGCTGGGTTATTGCCTTTGGCAATCTCTTCCACCCAACACTTAATCTACCTAACTAAACCCAAAAAAATCTACAGCAAAAACATTGGCCAAGTATATGAATATCTGAGAACAGGGAACAGGCAGGCACATCTCATCTTTGTGATAACTGAATCAATTGCCTCCTTGGGTGCCATCATTTCCACAGAAAATGGCACATATAAATATACTAGCGGGCTGCACCCGCTTCGCCAAGCCATCACACACACCACACCCACACACCACATACACACACCTAACACACCCATCCACACACACACACACACATCCACACACACACCCATACACACACCCACCCATACACACACCCACCCAAACACACCCACACACACACAACACACCCACACACATCACACACATACACACACCCATCCACACACACACAACACACCCACACACATCACACACACACACACACACATCACACACACCCATCCACACACACACAACACACCCACACATCACACACCCATCCACACACACACACACACACACACACACACACACACACACACACACACACAGCCACACACAACACAACACAACACACCACACCACACACACACACACACATCACTACACACACACACACACACGCAACCATCATCGCTGTAAATTTCAAAATCCCGAGCCAAATCTATCATAGCGGATATTGATAATGTAGCAAACTGGCCCATATTTCGAGAACGGTTTGACAGAATATGGCAACAAAGGGCTCAAATAAAATCATGTGATGTTCTCAGACAGTTTTTACAATAAAAATATAGGTCCTCGCGATAACTTTTAAGTTCCGTGCTGGAATCTGCTAAAAAACGTGAAAAGTCTGAAAAAAAGGTCGAAATTTCGAACATTCTGGCTTATATCTCCAGAACGGTACGTCAGAATGTGGCCTAAAATGAATTAAATGAACGCTAATTTTGTCTAATGTGTTATTAAATAATAAAAAATATAGGTCCTCGCGATAGATTTCAAGTTCCAGGGCAAAGACTGTCTTAAAATCGAACCCTTCCTCAAGGAAATACTTGAGGAAGGTCATAACTCAAGGACGGTTTGGAATTTCGGACTTTTGATAATTTTCCTGGTATTTTCCGGCAATTTTACTTGGGGTCATCTCTCATCAATTTTTCGCTATCTCTTACCGTTTCACCTAAACAATTGCTGCACACAAAGCCACAAAGCCACAAAGTCCGTCCATATTTCTCATTTATATATAGAGATATTATTTTGAATTTAAATATTTGAAATACTAAAAAAAAAGTGTTATATTCATTATTATTTGTGTTATTATATAGCAATTTTAGTCACCCATCCACACACAACATTGCTTAAGTTCAGTGTATTCAACATGTTATGAAACAATTTTAGTTAGTATGAAAGAATTATAGTACTTGTCCATATCTTCTTTTTTCAAATTGGGGTTAATGTTGCTTTCAACTGCTTGGTCATCTCACAACCCTCCACTGGCGGGAAACTCACAAACCTGCTACCCACATTAACCTCACCCAGCCTTGGTTGTGCAGGAATGCCAGCATCACAAAGTCTTCACCTCACTGGACATTGCTGAACTTTGGTGATCCTAAGAGAACCAGTGCATTGTGTGATCAATGCTAGCTCCCTATCCTCTACATCCCAATATGTTATTTGGAGCTATATTGCACCACTGGTCACTCCTCACATTAAAGCAGCCACTAATATTTCTTCATGTGTGAATCTTAAACATCAAACTACAGAGCAGATAAAAATCTTGTCCCACTGCAGATCAAACCTTGTGTGCTTACTCATTCCCCCAAGTGACTACAAGAACATAGGAATATGTTTTTTTTCCATTTAGCACTCAAGACAACAAGTACATATTTTCAAATATTTGGATTATAATATTTTATTGTAGTTCTATCATATTCTGAAGTTTGATCATAAGCACAGTGGAAGAGACAAATTTAATCATCTGAAGACTCCTACACCATCATGATAACAACTGAAGGTAGCGCAACACCTGGAGTATGGAGCACCACCCTTATTGAAGTGAATACAGTTCTTGGTTTCTTCAAAGGTATGGATGTAAAATCTGAGGTAGATGTGTTTTTCATGTATGTATTTTTTACTAAGGGCCTGTGTTCAAGATATTTTAAATTTAGATTGAACAACAATGGCTGGTGCTCTAATCAAATGACGGAATCAAGATTTTGTGAAACCTTGGATTGACTCAATCACAGAGTCACTCAATACCAGAAGAGTACAACAGATATTATACAGAGTGAATGAAAAGTCCCAGAATGGATTTTTATCTTTTTAGCGGCTGAAGATAGAGACTTAAATTTTTTAATGAAGTTCTAATGCAAAATTTTCTATGTCTTGGCAGAATTGAAATTCTTTAGTGCCCCTAAAGTAGTGAAACAGGCATCAATTTTCGATATTTCGATATTATTTGATATTCGAAATCTATGTCAAATTCTACAGGAATTGGCTCCTCACTCAATACTTTCTTCAAATGGATCTTTCATGAACCCCACTGAATCATGAACTTTTCTTCAAGAAAAATGTGTTAAAACCAAGAATGTGACTAAATCGGTGTAATTTTTCGTGTTAAAGCACTTACTAAAATTGGTTTTTCCAAATATTACACATCCTGTCGTACCAGTAGTGTTCTAGTGAGATTCTTGGAGGAGAGCACTTTGATTACGCGCTGTATAAACAGACGTTTAAAGTATGGAAAATCCAAGGCTACAACATGATTTAGCATCATAAATTACACTGATTTGATGTATCGTCCATGATTCCGAGGGGTTGATCTAAAATCCGTTTGATCACCAAAAAAAATTCCACCAAAAAATGGACAAAAATGAGATGTTTAAAAGATAAAAATCCATTCCAGAACTTTTTGTTCACTCTGCATAGGAACAAGAGGAAAGAAAAATATGTATTTCTTTTATTTAAATAACCATTATTATTATTATTATTAGCACAAATAGACGAAGCCTTTTTGAAGTAGGGTTTCCAATCCAAGATTCATAATCAAACCCAGGTAGGTACCATAAAATTAACAGAATTGGGGGCCAAAAGGTCCATTGAATTTATTTACACAACTTATGGTAAAAGTCTATTAGGTATTAATGTAAAGCTTAGTAATACAATTTTTAGCCAGATTGAGTTATATTTCACTTTTTCATGTTTCTGGAGACTGATTCATTTGATTAAAATTTGGTTTCTTTTCATTTTCCCTCAAGCAAATTGTAAACAATGGTAAAAATTCTCCCTCTCATTTTTCAGAATGTTGATTTCTTGAATTTTTTTTTGGGAATTACAAAATTGGTGGAGCAATCAAATATTTTTTTCTTCAAAATTTAAATGAACACAATACTTCTGATTTATAATATTAGAAATTATGGGAAGTAAAGTTTTAAAAAGGAAATTCCGGAATTAATCAATGCAAACTGTCTGCCTTGTATTTAATTATATAATTACTATTTTACAGATACTCATAATGTTCACTTCAATAAAAATACTGTGTACACATCAGTAATAAAAACTGAAGAATCAGAAAACAAACCAGATATAGACAATCAGCTAACAATGAATTGGATGCAACATTTAAACTTTGCCAAGAACAATGATGGAGAAAACATGTTGGCCTTCCATTACAGTGGATGTCTGTTTTTCATGTAAGCATTGGTAGGAACTAGATCTCTAAAATTTCAAACTATTCATAGAATATGGATTAATGTTGCAAGGTTTTCAAATTATTTTGATTGTTTGCACTATTTGAAGTTTTGAAAAATTCCAATGACCTATTGCAAATTACTCAAAATATTTGAAATATTCAACTGATTGACCATGATTTTGTTTATCTAAACAGAAAAATAAACTCATTGAAAAAGTACTGTTCTATTCCTGCATTCACTAGTGTGGGTTGTGGATGTGGATGTATTTTAACTAACTATACCTTATCTATTTCAGATTTTTTTAATTTTAAAAATGCTCCCATAGCCATTTGGTATAGAATATTTTTTTGAGGAGTTTCCCAATTATAGGGTAAGGAAAGTAAAAATGAGAACTAAAGAATATTTTTTCAAACTTTTCAGGTTTTACTCTACTCCAAATTTTTCTGTTCAAAATTTGGGAAAAAATAGGAAATTAAAAATAGGATTTGACCTCAAACATTGTTTCCAACATGTTTCAACTGAATTAGGGGTACGAGTCTCAATTTCAACAAAAGTACATCTATGCTACCCTGTATCTTGCTTATAGTGCACCACAATATAGTGTCCCGTATACAGATGCATATATTTTGAGGGTAGGTTCAGCCCACTGTGGAGTATCATATAAGCAAAACTTGCAATGGGGCATTTTGGTTTGTTAAGGAGTTATGGCTAAATCCCTGTTTTTGCAACAGGTCTAGAGGTCACTTGGATTGATGCACGTTTTCAAAAAAATGATAGCCAGTAGATGATTTTTGACTTCATGTATTGATAGTCATGCATATTTTGCTTCAAATGCAGTTAGTTGTATCAAAAAATATTAAAAACCCAGAGAGATATCTAATTGTAAGTTCAATTTTTTTTCTCGAAAATTTGATCTTTCCAATTTTTCCCTTTTGTGAATTTACAGTACTTCTACTATTGCAATTCTGCGTATCACTAGTTAAAAATATACCTTATTATGTTCAGTTTTAGAAAAAAGAAAGCTCATTTACCTTAATTTAAAGATCAGGGAATGCAAGAATTGCAAGAAACAAAGCTCAAAAAACATTTCTGAATCATGATAGAAAATTCAAAGTTGCCTGAATTCAAAAAGAATTGGCGGGTAATGTGAGGTATAAATACACTGCCCTGGGGTGTTCAACAGAAGAAAATTGATCATTCACAATGGTCGGTTGGTGTGAACTCTTATGTGAATGGGGTTACGGGTCACAGGGTCCTCCCTAGGTAAAGATGCTGTAATGAAAGCAGCAACCATTGGTGTAATTATGGACAAATAATAAAAAAGGAGAAAGACTCTGCGCTAACAACAAAAATTGTGATGTACATATTTTGATTTTATTTTTAGAAGTAAAATTGAAAATATCATTTTTGTTTTACAATCATGATATCAAAAACATAGGTTACTGTTGGAGTTCGCCTACATTGAGCGGCCAGCTATTAACTCTTGGTACCGAAATAGGCCAGACTCAGTCATGATTCTCGATTCTTACACTCTTGATTTTTCCTATTTGCTGTTATAAAATATATTTCTATGTTTGATTCAAATACCGTGTGTGAATTGATTATTAATACTTAACAGTTACAAAAATTTTTTCAAAAATTAACCTTGGGTAAAAATTGAACATCCAACCTTCAGTTTAGAATTATATATTTCATTACTTTTACAGGTATATTATGACAGTCACACAGGTCTACATGACAATGTGTGTACCGCTATTGCTACTCTTTTACATTTTGCTGAAACACTGTTCACATTGATGTTGATTCAGGCAGGATGAGGTGTGGAGGTGGTATACTGATGAGGAGGCTGCGTGGTGGAGATCTGGCAGCATTTTCTTTTTCTTACTCGTGAGATTATATGGATAAGTATTTACGAACAATGTTGCACGTTGACAATATTACAGCTTTCTGTATGTTTTTGATTATAGAAGTTGTGGATGATTTTAGGAACTTGATGTTGGAGAGGCTCTGGTGCATTTGTTTGTGTATAAGTCCATTACATGATATTATGATAGGTAAGATATGGACTTGGTCTGCTCCCGAATTTCGGAAAATATATTTGAAATTTTTAAATCTTTACACTTTTCTTAGAATCTTTGTTCGTTTTTTTCTCAAACGATGGCCCTGTTAACAATATGAATAATATGAGCTTTGATTCATCAGTTTTAACTATACCCACGAATTTCGGCATTGCAAGTATCGGTGAAAATGTTGAAACAACATCACAGAGCGAAAGTTCTAGAATTCCTTGTCCTCACAGTCCAAATAGGACTTTCATAAGTGCACGAACTTTAAACGCTCATCTCAGAAGAAAACATGAGGAAATCATCAATGATTCCAACAGTCAGAACATCCAACCAGATATACAAGTGACCAATTCACCGGATACTCCTGATAGTGTTGATTTGTTAAGAAACGACTTGATTTTTGCTAAATCCAATATAAGAACTTTGAGGAGGATACCAAAAGCAGCACGCTTTACAGCAGCAAACAAACTTGCTCAGGTGATTGATGCTTGTGTGCGAACAAAATCTTTAAAGGATTTCAAAACTTTGTTTTTATTTGCATATATTTGTTTTAACATATCATCTCAAAGTGACAAAAATATTTCATTGACCAAGAGAATAAAAAAGTAATGTCAGTAATTTCACCATCCAACATGGCTCAAAACAGAGTAAAAAGAAATCTGAACACCAGTTATGTTTGTCCAAAGTTATTGAATGTAAGGTTGCCGATTTTGATGTAAAAGGAGCAGTCAAACTGCTAAGTTCAGAAGACTCTCTTGCTCCTTTTAATGACTCTACATTAGAAGAGCTGAAGAAAAAACACCCTAGTCCCTCTCGTCCACTTGATTTTCCCCCAAGATACAATGAAAACAGTGAACATTTGCTTGTAAACGAAAATGATGTCAGTAAAGCTATAAACTCTTTTCAATCTGGTTCTTCTCCTGGTTTTGATGGTTGCTTCCACAGTTTCTTAAAGATATGGTATCAAAATCAGCCGGAGAAGCTGGTCTTCGTGTGTTAACTTCCATCACTAAATTATGCAACTTTCTACTGTCTGGTCAGTTGCCAGATGATTTGTGTGAATTATTTTACGGTGCTTCGCTATGTGCCCTCCAGAAAAAGGATGGAGGTTTGAGACCTATTGCTGTTGGAAACTGTTTTTGCCGTCTAGTAGCAAAAGTCGCCTGTTTCCAAGTTAGAAATGAATTGAACAGTTATTTGCTTCCCCATCAAGTTGGTGTTTCAGCCCAATATGGTTGCGAGAGTGCTATCCATGCTGTTCGTACATTTGTGAATCAAGCAGAGAATGTCGACAAAGTCCTTTTGAAAGTTGACTTTTTCAATGCCTTCAACACCATTGAACGTGACTCTTTGTTAAAACAAGTCAAAGAAAAAATTCCAATGCTATATCCTCTTTTATACCAAAGCTACAGGAACAAGTCTCAATTGCTCTTTGGAGAAAAGGGAATTTGGTCGGAGATCGGAGCACAACAAGGTGATCCTTGTGGCCCGTTAGCTTTCAGTTTGGTCGTCCAGCCTATTGTAAAAAGCTTAAGCTCAAAGCTCAATGTTTGGTACTTAGATGATGCAACTATTGCTGATACATATGATATTGTACTACAAGATCTTATAACCCTCTTGAACTTGGCAAAAGAAGTCGGACTAAAGATTAATCCGAAAAAATGCGAGCTGTACTTTTGTTCCAATGTGATAGAAGAAGATGTTCTGGGCAGATTTAGAGAAATAGCTCCTGGCATCAAAGTTTTACAACAACAAGAAGTAACCTTACTAGGAGCCCCTCTATTTGACTGTGGTTTCAAAGAACATGTAGTGCGGAAAACTGAAGAAGTGAATTTCCTCTTTGACAGAGCTACTAGTTTAAATGCTCGCACTGCATATACTCTTGTAAAGAACTGCCTCTTCATTCCCAAATTTAATTTTCTTCTTAGGACTTGTCCTTTTTGGAAGTTTCCAGAAATATCCAACAACATTGATAAATCATTGAAGATCTCACTGGAAAATATATTGAATTTAAAACTTGATGGAAACCAATGGAACCAAGCATGCCTTCCCATCAACAAAGGGGGCTTGGGAATAAGAAGAATCCGAGACATATGTCTTCCTGCATTCCTAGCTTCAACTCATGCTGTGCAAACTCTGGTATCTCAACTACTCCTATCTCAGGATACCACTGTTAATGTACACTTGCGTACTGAGGCAACGGATTTGTGGTCAATGTCACACGATATTATTCCAGATGTGAAGCAATGCCAGAAAGCTTGGGATAAAATCCACATCGAGCAAATCATTGATAAAGAAGTGTCACTTAGAACGGCAGTTGACTCAGCTCGAATGAATGCCCATGCGTGGATATAGGGGGGGGCACGGGGGGCACGTGCCCCCCCAGATTCTTTTGGTAAGCGGTGTTTTTCAAATTTCATTATACCTAATCCGGAAAAAAAAATATCTCAATGAGTTAGGGGGGCACGGGCACCAAAATAATTCCCAATTATAAGACTAATCCCGTAAAAAAATGATCTCAATGAGTTAAGGGGGGGGGGGCACGGGCCCCAAAATAATTCCTAATTATAAGACTAATCCCGTAAAAAAATGATCTCAATGACTTAAGGGGGCACGAGCCCCAAAATAATTCGCAATTCTAAGACTAATCCCGTAAAAAAATGATCTCAAAGAGTTAGGGGGGCACGGGCCCCAAAATAATTCCCAATTATAAGACTAATCCCTTAAAAAAAATGATCTCAATGTGTTAGGGGGGCACGGGGCCCAAAATAATTCCCAATTATAAAACTAATTCCGTAAAAAAAATGATCTCAATGTGTTAGGGGGGCACGGGCCCCAAAATAATTCCCAATTCTAAGACCAATAAGAAATAATTAATCAATAAAGTTGTCAAATCCACAGATTGTCCGAGAAACCTGAAATTTTACCTATAGGTCCATTTGGATCAGGGAATATATCTCTAGGGTTAAGTTACACGGGGTAAGAACAAAAAATGAATGGGTGACACAAAAAATCACATTTTTCGACCGAAATGACATTTTTTTTCTTCAAAATTTGTCGTGACGGCGCCACGGCGGCGGCGTACCAACTCAAAAAGAGAAAGTTTTAAGCAAGGGTTCAAGTTTTCATTTGAGATATCAATCACGAAATTCTGATGAGCCGTTCTTGAGCTACGTTGAGTAAGGACATGAAATGGATGGGTAAACAAAAAGTGTTTAAACGTTTTTTGACCTGAATGACATTTTTTCTCGAAATATGTCGTGACGAACTATCAACTCAAAAAGCGAGAATGTTTTTGCATGGGTTGGAGTCTTCATTTGACATATTGATCGCGAAATTCTGATGAGCCATTCTTGAGCTCCAGTAAGGACAAGAAATGGATGGGTGACACGAAAAATATTGACATTTGTGTGTGTGTGTGTGTGTGTGCGTGCACACGTGTGTGTGTTTGTGTGTGTGTGTATGTGCGTGTGTATGTGTGTGTGGGTGTGTTTGTGGGTGTGTGTGTGTGTGAAGCGGCGGGTGGAACCCGCTAGTTAGGTATATTGTGCGATTGTGCCCCCCCAGTACAAGAAGTCTATATCCGCGCATGTCAGAATGCCTTACAAGTAAAAGAATCCAATGCGTGGCTTCACTCTATCCCTTCCCCAAACCTAGGAACCCGCCTTGACGACAAATCTTTTCGATTTTGTATTGGATTGCGTCTTGGTTCAAATATTGTTACCACCCACAAATTAATGTGTTTGTGGTCAGATAGTTGACAACACCGGACTACATGGGTTAAGCTGCAAGAAAAGTGCTGGAAGGATACCAAGTCATTCAGAATTAAATGCTATTGTACATCGTGCCCTCTCATCAATCAACTTCCATCCCACCTTAGAACCAACAGGTATATCACGTAACGATGGAAAACGTCCGGATGGCATGACGATGATAGCTTGGTCCAAAGATATGAAGCTCGTGTGGGATGTTACATGTGTTGACACGATGGCCTTTTCTTATCTAGAACACACATCCAGACAAGTTGGCGCAGCAGCTGAAATTGCATGCAGAAAGAAACATAATAAATACAGCGAAATATCATCGAACTCCATATTCTTAGGGCTTGCCTTAGAAACATATGGCCCCTTCTGCAAAGAAATGAAGGAGTTTGTTGACCATCTTGGCAACAAACTGATTGAAACATCTGGAGATAGCAGGGCCAAAGATTATTTATACCAAAGAATTTCGATGGCTGTACAGAGGGGCAACGCTGCATGTGTGGAAGGAACCATGCCCCCTGTTGATGCATTCAACGAAATATTCATTTTATAAAAACATGTATTGAATAAATAAATAGCTAAGTATTAATTTAGTTAATCCATACAGCCGTTTCACTTCTTCTTTAAAGCTTGGTATTTGGTCACCTTTTCATTGTAAGCTTGATGAATATTTTCATCCAAAGGGACAGAAAAATCAATTATCATAGCTTTTCTGTCAACATTGTCGATGATGAGAATATCAGGCTTATTATGAATGACATGGCGATCAGTAGTAATTGGCATGTTCCATAAGATTTTACAATTATTCACCTGGGTGACAGTTTCTGGTTTATATTTGTAGTAGGGAATTCTAGAGTGTCTCTCTTTTAGATTTCTTACGATTTCTTCGTGAATTATTTTACCAATGTTGTCATGTCTCTGCAAGTAATCTCGAGGTGCAAGAAATGAACATCCCGAAGTTATGTGTTGGATGGACTCTGTTGTTTTATTGCATAGACGACACATTTCATTTTCAACATGTTGTTTCATTATATATTTTGTGTAATTCCTAGTTTTTATTATTTGGTCTTGAATGGAATGAATGAATCCTTCAGTTTCGGGATATAGATAACTGTCTTTCAAATATGCTGTGCTCAAGTTTTTATCTATATTGTTATTTTGATGTAGTTGTTTTGAATATCTTCCCTTCAATACTCCATTGTTACAATTGTCTTTCAATTTTTGGATCGAAACATCACTCAGGGGCGTGTACATGTTTTCACTCAAATTAAGGGGTGTGTATTTTTCGTCAGCTATTTTCAGGTTTCTCATTAAATCAGTGTTCTTACTTTCAAAGTATTTTCTCATATGCTTTATCTGGTTGTTGCAAAGAATTTGTAAATTGAGCAAACCACGCCCACCATCTTTTCTCGGTATATAGAGTCTTTCTACTGCAGAGTGAGGATGGTGAAGTCTGAAATTGGACAACATTACTCTTGTTTTCCTCTCTATCTTTTCGAGATCTGTCTTAGTCCAGTTAATAATGCCAAAGGTATATGATAAGATGGGAATGGACCATGAATTGATTGCATTAAATTTGTTCTTTGAATAAAGTTCAGTTTTAAGTATTAATTTCAGTCTTTTGTAATACATTTCTTCTATGCTTTGTTTTAGTACAGATTCACGTTGGTCAATATTTTGTTGTATGCCAAGATATTTGTATGTTTCATGATAACCAAGTGAATTTATCTGTAAGTTATTCATAAGTATTATATTGCTATTTTCTAGTATTTGGCCTTTCTTTGCATTCAAAACGGCACACTTCTTGATCCCGAATTTCATCTCTATATCACATGAAAAGTTGGAAACAATTTCAATTAGACTTGTTAAACTGTCTTTACTATAGGCATAAAGTTTTATGTCATCCATATAGAGAAGATGAGATATAGATGATCTGTTGGATATATTGACTTTGTAACCGTTGTTTGATTCATTCAATAAACGACTTAAGGGATTCAACGCTAGACAAAACCATAGCGCACTCAGATTATCTCCTTGATATATGCCTCGTTTGATTTTTATTCGTTCTGTTTCTATTATTGATGAATTGTTGTCTGGTTTGATCTTCAATTTTGTGTTCCAATTTTCCATAGTTTTCAGTAAGAATTGTATAAGATTAGGGTTGATTTTATATATCTTTAGTACTTCTATGAGCCATGAATGAGGCACAGAGTCGTATGCTTTCAGGTAGTCTATCCAGGCCATGGAAATGTTTCGGTGTTTCTTTTTTGCCTGTTTCATGATAATTTCATGATAATCAATAGTTAGAAGTTCTTTTGTTCCAAAGGAATTTGTGTACAACCATTTTGTTCTTTTGCAAGAATATTATTTTCAGTCACATGTACATAAATTTTTGATTTAATAATGGATGTAAGCATTTTATACATGGTAGGTAAGCATGTGATGGGACGATAGTTTTCAGGTTTGTCTTTTTTGTCATTTTTAGGAATCAATGTTGTTATGCCTTCTGTGAAAATTTTTGGAAGGGGTTCTATGTTTTGTATTACTTTCTGGAATTGACGGACGATAATAATATGGGTGTTGGTGAAATATTTTAACCAAAAATTCTGGATTTTATCGATTCCAGGAGCTTTCCAATTTAATGTGTTGCTAATAGCTTCAATTATATCATCAGGTGTTACTTCAAGATCTGACATCATTGGTATGTTTTCAAAATATTCTTTTTCATTTTTTTTTTTTAAGTGGGGTTTAACGTCGCTTTCAACTGCCATGGTCATATCACGACGGGGGTTTTACCCTCCATTCGCAGGAAACTCACAAACCTGCTACTCACATTGACCTCACCCAGCCTGAGTGGGGCCGGGAAAAGCCAGCGTCACGAGAATTAGAATTTGAATGGTCACCCATCCAAGTCTTAACCTCGCTGGATGTCGCTTAACTTCGGTGTTCTGAAGGGAACCGGTGTATTCAACATGCCATCGACGCTGGCTTTCTTTTTCATTTTTGATTCAATTTGCATCCGTTTTATGTTTTTTATCTTTGCCCCACATGTTGTTCCAATAATTATGCAATGTTTCTTTTGTTGGAATACTTGTTGAATTAGAACTTTTTTCTTTGTCTGACAACTGATTGTAAAAGAGTTTGGTATTTTTCTGAAAAAGTTTATTTTCTTTGTATCTTTTGGTTCTTTTGTGATATCTCTGTAATCGATATCCCAATGCAACTATTTTCTGTTTCAAATTTTCCATCGAGATATTTAGTTGTTGTATACAGGGTGATCGAAACCACCCAGCCACTATCTTTTTCTCGAGAACGGTTTGAGTTAGGATCTTGAAACAAAAAATTAGTCCCTAATATGGAGTCTGAAGTTTCATGGGAAAATATTTTGAACCTCCGCCCACCGCCCCTAAGGGCGTTTTCAGGGGGGCACATGACCGTTTCTCTCGAATTTTAAATGGAATGCATATTTTTTTATTTTACATTCAAAACATGCAAAGCAAGTTGGTAACACTAGTAAAAAGAAAAAAATATTCCTTGGTTCGAGTCCCGAAAAAACACGGTTTTTAGAAGAAAATAGACCCAGGTTCCGGAAGTCATTACGGGCACCCGGTAAACGTTGTAAAAAAATTAAAAATGTCAAAAAATAGGTAAAGTTCTCTTCTTTAATTAAATGTACTTACTTTTATTCTTCAAGTAAGTCATAGGTCCTTAAATTGGTCATAAACTTTTTTCAGGTTCAAAAGACCAAAAGTCCAGAAATTTAAATTCGACTCCCTATTTTTTTTTCTTTAGCATAAAAGTAGAAAATAAGTAGCATACAATGCAAAAAAAATTAACTCTCTGCGATTTTTTTCCTCAAAATGGCAGACGAATAACCTCTGAAAAGCGTTCATTTCCGTGCGCGTGAGTCATGACACGAGTCCGTGCCTGAAGTTTGTATGTACGATGTAGATAACTCACCTCTACAGGTGCTCAAAAACACCACCCTCTGCTGCAGTACATTTCATGAGTCTGCCAGGATAGGTGGCATGAACTCTCTCTAGCTCCTCAGGTGTGATTTTCCGGCAGATCTCAATGATGCGCAGCTTCATATTTTCCACATCTGTTGGCCTGGTTCTAGCATACCGAACCGAACGCAGAGAGTTAATTTTTTTTGCATTGTATGCTACTTATTTTCTACTTTTATGCTAAAGAAAAAAAAAATAGGGAGTCGAATTTAAATTTCTGGACTTTTGGTCTTTTGAACCTGAAAAAAGTTTATGACCAATTTAAGGACCTATGACTTACTTGAAGAATAAAAGTAAGTACATTTAATTAAAGAAGAGAACTTTACCTATTTTTTGACATTTTTAATTTTTTTACAACGTTTACCGGGTGCCCGTAATGACTTCCGGAACCTGGGTCTATTTTCTTCTAAAAACCGTGTTTTTTCGGGACTCGAACCAAGGAATATTTTTTTTCTTTTTACTAGTGTTACCAACTTGCTTTGCATGTTTTGAATGTAAAATAAAAAAATATGCATTCCATTTAAAATTCGAGAGAAACGGTCATGTGCCCCCCTGAAAACGCCCTTAGGGGCGGTGGGCGGAGGTTCAAAATATTTTCCCATGAAACTTCAGACTCCATATTAGGGACTAATTTTTTGTTTCAAGATCCTAACTCAAACCGTTCTCGAGAAAAAGATAGTGGCTGGGTGGTTTCGATCACCCTGTATAGTTTGGTTTCCATGATTTTATTTGGTATTTACGTGATTTTGACGTAATTTAGATTTCACTTTCTGACTGCAATTGGTTGTGTTTTTGAGAAAACATTGTAAAATTCCAATATCTTTCCTGGCAGAATTGATCTTGTGTTCTATTCTTCTTTGCCAACACGGAATATGGGGAACCAATGTATGAAAGTTATTATTGTTACTCTTGATTTTCACATTTACAAGTTTACATACGGTTAATGCTGCACAATATACATTTGTATTGGTTTCCAAGAGATTTTTACTTTTCTCAAACTCATCTTGAAGTGCTTCATTCACATTTTCAACATATTTTTTGATTTTATTATTGGACATCAACTTAGGTATGTAAGGTCTAAATTCAGGATTTATTAATTTGTATTTAGTTTTGAAATTACAGAAATCTGAAAGAATTATTTTCTTCATTTCATCTTCATAAGATTGTGTTCTTTGGGTATTTTCAATAACAGTGACTATTGGAGTTGCTTCTGTATTATCTGTAGATACTTCATTATCAAGGTTCACAGAATGAATCGAGTTTAAAGTATCACCATCAATATTTGTCACTTCATCAATAATTTCTGTTTCGTTAAGTGTTTTCAATGTTTCAGCTGCAATTTCTTTAAATTTGTTTAGTTCAATATTAGTGAAAACTTTCCTGCGGAAAATGGAAGTTATCTGACTGTTTAACCTTTTATTGTCAAGCTTAATATCTGTATATTTGTTATTCCAGATCGTTTGAACTTCTGGCATGAATTTAGTTTTTTGGGTTTCTAATTTGGTAGCAATGAAGTATGCGTTTATTAGATCGATATTCATAAGTCGTGTCCAACGCATACGTCTTCTAGGACCAGGATTATTATTATTATTATTTAATACTTTATTGGTAAACTATAAGATACATTCTGCAACACAGGACATGAAATGAAAAGAACACCAAAAATATGTAGAGAACCAAGGGGCGTGGTTAAAGCTTGTGTTCTGGACGAGCCTTGACGTTAGCCGGTCGAAATTTTAGCTCTCGCAAAAAAAATGTTTAAAATATAGATTTAAAGTGTATTTAAACAGAGTTTTGTGTGTTTTTACCTAATTTTGTGACTCTTCACTATTCTAGCTCGGAAGTTCAACATATTGAATGACGAAATCCAGTGGGCTCTTAAACAACTCAAAAGAGACAAGGCCCCAGGGGAAGATAGAATAAGTAACAACCTACTGATTGATGGAAATATCCCAGAACTGATACAAAAACTACAAAATGTTTTTTCAAAAATTCTCCAAGAAGGGAAAGTACCCACTCAGTGGCAAATAAGCAAAGTTATTTTGCTGCACAAAAAAGGATGTAAGAGTAAAATTAATAATTATCGCCCCATTAGTCTCTCGTCATGTATATACAAAGTCTTCACAAAAATAATACAAAAACGCCTCAAAAAAACATTAGATTACAACCAACCCATTGAACAGGCTGGTTTTCGGCCATCATACTCAACTACTGACCATATTCAAGCAGTAAATCAGCTCATTGAAAAATGTACCGAATACAACCTTGATCTCCACTTGGCATTCGTAGATTTCAATAAAGCTTTCGATAGCATATTTCATTCTAGTATCTGGCAAGCACTTGCAAAAGCAAACGTAGAATCTATTTATATCAATGTCATTAAGAATATTTATCAACATGCTAAAGCCTATATTTCTCTGGATCAAAATGGAAGGACCTTCAGCTTAGAACGTGGAACGAGGCAGGGCTGCCCGCTTTCGCCAGACCTATTCAACTGCGAACTGGAGCTAATCTTCAGCAAAATTGAATGGGAAGATAAAGGTATATATGTAGATGGGAAATCACTTAACCATTTAAGATTCGCAGATGATATCATAATTTCAAGTAATCTTGAACATTTAAAGTCCATGATCAAAGACCTCAGGGATGCCAGCGAATTACATGGGTTAAGCATGAATGCCAAAAAAACAATGATTATGTCACCCTCTTCTCTAAAAGAAATTGATGTCCATGGAGAGAAAATTGCCATCACAAGAGAATACATCTATCTAGGCCAACTTATTTCCTTTCAAAATAAAATCGAGAAAGAAATTTCACGCAGACTGACTATTGGATGGAAAAAGTACTGGCAGCTCAAAACAATTTTTAAAAACAATAAAATAGCAAATCCACTGAAAAGCAGCTGTCTAGAAACTTGTGTTTTCCCATCTATACTATACGGATGTCAGAGTTGGGCTCTCACACAGAAACTTGAAGATAAACTCAACTCAATCCAGCACAAAATGCAGAGAAGTATTTTAAAAATTAAATGGTCAGACCGAATCAGCAATCAGGTTGTAGATGAAAAACTGAAAGTAAGGAGTCTAGTCAAGGAAGCAAGAAAACTCAAATGGAAATGGGCTGGCCATGTGATGAGAATGCAGGGAGAGAAATGGACTCGAAGACTCACTGAATGGACACCCTAATTCTCAAAACGGTCAAGAGGAAGGAAGATCAAAAGATGGAGAGACGAGCTGAACAAATACGCAGGAAGATACTGGCCAGCACTAGCAAGAGACAGAGACAAGTGGAGCAAAAAAGTGAAAGACATTGTGCAGTAAGACAATTAAAAAAAAAAAATACAAAAATATAAAAAAAACACAAAAATAAATAAACAAAAAAAAAAAATAATAAAATAAACAATCAATTAAATAAATAAACAATCAACCATATGGAAATGTAATTTAAACACAAACAATGAGTTGGGTTGGGTGGAAGAGATTGCCACAGGCAATAACCCCGCCCTTTAGGTAGGACATTTCTCTTTTTTTTTCGTTCTTGTATATATGTTTAATCTTTTTGTTTTTCTTTATATTTTATTGTGTTCTACTGTATATATTTTTTGTTCTATCTAATAAAGCTTAAAAAAAAAAAAAAAAAAAAAAAACATCAATGGTCCAGAACTCAACACAATTCCTTGGCTTACAAGGAAAGCCCCTACTCTCAAGGGTGTCAACGGGGTCATCATCATCATCATCATTATTATTATTATTATTATTATTTAATACTTTATTGGTAAACTATATGATACATTCTGCAACACAGGACATGAAATGAAAAGAACACCAAAAATATGTAGAGAACCAAGGGGCGTGGTTAAAGCTTGTGGCTTCCTCTTCCACCGAACAAATCAATTGCCTTGTTAATTTCACTATTTGATTTGATTGATAAAGTTGGTTAGCAGAACTATTTATACTCAGAAAATTTTCATTTATAACTTGCAGTTGACACCAAAATGATCACACAGACCGCTTCAGACATCGAGTGTTCTTCAATTAGCATTAGCGCCCAGATTCAATATTTAAACGATGTGTTTCTCTCCTTCTGGTGCAGTTTAATAAGAAATATCTCATTCGTTCATTCACGCGTCTGAAAGAATTTAGAATTTATTGAAACATCAAAGCAAAGGGTACTTTTTTAACTAGTGATAAGCAGAATAGCAATAGTAGAAGTACTCTAATATCACAAAAGGAAAAATCGAATTTTCGAGAAAAAAAAAATTGAGCTTACAATTAAATATCTCTCTGTTCTTTCAATATTTTTTTTATTGAACTAACTGCATTTCAAGGGAAATATCCATGACTATCCATACATGAAGTCAAAACTCACCTACTGGCTATCATTTCTTTGAAAACGGGCACCGATCCAAGTGACCTTTAGACCTGTGAGAAAAACAGGGATTTGGCCATAACTCCTTAACAAAGCAAAATTCCTCACTGCAAGTTTTGCTTATATGATAGTGCACGGTGGGCTGAACCTACCCTCAAAATATATGCATCTGTATACGGGACACCCTGTATAATACATATTTAATTAATCTTGTTCCTTGTGGTCTACCGTACCTACCAAATATTTGTGTCCCAAATCTGCTGAATCAACTTGTATTATCAACCCTTGTCTGTATTTCATATTTATGCTGGACAATCCATTATAAAATCTTATTTGTTATCTTTTTTCTTGTTCCCAGAGTGACTAAAACCATTCCTCCCAAGACAGAACTTCTTGTAAGGAACTATAATCATGCTATCTGCCGCAAAAGAGAATGCTCAACACTCAAACATGATGAGAATAAACATCTTGATAACACCTGGTTCATTTGTATGCTATGCAGTATTCTGTTCCCTTCACTAAACAATGTAATGAAACACGCCCGATTTTGCAACAAATCTGGATGTATAGTTGCCAAAGTAGACAACAGTACAGAAACCAACATTGCTGAAGATTATAAGATTTGCATAGTTTCGTCTTGTGCATGCAAGGGAGAAGCAGTGTTGGAGAATAGTATTTGTGAGCCTACAGATGCTACTCTTTCAAACACACTTCATGATAATAAATATTCTATAGAGAATATTAAATGTGAGCCACAGATCTGTGTACATATAGAATCTACACACGCACCTCCTTCAAACACACTTCATGAAATTGAATTTATACAGATAATATTAAATGTGAGCCACAGGATAGTGAACATATAGAATCTACAGATGCACTCCTTCAAACACACTTCATGAAACTGAATTCTATAGATAATATTAAATGTGAGCCACAGGATAGTGACATATAGAATCTACAGATGCACCTCCTTCAAACACATTCATAGACTGAATTCCACGTAAAATATTAAATGTGAGCACAGGATAGTGAACATTTTAAACTACAGATGCACCTCCTCAAACACACATCCATGAGACTGAATTCACGTAAACAGTATTAAATGTGAGACCAAAGCTTGTAATTTTAAAAAGTTGCAGCTCCATCAAACAACACCGTTGTTTACTGAATCCCTTATAGATAATATTAAAAGGAGCACAGGACAGAGATTTATTAAAATCTATAACAAAGTCGTGTGTTTTGTTACATTAATCTAACAAACATTTAGAAAAACACAGAGAAGAAAGACTTTACGAATGTGATATAATGTAAAAACCTTTTCAATCCTATTCGATCTTAAAAACATATTGCTACACATACTAGTGAAAGCCTTTCAGTTGTGATATATTTAGAAAACTTTCACTCATCCAGTGATTTAAAATATCACATGAGGCTTCACACTGGTGAGAAGCCATTCAGTTGTGAGATATGTAGAAAATCTTTCACTCGATCCGGTGATTTAAAAAGTCACATGAGGATTCACACTGGTGAGAAGCCATTCAGTTGTGAGATATGTAGAAAATCTTTCACTCAATCCAGCAATTTAAAAAGTCACATGAGGATTCACACTGGTGAGAAGCCATTCAGTTGTGAGATATGTAGAAAATCATTCACTCACTCCAGTGATATAAATAGTCACAAGAGGATTCACACTGGTGAGAAGCCATTTAGTTGTGAGATATGTAGAAAATCTTTCACTCGATCCGGTGATTTAAAAAGTCACATGAGGATTCACACTGGTGAGAAGCCTTTCAGTTGTAAGGTATGTAGAAAATCTTTCACTGAATCACGTTCTTTAAAAATTCACAAGAGGATTCACACTGGTGAGAAGCCTTTCAGTTGTGAGGTATGTAGAAAATCTTTCACTCGATCCAGTGATTTAAAAAGACACATGAGGGTTCACACTGGTGAGAAGCCTTTCAGATGTGAAATTTGTAGAAAATCCTATTCTCAATCAGGTAAATTAACTGCACACATGAGAACTCATACTGGTGAAAAGTCTTTCAGGTGTAAAGTTTGTTGACAATGTTTCGCTCTATCAGGTTACCTAATTAAACATTTGAGGACTCACACTGGTGAAAAGCCTTTTCGATGTGAAGTTTGTAGAGAATCTTTCGCTCAATCAGCTGATTTAACTGTACACTTGAGGTATGTAGAAAATCTTTCACTCAATCTTGTAATTTAAAAATTCACAAGAGGATTCACACTGGTGAGAAGCCTTTCAGTTGTGAGTTATGTAGAAAATCTTTCAATAAATCTTGTGATTTAAAATGTCACATGAGGATTCACACTGGAGGTAATCTTTTCAGTTGTGAGATATGTGAGAAGTCTTTTGCTAAGAAATTTCAAATCAGAGAACACTTGAGAGCACATCCTAGATGAAAGATTTTCAGATTATTAGTGTTGGTATTGGCCATTCTGTGGTGGCCGCTTTGATGTAACGTTGAGATTGATGAGCGAGTAGTCATTCTACAGTAGTCATTCGATAAATAAAATTACTAAGACTTCTTAAAATATGGTGTCATGGTGTTTGAAAATTTTTCTGAAATTAGTGAATTTCCATTGAAAATTTTGTGATAGCATTATTTTGTTTTTCGATTACTTGTGATCATGGATAAACTCGATGAGAAAGTGAAGGAGATGGTGAAGACATTAGTTGAACAACAAATGAAGACTTTGAAACAAAATTTGGTGGAAGAAAACCAACCAGACAGAGACAGCAAACTGAGAGTGACGAGCGTACGGAACGTGCCGGTCCCGAGTGTGTTGAGTCTGGAGGGTAACATGAAAGAAAATATTCACCATTTTCAAAGAATGTTTAACAATTATGCGGTATCAAGTGGATTAAACAAAGCTAAGATGTCAGATCCCAAACTGGAATAAATATCAAGAAATGATTAACTCTAAAGAATGTGAAGAAAAAATCAATGAAAATAGAAACAGAATAGCAAAGGTATACAATAGAAGCTGTGTGAAGAGAAGAAATCTACAAGAAGGTGAACAGGTTTGGTACAAGAAGAAAATTGAAGATGAAAAATGGGAAAGAGGAAAAGTTATTAGTTGTGAGGGAAAACGTTCCTATCAAGTAGAAGATGAAGATGGAGCGGTATACAGAAGAAATGAATGTTCAGGTATCAGTGATGATGACAATTATTGGTGATGAAGCCAGCAAGATGATTTATAAACTTATTGAAGACCCAGAAAAACAAACGGTTGAGAACATTATAAAAAGTTTGGAACAAAAACTTTGTCAAGAGGTGAATGTCAGATACGAAAGATATATATTCAATTGTATTAAACAAGAAGACAATGAAAATTACAGAGAATACTTCATGAAACTAAAATCAAAGGTGAAGTTATGTGAATACAAGCAAATGGAAGAAGAACTTCTTTTAGATAAAATAACTTGTTCAATCAAAGACATAAACATGCGAGAAAAATTGTGGCTCAAGAAAAATATGAACTTAAATGATGCAATGCAAATGTGCATTGGAAGTGAAGAAATGAAACAACAAATCAGCTGCATGCAAGATGTGACAAATAACATCAACAAAGTTTACACAAAGAATAATAAAAAGTATGTCAAACAAGAAAATAAAAAGTGCAATTTTTGTGGAAATAATTGGCATTCAGACTTGAAGATGTGTCCTGCTAAAGAAAAAGAATGTAATTACTGTCACAAAACTGGACATTTTGAGAGTGTATGTAGAAAGAAACTCAGTGTAAAACAAATTGAATATTATGAAAATGGCAAAAAAAGTGACCAAGATGAAATTCTGAAAATTGAAAACACAAGCAAGAATGGTGTTTTTACAACACTGCAAGTGATCAATGATCAAAGTCAGGTATGTGATGTCAAATGTCAGCTTGACACTGGAGCCTCCTGTAACATAATCGGTGAAAAGAATCTGTTAAAAATTATAAACAAAACCAAAGTGTTATTAAAACCTTGTTACACAATATTGAGAGCTTTTGGAGGTACCCAGATAAAACCTAGAGGTATTTATGCCCTGAAAATACGCAGACTAAATAAAATATTTTGCCTCGATTTCATAGTTGTTGAATATGAACACTGTCCTCTGTTATCTGCTCAAGCTTGTGATGAATTAAAACTCATTAGTTACTGTAATAAAGTAAAAGAACAAGAATCAAAACCACTTGATAGTAATATTCCTATGTCCACAGCAAATATTATGAAGAAATACAGTCATGTCTTTGAAGGTTTGGGGAAGATAAAAGGAGAAGTCGATTTGGAATTGACTAATGAAGTGGTCCCTGTGAGGCAAGCTCCTAGAAGAATACCAGTAGCACTAAAAGATGAATTGAGAAAAGAACTAGATGATATGGTTCAACAAGGAATAATAATTGAGGAAGAAGGTTATACAGACTGGATAAGTAACCTCACAATGGTAAAGAAAAATGGAAAATTGAGAATTTGTCTGGATCCTAGTAATTTGAACACAGCATTGAAAGATACAAAGCAACAGTTACCTACACTTGATGAAATTCTTCCAGAGCTGAACAATGCAAAAGTATTTTCAACAATGGATGCTAAAAAAGGATTTTGGATGATACAATTATCTGAAAAAAGCAGCAAAATGACAGCTTTTTGGACTCCATTTGCCAAATATAGATATCTTCGACTACCATTCGGAATATCAACTGCAATGGAAATATTTCAAAAGAAGATGTTGGAGATAACTAATGGATTGCGAGGTATTCATGTATTAGCAGATGATATACTTATTGTTGGATATGGTAATACACATCAAGAAGCACAAAAAGATCATGATAAAAATTTGGAAAATTTGTTCGTAAAATTAGACAAAGCAAATGTCAAATTAAATAAAGAAAAAACAAAACTATGTAAAAATGAAATAAAATTTTACGGTCACATACTAACTGAAAATGGAGTGAAACCAGATGAATCAAAAGTATCCGCCATACTGAATATGCCCAAACCAACATGCAAAGAAGATTTATTCCGATTTCTAGGAATGGTGACATACCTATCGAGATACATTAAGAATCTATCAGATATCAGTGAAACCTTGAGAAAAATAACACATCAAGATGAAATGTTTGTATGGAAAAATGAACAAGAAGAATGTTTCAAAAATATTAAAAAGAATATTGCTAATGCAACATTGTTAAAATATTATGACCCTATAAAACCAGTTACCATTCAGACCGATTCATCATCATTTGCAATGGGATGTGCTTTAATTCAAGACAATGTTCCTGTGGCCTATGCATCAAAAACTCTCACAGAAACTCAAAGAAACTATGCACAAATAGAAAAAGAGATGCTAGCCATCGTATTTGCCTGTAATCGTTTTGATCAGTATATCTGTGGAAGATCTAATGTAACAATTGAAACCGATCACAGTCCTTTAGTGAGCATTTTTAAGAAGCCATTATTGAAATCTCCAAAGAGACTACAAAACATGATCCTTTCATTACAGCGATACAATATTATTGTTAAATATAAAAGTGGAAAAACAATGTACTTGGCAGATACGTTGTCACGTGCACCGGAGAGTATGAGCAACCAAGAAAAACAAATTGACATATATGAAATTAATACTGTTATGTTTGATCAAGTACATGTATTGGATGAATTGAACACTGGTATATACTATACTGATGACAGAAGTGTTAAAATAAGTGATCAATCAATTGAAAAAATAATTGCAGAAACTATGAAAGATGGTCAGTTAAAGAAACTCAAAGAACAAATCCTCAGAGGATGGCCCGAAAACAAGAATCAAGTCAGTGAAGACTTAAAATGCTACTGGAATTTTCGAATGGATTTAGTCATAGAAAATGGAGTCGTGTTAAAAAATAATCAAATTTTAATTCCCATATCACTACGACAAGAATTTTTGAAGAAAATACACAGTGGTCATCTTGGTATTGAAGCAACAAAGAAATTGGCAAAAGAAGCAGTATTTTGGCCAAATATGTTATCAGAAATTGAAGATACTGTGAAAGGATGTGAAACATGTGCTAAATTTGGCGAAAATCAGAAACGACTAGAAATGATGTCTCATGATGTAGCAAAATATCCATTTGAAAAAATAAGTATGGATGTATTTGAAATAAATATCAAAGGAAAACAAAGAAAATTTTTGGTGACAGTCGATCATTACTCAGATTTTTTTGAAATCGATGAAATTCATGATCTAACTCCAAAAACAACAGTTCTTATGTGCAAAAGAAATTTTAGCAGATATGGAATACCAGAAAAAGTAATAACAGATAATGCAACAAATTTTACTGGAAGTGAATTTAAAATGTTCAGTAAAGAATGGGAATTTGAACATATAACATCAAGTCCATACTACCCTCAAAGTAATGGTAAAGCAGAAGCATCTGTAAAAATAATAAAAAAGATGATAAAAAAAAGTATAGAAGAAAATGAAGATTTTTATAAGATGTTGCTCGTATTTAGGAATACTCCAAATAAAACAAATATGAGCCCTGCCAAAAGAATGATGTGTCGATGGCTAAGATGTCAGATCCCAAACTGGAATAAATATCAAGAAATGATTAACTCTAAAGAATGTGAAGAAAAAATCAATGAAAATAGAAACAGAATAGCAAAGGTATACAATAGAAGCTGTGTGAAGAGAAGAAATCTACAAGAAGGTGAACAGGTTTGGTACAAGAAGAAAATTGAAGATGAAAAATGGGAAAGAGGAAAAGTTATTAGTTGTGAGGGAAAACGTTCCTATCAAGTAGAAGATGAAGATGGAGCGGTATACAGAAGAAATGAAAAATTCATCAAACCAAACATATGTATAACTGAGAGCAATGAAACCGAAGAAGAATCAAGAAGTGATATTCAAGAAAAGGATGAACCAGAGATAAGAAGATCAACAAGAAAGAAACAACAACCTAGCCGGTATGGAGACTTTGTCATGCATTAAGAAGAGGGATGTTGTGTGAAAGAACAAAGAAGAGGGGATGTTGGTATTGGCCATTCTGTGGTGGCCGCTTTGATGTAACGTTGAGATTGATGAGCGAGTAGTCATTCTACAGTAGTCATTCGATAAATAAACTTACTAAGACTTCTTAAAATAATTAGTAAGGGTTCTGTTCAGTTTCATTTAAAACAATAAAACTGGCCTCCAAGGACAAACTCTAAACAAATTGAGAAGATAAAAAAATGTAGGTCAAACAGATAAACAAGAACAACCACCAAACATTACTAATATACAGGATTCGAAAAAAAAGAATATTCTAGAAAATGTATATATTGAAAATGCTGAAATGCATGTACTATTAAATCGAGGGGAAACATTTTTACAGTGTGTCGTTTTCCTATCACTGCTAGGGATGGCCTCAGGGGGATTAACTTTAGAATTTTAAATAGAAAGACACTGTCTATGTGATATTTCGGAAAATAAGCTGACAGTAGAAGTATTTTAAGACAAATTTGAGTTTTCTACAACCAAATAGGGTCACAGATATTGTACATTACATCTCAGATAATTCAGCAATATTTTTATAAGAAATTAATTTAATTTTTGTAAAAATTCCGTCTATTTTTTTATACCATTAGTTTTACCAGGGGAAATTTCAAGGAGTCAACATTTTTAGAAAAAGTGAAAAGGCTATCCGTTTTCGAGTATAAATTGTTCTATTATTTATCCTAATTTAAGGTATCTTGAAAACAGGGCCGGAGGCAAGTACTGCACTCGGTTTTTAGCCTCTTTCTAATTTCTAAATAAATTGAAGTAATATTAGCCCTGTTCCTACTATGGGCTGAACAATAAGACTCATAGCATTTATTCAGCACAAATTTCACGAGAAAACCAATAGTTTTTAACATAAAAAGAAGTTGACACCTTGTCACCTCCCCTGGTAAAGCTAATTGTAAAAAAGGGGCAAATAAGTTATTTTAAATGGCAAAACATTTTTTTTTAACAAATTTAACTAAAAAAGTTATTAATATCTTTAAAAAAATGTCTCGAACCTCTGATGTTCAATGTACCATTAGACGCTTCGTAATGAATTGTGATATTAAATTTGTGTATTAATTACTTAAAATTATATTAGTTTTTTTAATTAAAAAAAAATTGTTTTTCACTGCCTTTAATTTCGTAGGCATGAAACAGGAGCAATTGTTGACGCTTGTGGTCTGTGTTGTAGCTTGGCCATCCTGTAGTATGTTTCACCTGTGATGGGAGAGAAGTGGCACAATATTTCCCATTTAGGTCCCAACTTCCGCATGGCAAGCGAGTGCTTAACCATTGAGCTAATCGCGCGCTCTATTTTATTGTATCTATCCTTGATAAAGCTATAACCTATAACGCGTTAATCGAAAGTTTCAGAAATATAAACCTAATTCTTTCGAGATATCGAGAATTTTCGAACAAGGCATAACTCGTTATGTTTTTCAGTTAAAACTTTTCACGGATGGTCGTCCGGCTGTCTGACAAAATCGATCAGAAACTGACATCATCAGAATAGGTCGAGTTTTAGTTAATTCGAAAGGTCTTTATAAAATGCGTTAATTATCAACAAAATTTATCATTCTGCAACTTACGGTTATTGAGTTATTGGTCAACGTAGCTCACTGAAATTTGTTGCAATGAACTTCTCTCAACGGACGTTTAAAACAATATGCCTCAAGACATATCTCTGCTTCTAAGATTTTTAAGTAGGTCCGTGCTGAGCCTGACTGGGTCAGTGTAGGCAATTTTTTTTTGCTGAAACTAAATCTTCTAAGGAATTAAGGAATTTGGGTTTTTGTGATTTCCTATATTTACAGCTGTTCTTGTGATACGGGGGGGCGGGGTGGAACATTATGGACAGCCTGTATATGCGTAAATACCAAACTCTGTGTTCATTTTCTAATGGTTGTATACCTAGAACCTAACACTTAAAGAGCTCTTACTCAGATTTTGTCTAAAATAATCACTCGTGGCAAAGATGTTCATTGAGAAGGAATTTTTTGTACTGCAAATGCACTAGTTCAAAAAATAACTTATTTATCAATTATTCTAGATGGGGGTTGTGACATATCAAATCCAATGATTCTGAGGTGTTGATTACGAATTATTTTTAGCTATCTGTTACCGTTGAGTCACCATTGGCGCTTCAAATTTAGACGGAGTTGGCTTTAAAGATGGAAATTATTGTAATTTTTTTAAATAAATTATAATTTTCATGTTGTCAAAAAAAGAAGAAGAAAATCGTCGTGTCACACGTGATGTTAGTACCTGATCTCATATTGGCTCCACAACTTCCTAATGTTACATATGTAACAGGTTCTATGTTCTTCAAGGTTTATTAGTTTTTTTTTAATATATAAATATCACTATACAGGGTGTCCCACCAAACTTGGACATCTCAAATTACTCGGCCCCTGAAAGAGTTTTTGAAAAATAAAAAATCCAAGGGTACATGGTCTAATTATGCAGTTTCAGTCATGAATTTTTTTTTATACAGGGTGGTTCAAAAGTCAGAAATTGAGGTGTCAACTTTCGATTTTTAAATGGATCGACCTGAATTTTATTTAATAATTTTACTTGTAAATGGTTCCTGAGTACTTTTTTAAACAAAAATTTTACATACAGGGTGGTTTTTTTTGACCAATTTTTTTTTCTAAATCTCGAATAACTCAAGTTTGTTTGATTTTTTCGATAACAAGAATAGGAAGTGTTTGTGTAATGAAAACACGCACTTTCAATTGGCATCAAATTTTTTATACAGGGTGGTTCACAAGTGAAAAAATGACTTGATTTTTTTTAAAACTGATTTTTTTTAATTTTTTATTTGGGATTAATAATTCTAACCTAATTTTACACATTTTTTGTTAGTCATATCCAAAAACAAAACTAAAGTGTTGTACAGGGTGAGACATCATTTTTTTGTAACACCCTGTATATGGGCAGTCAAAGAGACATAAAATTAAATAGAAAGACTAAATGTGCAAGAAAAACTTCGATTTTTAATTATATAAAAAAGTTATGGTGTTTTAACTAATATTGTCACATGGACCACCCTGTAGATATTTTCTTAAAACATCATATGGGTAGTCGAAATTGTCTAAAATTCAACGAGGAGTCCAAATCTGAAAGAAAAAAATGAATTCAAAAAGCCATTTTCAATTTTGTGTCTACACTTCCCTACTTTTTATTTCTAGTTTTAAAATCATTCAGTGTGTAACTGTGTACACCAAATTGAAAATGGCTTCAAAATTCGAGTTTTTTACTTGTTTTTCCCCACGATTCGAAGTCTTCGTTGAATTTTATACAACCTCGAGTACCCACATGATAGTTTAAGAGAATATCTACAGAGTGGTCTATGCGACAATATTAGTTGAAACACCATAACTTTTTGATATCATTAAAAATCAAAGTTTTTCTTGGACATTTAGTTTTTACATTTAATTTTACGTCTCTTTGACTGCCCATATACAGGGTGTCACAAAAAAATTATGTCTCACCCTGTACAACACTTTAGTTTTGTTTTTCTATATGACTAACAAAAAATGTGTAAAATTAGATTAGAATTATTAATCCCAAATAAAAAATTAAAAAAACTCAGTTTAAAAAAAAACAAGTCATTATTTCACTTGTGAACCACCCTGTATAAAAAAATTTGATGCCAATTGAAAGTGCGTGTTTTCATTACACAAACACTTTCTATTCTTGTTATCGAAAAAATTAAACAAACTTGAGTTATTCGAGATTTAGAAAAAAAATTGGTCGAAAAAAAAACCACCCTGTATGTAAAATTTTTGTATAAAAAAGTACTCAGGAACCACCTAAAAGTAAAATTATCAAATAAGATTCAGGTCGATCCATTTAAAAATTGACACCTCAATTTCTGACTTTTAAACCACCCTGTATAAAAAAAAAAATTCATGGCTGAAACCGCATAATTAGACCATGTACCATAGGATTTTTTATTTTTCAAAAACTCTTTCAGGGGCCGAGTAATTTGAGGTGTCCAAGTTTGGTGGGACACCCTGTATAATAGATCTGCTTGTTTTTACGTCTGGTGCCACGCTCACATCCCATCCAGAACAACGCATCTAGACATGTATTACTAATATGTGTACCCGGCCTTACGCGTTACATTATGAGGATGTGGACCCGGCCTAACGCGTCACAACACGGAGATGTGGATCCGGCCTAACGCGTCACATCACGGAGATTTGGATCCGGCCTAACGCGTCACATCACAGAGATTTGGATCAGGCCTAACGCGTCATGTCACAGAGATTTGGATCTGGCCTAACGCGTTTCATCACGTGTATAGAACCGATATCAGGTTGTAATTAATTGGCTCCGGCATTTTTTTGGGTGCGAATCACTGAGATCATATAACATAGAGAAAACCTTGCCTATCTCGAATTGAACAAATTTATGCGCCCAACTTTGAACAGCTGATGGTTCCTCTTTCAACAAATCCCGGCCTTTGATTGGTTCAATTTATTTGAATTTTTTGTTTACCTCATGCTGTCCCGGATAACGAAACATCCCTAATTTTCACGTCAGATACCAAGTCTTATGTTGCTACAGTACATCATAAGTAGAAAAAAAGGTAAGTAAAAGAGGAAACAAAGACAAAAATAACTAATAGGTAAGTATGAAAAAAGTAAAAATATTATTCTAGAAGAATTGGGTATAGGTAGTTTAGGTACCCACTCCTTCGCGAGAGAAAAATTACTGCAACTCTGGAACTGATTTTGAAATCAGCTGATGGGCCCTACTGGTCGCAAATCTTGATACATCATGATCAAAATAGTTTGCAAGCTGAAACAGTTGACTCCGAGAAAAGAGCAATCTTATGAACCCTGCATCCCTGACCTGGCAAGAAGATACCAAATTGAGCCTCAAAAATTCAAAGTAATTGGACTTCTCTTTGGAGCACAAGGAACAGTTCCTTCATTCACTTGGAATACCCTAGCAGAACTAGGTATAAGTAATAAGACCCTTATTGAAATTAAATTTCAAAATCTCAAATATTCTTAACTTACACTTCTTCAACCAATAATCAATTTTTAAAAAAATTCTCAACTTATTTTATATTTCCAATAGATTGGGATAGTAGAAGTACGAGCATATTATCAACTAAAATTATAAAATGAAAGATAAATCATACATCAAGACCAAATTAAGAGAACCGCACTTTATAGTCAAGGGACGAATACGGGGATACGTTTCACGGTCGAGCCTGCTCTTCTCTCTCTCTGGTGCGAATTAACCTATTTACTGTTATGATTTTAATCATTTGTTTCTTTCATTAATTTTTCTTGGTCATAAAACTAAAGAAACGTCATAATGGTGGCTATGTCTTCAGCTTCAATTTATTTTATTTTTAGATATGCTCTAGACCGCTAATATTTTAACCTCCTTGGCCCTTGGCTCAAATCACAGGGGTTCTCAAGAAGTATTCGAGGAATGGCTCATCTATTTAAAATTTAACTTTTCTTTGAAAACCTGTCTCTCAGCGGAATCTTGAAATCTTCAAGTTAAACAACGTCTAGCGAATTGAAGACTTCATCATGCTGGCATTCTAGTGAAACCCAGGCTGAGTTATGGGAAGCAGGTTTGTGAGTTTCTTGCGAATCGAGTTTAACACCCCCATCCTATATAACCATGTAATTGAAAATGATGTTAAACCCTATTCAAACCAACGAAACTTTGTCAATTTACAAGATTGATATTTTTTTTGAATTTTACAAGTGTTAATTTCTCTTCACCTGACCATTGTATCCATAACAGATCCAACTTTTCCTCTCTAAGTTAATCTGATGCATGCGGAAACTCTGCGCTCTAGGTTCTCTTGTTATTGCAGTTGTTTTTTTCTTTGAAAAACCTTCACCAATGATCAGGTATATGTCTCACTAGAGGACTCTAAACAGAAAATGTACTAGCTGTAGCCAAGCTATTTATTTTAGAAAATGAAGTTTTGCCCCAACACCACTCTCACATCACTTTAGGGTACATTACCTTCACATCAATGCCATTCCAGAAACAAAAAAAAAACTTGGTTAGAATTTTACGCTCCAGCTGGGATTCAAACCCGCAACTTCTGGGTCAGGGACTAATGCTTTTAACCAATGTGTCAGGGAGGTTGGCTAGCCAAGCTCCATGACTCATTGGATACAAAAACAATGGCAAGTTTTATAAATATATGAAAGCGGGGAACTGGTAGGCTCATCTCAACCCCATCATATCTGAATCAATTGCCTCCCTGCACCATGGTCCCATCATTTCCACAGAAAAAGGCACAAATATTTTGGATTTAAAAAATAAAAAAATATTGATATTTTGCTTAGTATTTGTGTTATTTTATCACAATTTAGTTAGTATTACAGAATTATAGGACTTGTTAATCTCTTCTTCTTTTTTAATTTGGGTTTACTGTTGCTTTCAACTGCTAGGTCATTTCACAACCTCACCCTGCCTGGCTTGCGTAGGAATGTCAGCATGACAAAGTCTTCAAGTCTTTAATAATTTGAATGATAATATTTTATTGTAGTTCTATCATATTCTGAAGATTGATCATAAGCACAGTGAACGAGACAAATTTAATCATCTGAAGACTCCTACACCATCATGATAACAACTGAAGGTAGCGCAACACCTGGAGTATGGAGCACCACCCTTATTGAAGTGAATACAGTTCTTGGTTTCTTCGAAGGTATGGATGTAGAACCTGAGGTAGATGTGTTTTTCAAGTATGTTTTTTTTTACTGTCTAGCCTGTTTTCAAAATATTATAAATTTAGATTGAAAACAATGGCTGGTGCTATCATAATATGACAAACCTCACGTTGGCTCAATTGCAGAGACACTCAATACCAGAACAATAGAATTTGTCAAATCCTTTATGAACTAGGGTTTCCAATCCAATATTTATAAATAAACCCAGGTTCCATCAAATTGACAGAACTGGCCATAAGGTTTTTTGAATTTATTTACACAAATTATGGTAAAAGTCTAGTATTGATGAAAAGCTTCATAATACAATTTCTGGCTAGACTGATTTTTTCCCTCAAGAAAATTGTAAACAAAGGTAAATTCTCCCTCTCAGTTTACAAAATGTTGATTCCTTGAAGTATTATGTTGTTGAGAATTACAAAATCAGAGCAAAGAATTTTTTTAACTTAAATGAACTCAATTTTCCAATTTCTAGTATTAGAAATTATAAGAAGTAAAATTATTATGAAGAAATTCTTGAATAAATCAATGCAAAACTGCCTTGTTTTGATACTATTTTACAGATACCCGTAATGTTCTCTTCAATCAAAATACTGTGTATACATCAAAAATCAAAACCGAAAAATCAGAATCCAAACCAGATATTGCTAATCAGATAACATTGAATTGGATGCAACATTTAAACTTTGCCAAGGACCAAGGAGGAGAAAACTTGTTGGCTTTCTATTACAGTGGATGTCTGTTTTTCATGTAAGCATTGGTAGTAACTAAATCTGTAAAATTTTGTACTATTAAATAAATAGATAAGGGATATAAATTAATATAAATAAAGGATATTATTATTATTAAAAGTTGTTATAATGAGGGTTTTAGGTGCGAGATTGTCTCTAACTTATATTGGAGATGTTCTCTGTTAAAATTCTCTGTAATTTGTTTTGCTACTTTGTCTGTCCCACCCTTTTCTGTTCGGATGAAGATATCATTACTTACTGTTTTCCCTGTACCTTTAATTTCAACTCCTAGTGAGGCCAGGTCAAGGTTTTCCTTGACTTTCCCTGCCATGTTGGCGTGCGACAGAGTTTTAGATGTGGATATTCTCACTGTCTGATAATCTCTTACCTTAACACTCTTCTTTCCTTTGTCTGTGGGAGGCCATGCAGGGTGATTTCACATTATTTACCATAAAAATTTAATTATGCCATTCTCCTGGTTTGCTTGATGTCTCTAGGGTTAGTTGTCGACATGTGGGTATTCTTTATATTTTTTTCTCATCAATTTTTTCAACAAGTTTTTTAATGTCTTTGCCTCCTGTGACCAAAAAGCCATATCTTGTTTAAAGTTCCTTTCCATTTTTTTTTTGATGTTACTTTGATGTGTTGGACACCCTCTAAGACTGAACCGTCCTGAAATAGATTTACAATGTCCCCAAAGTCTTTCTCTGACAGTGAGGTCAGACCCAGGTTTTCTTCTTTCTCTGATGAGAAAATAAGGGTTAAGTTCTCCTTCTTACCTTTTGAAAGGGAGTGACTCCTGTCCACTGTGACTCTTTTGAATGCAGATGGCCCAAGCCATTTCTTGGCAACTAACAGTTTGTTCAAGTAGCTCCCATCGGTTGCACATTCATGGATCATATCTCTTACCTTTCTTGTCTTTTCCTCTTTTGTGTCCTTTGTATCGCTCACCATTTGCTGGTCACTTCTTCGTATTCCCTGCTTTACTTTTTCCACTTCCCGAAGTGCCTCCTCAGGTTTCATGATGAACTCCTTCAACGGGGATCTGCTTCCAGGGTTCCAGTTTAGCCAGAGCCCCATCTGATCAATCTCCTCACACATCGCCTCAACATTCCTTGTGTACACCTCCACGGGATCCTCCGCGATCTCCTCATCAGTACCTGGTGTACCGCCAAACTGCTCATCACTTTGCTTCCCTGTGCCAGTGGTATTGTTAGGATTCCTCATCGCACTTCTAGCACAATGTTTACACTTCACAAAGCTGGTTATCCAGGAATTCGCTGACGCACGCTCCTGAATCCAGAACACTTTACGAAGTTACAAAAAAAATATGATTGTTTATTTTTAATTTTACGAGAAAAATAACGATACTGACACACTTGCTTACGCTTTGCCATCTCAAACCAAACTCTGTCTGCCATGTATGTGTGTCCCAAATCTGCTGAATCAACTTGTATATCAAGGCTTGTCTTTTTTTTATATTTATGCTGGACAATGCTGTATAAAATCTTATTTGTTATCTTTTTTCTTGTTCTCAGAGTGACTAAAACCATTCCTCCCAAGACAGAACTTCTTGTAAGGAACTATAATCATGCTATCTGTCGCAAAAGAGAATTCTCAACACTCAAACATGATGAGAATAAACATCTTGATAACACCTGGTTCATTTGTATGCTATGCAGTATTCTGTTTCCTTCACTAAACAATGTAATGAAACACACAAGATTTTGCAACAAAACTGGATGTATAATTGCCAAAGTAGATTACAATAAAGAAATAAACACTACTGAAGGATACAAGCTTTGCAAAGTGTCACCTTATGCGTGCAATGGAGAAGCAGTGTTGGAGGATATTAAATGTGAGCCACAGGACATTGGACATATGGAATCTACAGATGGACCTCCTTCAAACACACTTCATGAAACTGAATTATATACAGATAATATTAAATGTGAGCCACAGGATAGTGTACATATAGAATCTACAGATGCACCTCCTTCAAACACAATTCATGAAACTGAATTCCATATAGGTAATATTAAATGTGAGCCACAAGACATTGGACATATGGAATCTACAGATGAACCTCCTTCAAACACACTTCATGAAACTGAATTATAGACAGATAATATTAAATGTGAGCCACAGGATAGTGTACATATAGAATCTACAGATGCACCTCCTTCAAACACAATTCATGAGACTGAATTCCACGTAAATAGTATTAAATGTGAGACACAGGACAGTGAATATATAAAATCTAATTTAAAAAGGCACATGAGGTTTCACTCTGGTGAGAAGCCTTTCAGTTGTGAGATATGTAGAAAATCATTCACTCGATCCAGCAATTTAAAAAGTCATATTAGGATTCACACTGGTGAGAAGCCTTTCAGTTGTGAGATTTGTAGAAAATCTTTCACTGAATCTTGTAATTTAAAAAGTCACATGAAGTTTCACTCTGGTGAGAAGCCTTTCAGTTGTGAGATATGTAGAAAATCTTTCACTCGATCCTGTGATTTAAAAACTCACATGAGGATTCACTCTGGTGAGAAGCCTTTCAGTTGTGAGATATGTAGAAAATCTTTCATCGGATCTAGTCATTTAAGAAGTCACACGAGGATTCACACTGGTGAGAAGCCTTTCAGTTGTGAGGTATGTAGAAAATCTTTTACTGATTCTAGTACTTTAAAAAGTCACATGAAGATTCACACTGGTGAGAAGCCTTTCAGTTGTGAGATATGTAGAAAATCTTTCACTCAATCCAGCAATTTAAAAAGTCACATGAGGATTCACACTGGTGAGAAGCCTTTCAGTTGTGGGATATGTAGAAAATCTTTCACTGAATCTTGTAATTTAAAAAGTCACATGAAGTTTCACACTGGTGAAAAGCCTTTCAGTTGTAATATATGTAGAAAATCTTTCACTCGATCTGGTGATTTGAAAACTCACATGAGGATTCACTCTGGTGAGAAGCCTTTCAATTGTGAGGTATGTAGAAAATCTTTCACTGAATCTTGTAATTTAAAAAGTCACATGAGGATTCACACTAGTGAGAAGCCCTTCAGTTGTGAGGTATGTAGAAAATCTTTTACTCAATCTTGTAATTTAAAAAGTCACATGAGGATTCACACTGGTGAGAAGCCTTTCAGTTGTAAGGTATGTAGAAAATCTTTTAATAGATCTAATTATTTAAAAAGTCACATGAGGATTCACACTGGAGATAATCATTTCAGTTGTGAGATATGTGAGAATTCCTTTGCTAAGAAATTTCAAATCAGAGAACACTTGAGAGCACATGCTAGATGAATGCTTTTCAGATTATTGGTAAAGTTACTGTTCAGTTTCATTTAAAACAATAAAACGGGCCTCCAAGGACAAACTCTAAAGAAATCGAGTAGATAAAAAATGTAGTTCAAACAGATAAACAAGAACAATCACCAAACATCACTAATATACAGGATCCGAAAAAAAAGAAGCCACTTGAATAATCAATTATTATTATTATAAAACCTGGTTCCAGGGTTTCACCTGAAACACCATACAATTAACACTGCGACCTAGTAAGATCTATTGTGACCAGGGAGAAAATCTCTCATCCTATTTCCCAGTTCTGTGCCTATGACGGCCCATCTGGGCTTAGTGGGGAGTGGTTTTCCAATGCTGAACACCCTAAGTCCAGAAACCTGTTCCCTTCATGAGAAGTGTCAGTCTCTGGATGAGGTGTTTTTGGTTGTGGAGATCTTCGAGATTACTGGATTCGAAAATCCTAAATCTCCTGTTATCCAGCGCCTCACATTCGAAGAGAATGTGCGTTGCTGTTTCTTCTTCCAGACCACATAGCCTACAATCGATTCATTCTCCTCTTGAGAGTCCTAATCTGTGTAAGTGTTTCCTAAGTGGTCCGTGGCCAGTGAGTAGGCTCACTATTAATCTTAGTTTATTTCTGTTTAGTGACAGAGATTCCTGAGTAAGTTTTTTGGAGTATCCTGCTAGTGTTAGGCAGGTCGTACACTGAAGAAACGCGTTTCACGAAACGCATTTCTTGAAACGTGAAATTTGGATTTCACGAAACCGATAGATTGAAATACACAGAGGCGCGTACACTGAGTTACAAGAAACTGCAGTTTCTAGAAATGCATGAAACGCGTTTCGTTGAAACCGAAATATTTGGTTTCGTGTGATTCAGTTTCGTGTGATTTCTCTTTGATAATTAATTAATTAGTATTTAATAGACCGTAGAGGTTATTATTATTTTTTTTTTCTACTCACAAAAAATGCACTTTCAAGTGAATCTTGTAGAGGCTGTAGAAAAGTATCCCTGCCTATATAATTAGAAGTTGAAAGAATACAGTAAAACCTCTCAATAGCGGACAACCTCGGTCGACCATGTTTTGTCCGCTATTGGGAGGTGTCCGCTATTCGGAGGTAGAATCAGATCCCATGGAGGGGTTGAAAATTAAGCGGCGGGGAAGGGGGGGTTGTCAAAGACGTTTTATTTATGTATGTATGTACATATATGTAGTTAAATGCAACAAAAAAGAAAACGGTCATAAAAAACACAATATGTAATGTTTTAACAAGGGTTCAAAATACATAATGTAAAAGTACATATGTATTCTCTTTTATTTTATATATAAAAAAAAAGTCTATACAACCTACATATGTACTACTTTTTTTGGAAAAAATCAGTCAGCTGAGTCTGCTTTAAGACTTGTTGTCTTTTTATAATGATCTCTTTGGTAAGATCATCTACCAGGTTTTTAGCGCCAGAGAATAATTTGCACTTGGGTTTGAAGATAGGAAATCAGAGACATTCCTGATGGCAACTTTTTTTTGTCATTTCCTCCTTCGAAATCTTCAATTTTGTATTCTAGCTATAGGGAATAAGTGTCCGCTATTAGGAGGGTCCGCTATTCGGAGGTTTTCATATAATAACAGATGAAAAATGTCCCGGTTCCCTGAAAACTGTCCGCTATTGGGAGGTGTCCGCTATTCGGAGGTGTCCGTTAAGGGAGGTTTTACTGTATTCTATTGTCCAAAGTAAATGGGAGATGGTGGCGCAAGAAGTGAACAGTACAGTTTAGTATTTTTCAAAGGTTTCTTATTTATTTATTTTTCATGTAGGTAGACAATAATTATCATCTTCATCGGATGACATTAAGAACGAAACTGAACTAAAAAAGTTTCACCAATGTGCGTGGTCTAGTGAAATGCGTTTCGTGAAATCCGTTGCATGAAATACGTTTCACGAAACGCGTTTCTTCAGTGTACGACCTGCCTTAGCTTGGAGTGTCGCATACCACTGGAGTTTCTCCAAATTTTATTTGCTTCATCCATGACCCATTTCCTGGCACTAAAACGGACAAGGCATTTGGGTATGGCCAGCACCGGTTCAGGGCCAGTGAAGCTTTTTTCTGCAGCCTCTCTTGCTAGGAGATCTGCAGCCTCGTTGCCTTGGAGACCACTATGCCCTGGAATCCATTCCAAGTTTACCTTGTTATGGGTGGCTAGTTCATTAAGTGTTCCAACACATTCCCATACCAGTTTTGACTTAACTTGGTATGCGTCTAAAGCTTTGAGGGCGGTTTGGCTATCGGAGAAAAAAGTAATATTCTTCCCTTTCCAGCCTATTTCCAGTGCGTGCCTTGCTCCCATTATAATGGCGAAAATCTCGGCTTGATACACTGTTGCCAGTGTACCCAAGCTTTTAGATTTTCTACAGAAGCCTGGTGCGCAAAGGCCCGCCCCACTGCTTCCACTCATGCGAGGTGAATAATCAAGAAAATGTAAATTTTGAAAAATGCTGAAATGCATGTACCATTAAATCGAGGGGGGAAACATTTTTTAACCGAGTTTTGTTTTCCTATCACTGCTAGGGGTGGCCTCAGGAGGGTTAACTTTAGAATATTAAATAGAAAGACACTGTCTATGTGACATTTCGGAAAATAAGCTGACAGTAGAAGTATTTTAAGACAAATTTGAGTTTTCTACAACCAAATAGGGTCACAGATATTGTACATTACATCTCAGATAATTCAGCAATATTTTTATAAGAAATTAATTTAATTTTTGTAAAAATTCCGTCTATTTTTTTATACCATTAGTTTTACCAGGGGAAATTTCAAGGAGTCAACATTTCTAGAAAAAGTGAAAAGGCTATCCGTTTTCGTGTATAAATTGTGCTATTATTTATCCTAATTTAAGGTATCTTGAAAACATTGCCGGAGACAAGTACTGCACTCGGTTTTTAGCCTCTTTCTAAATAAATTGAAGTAATATTAGCCCTGTTCCTACTATGGGCTGAACAATAAGACTCATAGCATTTATTCAGCACAAATTTTACTAGAAAACCAATAGTTTTTAACATAAAAAGAAGTTGACACCTTGACACCTCCCTGGTAAAGCTAATGGTAAAAAAGGGGCATATAAGTTATTTTAAATGGCAAAACATTTTTTAAATAAATTTAACTAAAAAAAATATTAATATCTTTAAAAAAAGGTCTCGAACCTCTGATGTTCAATGTACCATTAGACGCTTTGCAATGAATTGTGATATTAAATTTGTGTATCAATTTCGCCCTGAGTTTGTTAAAATTTACTTAAAATTATATTAGTTTTTTTAATTAAAAAAAAAATTGTTTTTCACTGCCTTTTTAGTTTCGTAGGCATGAAACAGGAGCAATTGTTGATGCTTGTGGTCTGTGCTGTAGCTTGCTCATCCCGTAGTATGCTTCCCCTGTGATGGGAGAGAAGTGACTCTTATTTGACAATATTTCCAATTTAGGCGCTTAGTCAACATGAGCGCACCGAAAGGTATCCCTTAAAAACAGCTGTAACCAAATTAAGAATACAAAATTTTGTCGGTACGGGGGATTGATTACGAATTATATTTAGCTATTTGTTACCGTTGAGTCACCATTGGCGCTTCAAATTTAGACGGAGTTGGCTTTGAAGATGGAAATTATTGTAATTATTTTTAATAAATTAATTATTTTCATGTTGTCAAAAAAAGAAGAAGAAAATCGTCGTGTCACACGTGATGTTAGTACCTGATCTCATATTGGCTCACAGGTTCTATGTTCTTCAAGGTTTATTAGTTTTTTTTAATATATAAATATCACTATATAATAGATCTGCTTGTTTTTACGCCTGGTGCCACGCTCACATCCCCTATCCACAACAACGCATCTAGACATGTATTACTAATATGTGTACCGGCCTTACGCGTTACATTATGGGGATGTGGACCCGGCCTAACGCGTTACATTATGGGGATGTGGACCCGGCCTAACGCGTCACATCACAGAGATGTGGATCCGGCCTAACGCGTCACATCACGGAGATTTGGATCCGGCCTAACGCGTCACATCACAGAGATGTGGATCCGGCCTAACGCGTCACATCACGTAGATTTGGATCTGGCCTAACGCGTCACATCACAGAGATGTGGATCCGGCCTAACGCGTCACATCACGGAGATTTGGATCCGGCCTAACGCGTCACATCACGGAGATTTGGATCCGGCCTAACGCGTCACATCACGTAGATTTGGATCTGGCCTAACGCGTCACATCACAGAGATGTGGACCCGGCCTAACGCGTCACATCACAGAGATGTGGATCCGGCCTAACGCGTCACATCACGGAGATTTGGATCCGGCCTAACGCGTCACATCACGGAGATTTGGATCCGGCCTAACGCGTCACATCACGTAGATGTGGACCCGGCCTAACGCGTCACATCACAGAGATGTGGACCCGGCCTAACGCGTCACATCACAGAGATGTGGATCCGGCCTAACGCGTCACATCACGGAGATTTGGATCCGGCCTAACGCGTCACATCACAGAGATGTGGATCCGGCCTAACGCGTCACATCACGGAGATTTGGATCTGGCCTAACGCGTCACATCACAGAGATGTGGTCCTGGCCTTACGCGTTTCATCACGTGTATAGAACCGATATCAGGTTGTAATTAATTGGCTCCGGCATTTTTTTGGGTGCGAATCACTGAGATCATATAACAAAGAGAAAACCTTGCCTATCTCGAATTGAACAAATTTATGCGCCCAACTTTGAACAGGTGATGGTTCCTCTTTCAACAAATCTTGGCCTTTGATTGGTTCAATTTATTTGAATTTTTTGTTTACCTCATGCTGTCCCGTATAGCTAAACATCCTTAATTTTCACGTCAGATACAAAGTCTTATCAACATAAGGAAAAAAGGAAAGTAAAAGAGGAAACAAAGACAAAAATAACTAATAGGTAAGTATGAAAAAAGTAAAAATATTATTTTAGAAGAATTGGGTATAGTTTAGGTACCCACTCCTTCGCGAGAGAAAAATTACTACAACTCTGGCACTGATTTTGAAAACTGCTGATGGGCATTCGTAGATTCCATTCGTAAACTTACACTTAGCCAGCGTCGATGGCATGTTGAATACACCGGTTCCCTTCAGAACACCGAAGTTAAGCGACATCCAGCGAGGTTAAGACTTGGATGGGTGACCATTCAAATTCTAATTCTCGTGACGCTGGCTTTTCCCGGCCCCACTCAGGCTGGGTGAGGTCAATGTGAGTAGCAGGTTTGTGAGTTTCCTGCGAATGGAGGGTAAAACCCCCGTCGTGATATGACCATGGCAGTTAAAAGCGACGTTAAACCCCACTTAAAAAAAAAAAAACTTACACTTCTTCAACCAATAATCAATTTTTTAAAAAATTCTCCACCTATTTTATATTTCCAATAGATTGGGATTGTAGAAGTACGAGTATATTATCAACTAAAATTATAAAATGAAAGATAAATCATACATCAAGACCAAATTAAGAGAACCACACTTTATAGTCAAGGGCCGAATACGGGGATACATTTCACGGTCGAGCCTGCTCTTCTCTCTCTCTCTCTGGTGCGAATTAACCTATTTACTGTTATGATTTTAATCATTCGTTTCTTTCATTATTTTTTCTTGGTCATAAAACTAAGGAAACGTCATAATGGTGGCTATGTCTTCAGCTTCAATTTATTTTATATGTGGGCATCGGGAGGAGAGCTATCCAATCATGGATCATCTAAGTTTCACCCTTGGCCGAAATGTCACGAGAGGAGATATTCAACAATCCCATTGGTCAAGAGCTCATGATCCACCCCGAGTATCTTTCCACAACCAAAGGCCTAACCTGAGACCAGGGATCGGTCTCATTCTCCTTTCAGTTCTTGTTTAGAGATCAACGTCTGAGTGTGACTTAACGTAGCCAGGGAGTTACTCGCTCTCCTTCCGTTGCCCATATTACGTGTCAATCCTTTTTTTAGTTATTCGCTTCCAATATTCGCTTTTTATTTTCTTTTGTCACTCTATCAATAAACTCTATTAAATTTATGTTTCATAATAATTTGTCGCCTTCTAATTAATTGTCCGTAGTTAAGATAGTACGTAGTGCGCCTTTTTTCATTTAATCCGGTATGGAGACCCTGGAAGATGGGGAAATTTACGAGGCGCCCACATCAGAAGTGGGATACGTTGGATCCGACATCGAGAGCACACAAGAAACCACTAGTCATGAACTCAGAACATTCTTACGAGAGTTGGTCAATATTCTTCCGAAAAATAAACCGCAACCGTTGACGCTACCTATATTCAACCCTGACAGTACCATGGCAAACCCCAAGTCTTGGTTGCTAACCGTGGACTTGTGCTTCCAGAACCAGCAGTGCGAGGGAAGTCATTTAATCCTCGCACTGAGTAACTCGTTGAAAGGTTCCGCAGCTTTGTGGTTTACAAGGGTATTACACCCAAAACTCAATTGGAAGGAGTTTAAAATCTTATTTACTACAGAGTACATTCAGTGCGAAACCCCTGCCACTACCATGACGTCACTCCTGAGCACAGCCCCTAAGGACAGTTCAGAGTACGCATCATTTGCCGTGCAGGCGCTCGCCACCATCGATTCATGCTTCAAAGACATGTTGAAAGAAGAGATTGGTATCTCATTAGTGTTGGGCATACTTAGTAAGATCGACAGAAGGATTGAGCACCTCTCAAGCACGAGAGAAATACGTTCCCGTGAGTCTCTGCTTAGAGAATTAAAATTCTTCTCCACTGGAAAACGGCGTCTCCCTGTCGACCAAGATCTTCAACCAGAAGTCAAAAAAACGAGGCCCTACTGCAGAAATTGTAGAATTCCTGGCCATCATACCAATGACTGTCGGAAAGGAAGGACAACCAGTACATCTACAACCATGACGAATAGGTTCCCGAGAGTCTCCAGCGAACGAGATCGACCGACCAACTCACCTTCTCGACCATCTCAAGGACATAGCAGAGAACCCACCTGCTACGCCTGCAAGCAACCCGGACACTTCGCCAACAAGTGCCCCAGGAGAAGGCCGGCGGAGAAGCAAGTAGGACTCTGCAGTGCCAAGCCAGTGGGTCAACTGGAACATAACGGTGAGAAGTATTCTTTTCTATTTGATAGCGGATCTGAGTGCTCCCTTATAGAAGCCAGTCTAGCCCTTAATGTGCAAGGCATCCGTCGGTATGAAACCGAAAATTTACACGGCTTGGGGAATTCAATAGTACCCAGTACCACTCAAATTAAAACCGTGGTGACCATAAACAATATCGATGTAAACATAGTATTTCATGTTATTCCTGATAAATACCTTAGTAATGCAATTATCATAGGTAGAGAAATCCTCAGTGATCAATTAAGTATGGTTATTGAAAAGAATAAGTGTTATCTAAGAACAAGAGTCCCTATTGAGCCTAGTAAACTTAGTGAAGTAATAAAAGAGTCACCCTCTGAATCCATTATTCAAACAAACCTTGGTACCGTAAGTAAAGACAATGACCTAGTAACATACTCTAATTCTAGTTTAGAAAAGGAAAGTGAGTCCCCAAACAACCCTGAAAAGAGAGTAGAAGTAGTCCTTTGTGACGATTCAAATATTTCAAACAATGAAGCCTTGGTTCCATCTCATAATGTTTACGACTCTATCGTAACTGATCTATCACCTGACGGCAAGCGTAAATTATTTTTCATATTGGATAAGTACCAACCTTTCTTTATTAATGGTATACCAAAAACTCGTGTCAGAACCGGAGAAATGAAAATACGTTTAAAAGACCCATCTAAAATTAATTTCCAACGCCCATACAAATTAGGACCAGAAAAGCAAAGGATAGTTCGAGAATTGGTTAATGACTTGTTAGACGCTAAGGTAATTCAACCTAGTAATTCGCCCTATTCTAGTCCAGCTTTTCCTGTACCGAAAGGAACAGGAGGCTATCGTCTGTGCGTGGATTATAGAGCGTTAAATGAAAACACGGTCCCCGAACATTTTCCCCTACCCCTGATTCAGGACCAGATTGCCAGGTTAAGCGGCGCAAGTTTTTATGTCTCTTTAGATATGGCTAGTGGCTATCATCAAATTCCCATTCATGCCGATTCAGTAGAGAAGACAAGCTTCATTACGTATCACGGTACGTGGGAGTATTTAGCAATTCCGTTCGGACTTCGCAACGCAGGAAGTGTTTTTCAGCGAGCCCTCATGGAAGCCTTGGGCGACCTCGTACACGATTACGTAATTGTTTTTATGGACGACATATTGATCGTAGCGGAAAACTCCGATAAAGCTTTAGACAGATTAGATACCGTCCTCAAGGTTTTAACGGACGCCGGTTTCTCTCTAAACCTCAAAAAGTGCTCTTTCGTTGTGAAACGTATCATATACTTAGGGTATAATATCGAAAACGGAGAAATACGCCCAAATTCCAAAAAAATTGACGCTTTAACTAAACTACCTCCTCCAAAAACCCTTCGCTCGTTACGACAGTTTCTAGGCTTAGCATCGTACTTTCGACAATTTATTCAAAACTTCTCTCAAATTGCTGCCCCGTTGTACCGACTGATCGCTACTGCAAACTCTCTCGATTCTAAAATAATAAAATGGCTTCCTGATCACGAGGAAATTAGGCAGAAATTAATATCTCTCCTAACTTCAAGCCCGGTTCTTGTAATATTCGACCCGAATTTACCTATTGAACTTCACACGGATGCGAGTAGCTCAGGATACGCCGGTATTCTGATCAATATCGTTCACGGTAAACCCCGCGCTGTGGCTTATTACAGCAAACGTACAACTCCTGCCGAATCAAAATATCACTCCTATGAACTCGAAACTATGGCCGTCGTTAAATCGATTGAACATTTCAACAACTATTTGCAAGGTAATTCGTTCAAAGTCGTAACTGACTGTTTGTCTCTGAAGGCCACTCAAAATAAAAAAGATTTGATCCCACGAGTACAAAGATGGTGGAGTTTCCTCCAAAGTTACAATTTTACTATTGAATACAGGAAGGCCGAGCGAATGTCCCACGCAGATTTTCTTAGCAGGAATCCACTCGATCTAGAACAAGAAAATTTCAATTTATCATCCCCCTCTTGTTCAAACACAGTTAAAAAAAATATCGAAGTACAAAATTTGGAACCGTTGAATAAAAACGAAAACTGTACCTTATTACCAATCATTGAAACAGGTAGCACCAATGATAAAAATTCTATCGATCCAGAAGTACGTGTCCCCTTTAAACAAAGGAAAGTTAATCTCACTTCTTTCACCCCCAATTGGTTATTTACCGAGCAAAACAAAGACCCGGAGCTAAACAAAATCAAAAATCAGCTTGAAAATTCCAACATTGACGATGATATTCGCAATACCTATGAAATAAGGTCTGGCATACTATGTCGTAAAATACAACGTAATGGATCAACCCGATGTCTTCCGATCGTTCCTCATTCGCTAAAATGGGCAATCGTAAATAATATTCACAACTCTTTATTCCACATGGGTTGGGAAAAAACGGTTGAAACTCTTTACAACCATTATTGGTTCGAAAAAATGTCAAAGTTCACACGAAAATTCGTAGATAACTGCCTCACTTGCAAAGTGAATAAGGCAGACTCGGGCGCTAAGCAAATACAACTTCACCCCATTCCAAAAACTAACATTCCTTGGCACACTGTACATCTTGATACAACAGGCAAGTTGAGCGGTAAAAATGACTCAAAAGAATACCTATTCGTGTTCATAGATGCATTCACCAAATTCACAATTTTATCTCATACAAAAAAGATAGACGCCGAGAGCGCCACACGTGCATTATCCAATATTATTGACTTGTTTGGTCCACCTTCCCTATTAATCGTAGATCAAGGGCGCTCCTTCGCAAATAAACATTTCAAAGAGATTTGTTCTCGATTGCAAATAGAATTACATTTCATTGCAACCGGTGCATGCCGCGCAAACGGGCAAGTCGAAAGGCAAATGCGAGTTCTAAAAAACATGTTGACCATCGCGGAAGCTGAAGAAAATAAGTCCTGGCAGCAGGCAATCGGCGAAATCCAACTAGCAATCAATTCGACCCCACATCGCGTCACAAAATTCTCCCCTATGGAATTAATGTTTGGGCGAGTATCTCGTCCTAGAAACATCATTATTGCTGAAGGCGATATCAGTGATCGCGAAGAAATTGACCTTGATCAGATCAGAGATCGGGCAAGCATCGAGATGGAAAAATACTCACGTTACAGTAAAACTCAATTTGACAAGGGGAAAGCCAAAGTTAAACCTTTTGCCGTAGGTGACTCAGTACTCATAAAAAACGAAGAGCGTAACCAAACGAAACTTGATCCTAAGTATAGAGGTCCATTTATTGTAAAAAGGGTCCTAGATAATGACAGATATGAAGTTGAATCAAGCGATGGGAAAAGAATCTTTAAGTACCCTCATGATCGCATGCGTCTCATTCCTAACACTAATGAAATTAACCCATCACTAGATCTAAGTGATGGTGAAGTGTAATGTAAATGTAATGTAAATAGCCTTTATTTGTACAATTAAATTTACACATTTTAACATAAATACATAAACACAATAAAGTTGTACAAAATCAGATTGGTATCTGAGGCCTCTCCTTATAAGGAGGCATGTGACCAATTGGTCCAAACCCGGGTTACAGATTAAAATGAAATAAAATTAAAATTACTTTAATTTAGATTTAAATTAAATAATTACTTATATATTTTTTTTTTCTCTCTCTCTTTTCTTTCACACACATACACTCTCTCTCAATCTAATCTCCTCCTCAAAGAGATTGAAACGGAAATGGAGTATCAAAGAGATTGAAACGGAAATGGGTGAAGTGTAAAATATCATAATGTCCAAGAACATTGTCATTAACTTGAGAAAATTGCATTAATTTATGTGTTTCTATTGAAGCTTGACCAATTTGGCCAGTATAAGGAAACTCGAACAAACATAACACAGAGGAATGGCCGACTTGATATGTTGGGTATGCTCTGATGGGGTGGTTTCGAGTGCGATACTCTGATGGAACCATCTCGAGCGATTCAGTATCCGCATGTTAACGCCAGCCCACCCTCAAGGTGTTATTGAGAGTTCTGATGAGTGTAATTCCTTGAGCTAAAAATGGTCGCTTAACAATACCAGTACCGTTGAAACAAAACGGGTTGATTTTGAAAAAGTGAAAATCACAATTTTATTGTACCCTTTTAAGGATCCCTTTTCTCAATATCTTTCACGATTGAACCTACCGATTTCTTTTGTTTCTTATTAACTAAAAACAACATTACCAAATAACAAAGACTAAGTGCTTTATAAAAAGGTTTAAGTTGTGATATTTTTCAGACACCAAAAGGGTGTGGACAATCTTTTGTTTCTTATTAAAAAGAAACAACATTAGCAAATAACAAAGACTAAGTGGTAATAAAAAAAAAAGGTTCAGGTTGTGATGTTTTTCATACACCAAAAGGGTGTGGACAACCTCCATTGTAATAAAGTCACACATCTGTTGCATACAACAAGACTTTCGCAAGTGATACTGCGTCTTATTATTTGAACATCCAGTTCGATTACTGTTTTAGACATTGCTTGATGCATGTCCTCCCTGGTAGTTTTAAAACACCCCATGGGTGATTTAAAGTGTCTTCATAAGACATTAACTGCACCTTGATTCGACTATGTTACAGCTCGACACAATCAATCCTTCCCGGCCTGAAATCGGTCTACAACTTTACAATGTCACAGCTACTACGACCACTTCCTCGAGAGGGACCTCGAGATGTCAGGGCTGGCCGTGTGGGCATCGGGAGGAGAGCTATCCAATCATGGATCATCTAAGTTTCACCCTTGGCCGAAATGTCACGAGAGGAGATATTCAACAATCCCATTGGTCAAGAGCTCATGATCCACCCCGAGTATCTTTCCACAACCAAAGGCCTAACCTGAGACCAGGGATCGGTCTCATTCTCCTTTCAGTTCTTGTTTAGAGATCAACGTCTGAGTGTGACTTAACGTAGCCAGGGAGTTACTCGCTCTCCTTCCGTTGCCCATATTACGTGTCAATCCTTTTTTTAGTTATTCGCTTCCAATATTCGCTTTTTATTTTCTTTTGTCACTCTATCAATAAACTCTATTAAATTTATGTTTCATAATAATTTGTCGCCTTCTAATTAATTGTCCGTAGTTAAGATAGTACGTAGTGCGCCTTTTTTCATTTAATCCGGTATGGAGACCCTGGAAGATGGGGAAATTTACGAGGCGCCTACATATATTTACATAATTTTGCTCTAGACCGCTAATATTTTAACCTCCTTGGCTCAAATCACAGGGGTTCTCAAGAAGTATTCGACGAATCTATTTAAAATTTAACTTTTCTTTGAAAACCTGTCTCTCAGCGGAATCTTGAAATCTTCAAGTTAAACAACGTCTAGCGAATTGAAGACTTCATCATACTGGCATTCTAGTCAAACCCAGGCTGAGTTATGGGAAGCAGGTTTGTGAGTTTCTTGCGAATCGAGTTTAACACCCCCATCCTATATAACCATGTAATTGAAAATGATGTTAAACCCTATTCAAACCAACGAAACTTTGTCAATTTACAAGATTGATATTTTTTTTGAATTTTACAAGTGTTAATTTCTCTTCACCTGACCATTGTATCCATAACAGATCCAACTTTTCCTCTCTAAGTTAATCTCATGCATGCGGAAACTCTGCGCTCTAGGTTCTCTTGTTATTGCAGTTGTTTTTTTCTTTGAAAAACCTTCACCAATGATCAGGTATATGTCTCACTAGAGGACTCTAAACAGAAAATGTACTAGCTGTAGCCAAGCTATTTATTTTAGAAAATGAAGTTTTGCCCCAACACCACTCTCACATCACTTTAGGGTACATTACCTTCACATCAATGCCATTCCAGAAACAAAAAAAAAAAACTTGGTTAGAATTTTACGCTCCAGCTGGGATTCAAACCCGCAACTTCTGGGTCAGGGACTAATGCTCTTAACCAATGAGTCAGGGAGGTTGGCTAGCCAAGCTCCATGACTCATTGGATACAAAAACAATGGCGAGTTTTATAAATATATGAAAGCAGGGAACTGGTAGGCTCATCTCAACCCCATCATAACTGAATCAATTGCCTCCCTGCACCATGGTCCCATCATTTCTACAGAAAAAGGCACAAAATATTTTGGATTTAAAAAATAAAAAAAATTGATATTTTGCTTAGTATTTGTGTTATTTTATCACAATTTAGGTAGTACTACAAAATTATAGGACTGGTCCATATCTTCTTCTTTTTTAATTTGGGTTTATTGTTGCTTTCAACTGCTAGGTCATTTCACAACCCTCCATCAGCAAGAAACCCATAAACCTTCTACACAGGTTAACCTCACCAAGCCTGGCTTGTGTAGGAATGTCAGCATGACAAAGTCTTCAAGTCTTTAATAATTTGGATGATAATATTTTATTGTAGTTCTATCATATTCTGAATTTTGATCATAAGCACAGTGAAAGAGACAAATTAAATCATCTGAAGACTCCTACACCATCATGATAACAACTGAAGGTAGCGCAACACCTGGAGTATGGAGCACCACCCTTATTGAAGTGAATACAGTTCTTGGTTTCTTCGAAGGTATGGATGTAGAACCTGAGGTAGATGAGTTTTTTTACAAATATGCATAATATATTTTACTGTCTGGCCTGTTTTCAAGATATTATAAATTTAGATTTAGTGTATTTTCTGTACCTAATCTCCCCCAATCTCGCATCAGCTGATCACAGATTAAGGATTTCTCCTCACGGCTTGTTCTTATTTCTCCTCCAATCTTAACCCGACGTTTTTGTCAGATCGAGATCAACGCCATTTTGAAATCAATTTGACTTTGAGGTTGACCTTCAGCAGATCTTTATTATTTGTTTATGTTTTCATAAATTTACATTGAATAAACTTTTTTGATTTTCTATCGATGACTAGGCTACTTTAAACCAGTTTAGGTATTAGGTTCTAGTTTGAATTTTGAGCCAGATTTAAGGTTAGGAATTGTACAGGTATCAAAGTTCATTGTTGATAATGAAAGTACCTTTTATTAACATCCTCAATTTACATATTTCGCTGAAAATGAATGCATAATGTACAGAATGCTAGCTCGAGTTTCCCTTTTGCATTACCTTTATAAATCTCAAGTGTACATTTGTTCTACATCTGGAAAGCAAGACGCTGTGTAGTATAAGGACAATCACGTCTGAGAAATTCTCATGAAAACAATCAAGGCAGTTTTCAATTTACAAAAGAGCACTGGTTCAAGCTGCATTGATCGTTAACTCTGCTGTTTGTTGAATGCACCAAATTTTCTGAACAGTCTATGGAATAGTAACTTGATTTACATCAAAATTGAGAAAAAGTAGGTAATGAAACTCTCGCAGAAATCTAAATAGTCATAATAAGGTATTCAGATAGTTCAAATTTCCAATTCAATGAAATATTCTTATCAATCCTTATCAGTAATCTTATTTACATTTCACTGTGAGAAGCTAGCCCTTAATTTAAGTTTCTCTGATTATCGCTAGAGCGCGTCGAGGCGTTCTGATCTCTACAGATCAAGATTGGGGGAGATTATGTACAGAAAATACACTTATTGAATAACAATGGCTGGTGCTATCATTAAATGACAAACTTCACGTTGGCTCAATTGCAGATTCACTCCATACAAGAACAATAGAATTTGTCAAATCCTTTATAAACTAGGGTTTCCAATCCAATATTTATATAAAAAACCCAGGTTCCATAAAATTGACAGAACTGGCTATAAGGTTTTTTGAATTTATTTACACAAATTATGGTAAAAGACTAGTATTGATGAAAATCTTCATAGTAATATTTCTGACTAGACTGATTTTTTCCCTCAAGAAAATTGTAAACAAAGGTAAACTCTCCCTCTCAGTTTATAAAATGTTGATTTTTTTGAAGTTTGATGTTGGGAATTACAAAATCAGAGCAAAGAATTTCTTTAACTAAAATGAACTCAATTTTCCAATTTCTAGTATTAGAAATTAAAAGAAGTAAAATTGTTATGAAGAAATTCTTGAATAAATCAATGCAAACTGACTACCTTGTTTTGATACTATTTTACAGATACCCGTAATGTTTACTTCAATCAAAATACTGTGTATACATCAAAAATCAAAACCGAAAAATCAGAATCCAAACCAGATATTGCTAATCAGATAACATTGAATTGGATGCAACATTTAAACTTTGCCAAGGACCAAGGAGGAGAAAACTTGTTGGCTTTCTATTACAGTGGATGTCTGTTTTTTATGTAAGTATTGGTAGTAACTAAATCTGTAAAATTTTGCACTATTAAATAAATAAATAAGGGATATTATTATTATTATTATTAGGTGTTATAATGAGGGTTTTCGGTGTGAGATTGTCTCTAACTTAAATTGGAGTTGTTCTCTGTTAAAATTCTCTGTAATTTGTTTTGCTACGTTTTCTGTCCCACCCGTTTCTGTTCGGATCAAGTTGATGAAGATATCATTACTTACTGTTTTCCCTGTACTTTTAATATCATCTCCTAGTGAGGCCAGGTCAAGGTTTTCCTTGACTTTCCCTGCCATATTGGCGTGCAACAGAATTTTAGATGTGGATATTCTCACTGTCTGATAATCTCTTACCTTAACACTCTTCTTATCTTTGTCTGTGAGAGGCCATGCAGGGTGATTTAACATTATTAACCATAAAAATTTAATTTTGCCATTCTCCTGCTTTGCGTGATGTCTCTAGGGTTAGTTGTCGACATGTGGGTATTCATTATATTTTTTTCTCATCAATTTTTTCAACAAGTTTTTTAATGTCCTTCTTTGCCTCCTGTGACCAAAAAGCCATATCTTGTTTAAAGTTCCTTTTCATCTTTCTTGATTTCACTTTGATGTGTTACTCTAAGACTGTACAGTCTAGAAATAGATTTACAATGTCCCCAAGGCTTTCTCTGACAGTGAGGTCAGACACCGGGTTTATTCTTCCTCTGATGAGAAAATAAGTGTTGAGTTCCCCTTCTTACCTTATGAAAGGGAGTGACTCCTGTCCACTTTGACTCTTTTGAATGCAGATTCGGGCATTTCTTGGCATCTAACAGTTTGTTCAAGTAACTCCCATCGGTTGCACATTCATGGATCATATCTCTTACCTTTCTTGTCTTTTCCTCTTTTGTGTCCTTTGTATCGCTCACCATTTGCTGGTCACTTCTTCGTATTCCCTGCTTTACTTTTTCCACTTCCCGAAGTGCCTCCTCAGGTTTCATGATGAACTCCTTCAACAGGGATCTGCTTCCAGGGTTCCAGTTTAGCCAGAGCCCCATCTGATCAATCTCCTTACACATCGCCTCAACATTCCTTGTGTACACCTCCACGGGATCCTCCGCGATCTCCTCAACAGTACCTGGTGTACCGCCGAACTGCTCATCACTTTGCTCCCCTGTGCCAGTGGTATTGTTAGGATTCCTCATCGGACTTCTAGCACAATGTTTACACTTCACAAAGCTGGTTACTCAGGAATTTGCTGACGCACGGTCCTGAGTCCAGAACACTTTCCTAAGTTAGAAAATAATATGATTGTTTATTTTTAATTTTACGAGAAAAATAACGACATTGACACACTTGCTTACGCTTTCCCATCTCAAACCAAACTCTGTCTGCCATGTATGTGTGTCCCAAATCTGCTGAATTAACTTGTATATCAGTCCTTGTCTTTTTTCATATTTACACTGGACAATCCTGTATAAAATCATGTTTGTCATCATTTTTCTTGTTCCCAGAGTGACTAAAACCATTCCTCCCAAGACAGAACTTCTTGTAAGGAACTATAATCATGCTATCTGCCGCAAAAGAGAATGCTCAACACTCAATCATGATGAGAATAAACATCTTGATAACACCTGGTTCATTTGTATGCTATGCAGAATTCTGTTTCCTTCACTAAACAATGTAATGAAACACACCAGATTTTGCAACAAAACTGGATGTATAATTGCCAAAATAGATTACAATAAAGAAATAAACACTACTGAACAATACAACCTTTGCACAGTGTCACCTTGTGCATGCAATGGAAAAGCAGTGTTGGAGGATATCAATTGTGAGCCACAGGACATTGGACATATGGAATCTACAGATGGACCTCCTTCAAACACACTTCATGAAACTGAATTCCATATAGATAATATTAAATGTGAGCCACAAGATAGTGTACATATAGAATCTACAGATGCACCTCCGTCAAACACACTTCATGAAACTGAATGCCATACAAATAATATTAAATGTGAGCCACAAGGCAGTGTATATTTAGAATCTAGAGACGCACCTCCTTCAAACACACTTCATGAAATTGAATTATTTACAGATAATATTAAATGTGAGTCCAGGATAGTGAACATATGGAATCTACAGATGCACCTCCTTCAAACACAATTCATGAAACTGAATTCCACATAAACAGTATTAAATTTGAGACACAAGGCATTGTATATATTAAACAAATTGCAGTTCCATCAAACACCCATCCTGATACTGAACTCCTTATAGATAATATTGAATGTGAGCCACAAGATAGTGTACATATAGAATCTACAGATGCACCTCCGTCAAACACACTTCATGAAACTGAATGCCATACAAATAATATTAAATGTGAGCCACAAGGCAGTGTATATGTAGAATCTACAGATGCACCTCCTTCAAACACACTTCATGAAACTGAATTATATACAGATAATATTAAATGTGAGCCACAGGATAGTGAACATATAGAATCTACAGATGCACCTCCTTCAAACACAATTCATGAAACTGAATTCCACGTAAACAGTATTAAATTTGAGACACAAGGCATTGTATATATTAAAGATAATATCCTTATAGATAATATTGAATGTGAGCCACAGGACAGTGAATATATAAAATCTACAGACCAAAACTCGTATATTTTGCTAGATAATCTCAACAAACATTTAGATAAACACAGAGAAGAAAAACTTTATGAATGTGATAAATGTAAAAAGACATTTTCATTTCTATTCCATCTTAAAAATCATATTGCTACACATACTAGTTTAAAGCCTTTCAGTTGCGACATATGTGGAAAGTCTCATGTTCAATCAAGCCATTTAAAATCTCATATGAGGATTCACTCTGGTGAGAAGCCTTTCAGTTGTGAGATTTGTACAAAATCTTTCACTGAATCTAGTACTTTAAAAAAACACTTGAGGATTCACACTGGTGAGAAGCCATTCAGTTGTGAGAAATGTAGAAAATCTTTCACTGTATCTAGTACTTTAAAAACACACTTGAGGATTCACACTGGTGAGAAGCCTTTCAGTTGTGAGATATGTAGAAAATCTTTCACTGAATCTTGGAATTTAAAAAAACACTTGAGGATTCACACTGGTGAGAAGCCTTTCAGTTGTGAGGTATGTAGAAAATCTTTCACTCGATCAAGCCATTTAAAATCTCATATGAGGATTCACTCTGGTGAGAAGCCTTTCAGTTGTGAGATTTGTAGAAAATCTTTCACTGAATCAAGTTCTTTAAAAAAACACAAGAGGATTCACACTGGTGAGAAGCCATTCAGTTGTGAGAAATGTAGAAAATCTTTCACTGTATCTAGTGCTTTAAAAAATCACTTGAGGATTCACACTGGTGAGAAGCCTTTCAGTTGTGAGATATGTAGAAAATCTTTCACTGAATCTTGGAATTTAAAAAAACACTTGAGGATTCACACTGGTGAGAAGCCTTTCAGTTGTGAGATATGTAGAAAATCTTTCACTCGATCAAGCCATTTAAAATCTCATATGTGGATTCACTCTGGTGAGAAGCCTTTCAGTTGTGAGATTTGTAGAAAATCTTTCACTGAATCAAGTTCTTTAAAAATTCACAAGAGGATTCACACTGGTGAGAAGCCATTCAGTTGTGAGAAATGTAGAAAATCTTTCACTGTATCTAGTGCTTTAAAAAATCACTTGAGGATTCACACTGGTGAGAAGCCTTTCAGTTGTGAGATATGTAGAAAATCTTTCACTGAATCTTGGAATTTAAAAAAACACTTGAGGATTCACACTGGTGAGAAGCCTTTCAGTTGTGAGATATGTAGAAAATCTTTCACTCGATCAAGCCATTTAAAATCTCATATGTGGATTCACTCTGGTGAGAAGCCTTTCAGTTGTGAGATTTGTAGAAAATCTTTCACTGAATCAAGTTCTTTAAAAATTCACAAGAGGATTCACACTGGTGAGAAGCCTTTCATTTGTGAGGTCTGTAGAAAATCTTTTACTCAATCTCGTGATTTAAAATATCACATGAGGCTTCACACTGGTGAGAATCCTTTCACTTGTGAAATATGTAGAAAATCTTTCATTGTTTTCTAGTCGTTTAGAAATTCACATGAGGATTCACAGTGGTGAGAAGCCTTTCAGTTGTGAGATCTGTAGAAAATCTTTCACTCAATCTTGTAATTTAAAAAGTCACATGAAGATTCACACTGGTGAGAAGCCTTTCAGTTGTAAGGTATGTAGAAAATCTTTCAATAAATCTTGTGATTTAAAAAGTCACATGAAGATTCACACTGGTGAGAAGCCATTCAGTTGTGAGATATGTAGAAAATCTTTTACTCGATCCAATGATTTAAAAATTCACAAGAGGATTCACACTGGTGAGAAGCCTTTCAGTTGTGAGGTATGTAGAAAATCTTTCACTGAATCTTCTAATTTAAAAAAGCACATGAGGATTCACACTGGTGAGAAGCCTTTCAGTTGTGAGGTATGTAGAAAATCTTTCACTCGATCCAGTGATTTAAAAAGTCACATGATGGTTCACACTTGTGAGAATCCTTTCAGTTGTGAGGTATGTAGAAAATCTTTCACTCGATCCAGTGATTTAAAAAGACACATGAGGGTTCACACTGGTTTAAAGCCTTTCAGTTGTGAGGTATGTAGAAAATCTTTCACTCGATCCAGTGATTTAAAAAGTCACATGATGCTTCACACTGGAGGTAATCTTTTCAGTTGTGAGATACGTGAGAAGTCTTTTGCTAAGAAATTTCAAATCAGAGAACACTTGAGAGCACATGCTAGATGAAAGATTTTCAGATTATTAGTAAGGTCTCTGTTCAGTTTCATTTAAAACAATAAAACTGGCCTCCAAGGACAAACTCTAAACAAATTGAGAAGATAAAAAAATGTAGGTCAAACAGATAAACAAGAACAACCACCAAACATTACTAATATACAGGATTCGAAAAAAAAGAATATTCTAGAAAATGTAAATATTGAAAATGCTGAAATGCATGTACTATTAAATCGAGGGAAACATTTTTACAGAGTGTTGTTTTCCTATCACTGCTAGGGATGGCCTCAGGGGGATTAACTTTAGAATTTTAAATAGAAAGACACTGTCTATGTGATATTTCGGAAAATAAGCTGACAGTAGAAGTATTTTAAGACAAATTTGAGTTTTCTACAACCAAATAGGGTCACAGATATTGTACATTACATCTCAGATAATTCAGCAATATTTTTATAAGAAATTAATTTAATTTTTGTAAAAATTCCGTCTATATTTTTATACCATTAGTTTTACCAGGGGAAATTTCAAGGAGTCAACATTTTTAGAAAAAGTGAAAAGGCTATCCGTTTTCGAGTATAAATTGTTCTATTATTTATCCTAATTTAAGGTATCTTGAAAACATTGCCGGAGACAAGTACTGCACTCGCTTTTTAGCCTCTTTCTAAATAAATTGAAGTAATATTAGCCCTGTTCTTACAATGGGCTGAACAATAAGACTCATAGCATTTATTCAGCACAAATTTTACTAGAAAACCAATAGTTTTTAACATAAAAAGAATTTAACACCTCCCCTGGTAAAGCTAATGGTAAAAAAGGGGCAAATAAGTTATTTTAAATGGCAAAACATTTTTTTAACAAATTTAACTAAAAAAGTTATTAATATCTTTAAAAAAAATGTCTCGAACCTCTGATATTCAATGTACCATTAGACGCTTCGCAATGAATTGTGATATTAAATTTGTGTATCAATTTCGCCCTGAGTTTGTTAACATTTACTTAAAATTATATTAGTTTTTTTAATTAAAAAAAAAATTGTTTTTCACTGCCTTTAATTTCGTAGGCATGAAACAGGAGCAATTGTTGACGCTTGTGGTCTGTGTTGTAGCTTGGCCATCCTGTAGTATGTTTCACCTGTGATGGGAGAGAAGTGGCACAATATTTCCCATTTAGGTCCCAACTTCCGCATGGCAAGCGAGTGCTTAACCTAACCATTGAGCTAATCGCGCGCTCTATTTTATTGTATCTATCCTTGATAAAGCTATAACCTATAACGCGTTAATCGAAAGTTTATAACCTATAACGCGTTAAAATGCGTTAATTATCAACAAAATTTATCTTTCTGCAACTTACGGTTATTGAGTTATTGGTCAACGTAGCTCACTGAAATTTGTTGCAATGAACTTCTCTCAACGGACGTTTAAAACAATATGCCTCAAGACACATCTCTGCTTTTAAGATTTTTAAGTAGGTCCGTGCTGAGCCTGACTGCGCCAGTGTAGGCATTTTTTTTTTTTTTTTTTTGCTTGAAATTAAATCTTCTAAAAAATTAAGAATTTGGGTTTTTGTGATTTCCTATATTTACAGCTGTTCTTGTGATACGGGGGGGCGGGGTGGAACATTATGGACAGCCTGTATATGCGTAAATACCAAACTCTGTGTTCATTTTCTAATGGTTGTATACCTAGAACCTAACACTTAAAGAGCTCTCACTAAGATTTTGTCGAAATTAATCACTCGTGGCAAAGATGTTCATTGAGAAGGAAATTTTTGTACTGCAAAAGCTCTAGTTCAAAAAATAACTTATTTACCATTCATTCTAGATGGGGGTTGTGACATATCAAATCCAATGATTCTGAGGTGTTGATTACGAATTATTTTTAGCTATCTGTTACCGTTGAGTCACCATTGGCGGTTCATATGAGTGGAAGAGATTGCCACAGGCAATAACCCCGCCCTTTAGGTAGGACATTTCTCTCTTTTTTTCCTTCTTGTATATTTGTTTAATCTTTTTGTTTTTCTTTATATTTCATTGTGTTCTACTGTATATATTTTTTGTTCTACCTAATAAAGCTTAAAAAAAAAAAAAACCACATCTCCGTGATGTCACGCGTTAGGCCGGGTCCACATCTCTGTGATGTGACGCGTTAGGCCGTGTCAACATCTCCATAATGTAACGCGTAAGGCCGGGTACACATATTAGTAATACATGTCTAGATGCGTTGTTAAGGATGGGATGTGAGCGTGGCACCAGACGTAAAAACAAGCAGATCTATTATATAGTGATATTTATATATTTAAAAAAAAACTAATAAACCTTGAAGAACAAAGAACCTGTTACATATAATGTAAAAATTAGGAAGTTGTGGAGCCGATGTGAGATCAGGTACTAACATCACGTGTGACACGACGATTTTCTTCTTCTTTTTTTGACAACATGAAAATTATAATTTATTAAAAATAATTCCAATAATTTCCATCTTCAAAGCCAACTCCGTCTAAAAATCTCTTCCACCCAATCCAAACGCGTCACATCACAGAGATGTGGATCCGGCCTAACGCGTCACATCACAGAGATGTGGATCCGGCCCAACGCGTCACATCACAGAGATGTGGATCCGGCCTAACGCGTCACATCACAGAGATGTGGATCCGGCCCAACGCGTCACATCACAGAGATTTAGATCCGGCCTAAGGCGTCACATCACAGATATGTGGATCCGGTTTACCACAGCATGAGGTAAACAAAAAATTCAAATAAATTGAACCAATCAGAGGCCGAGATTTGTAGAAAGAGGAACAATCAGCCGTTCAATGTTGGACGCATGAATTTGTTCAATTCGAGATAGGCAAGGTTCTCTCTATGTTATATGATCTCAGTGATTCGCACCCAAAAAATGCCGGAGGTATTATATGTATACGCGTTAGGCCGGATCCAAATCTCCGTGATGTGACGCGTTAGGCTGGGTCCACATCTCCGTGATGTGACGCGTTAGGCTGGGTCCACATCTCTGTGATGTGACGCGTTAGGCCGGATCCACATCTCCGTGATGTGACGCGTTAGGCCGGATCCACATCTCCGTGATGTGACGCGTTAGGCCGGGTCCACATATCCGTGATGTTTTTTCTTTTTATTAATGTTACTAACTTGCTTTGTATGTTTTGAAAGTAAAATAAAAAAAAATATGCATTCCATTTAAAATTCGGGAGAAACGGACATGTGCCCCTCTGAAAACGCCCTTAGGGGCGGTGGGCGCAGGTTCAAAATATTTTCTCATAAAACATCAGACTTCATACTGGGGACCAATTTTTTGTTTCAAGATCCTAACTCAAACTGTTCTCGAGAAAAAGATAGCCCCTTAAACAAAAAACAGTCTCGGAACCATCTCCGAGATCTAGGAACGAGATTGTATCGTCCTGTCTCGGATCCCAAAAAATGATATCGGAGACACCTAGGAGACCGTTCGGAGACTGCTACGGGACAGTCTACGTCCGCACCGTAGCGTCGATTGCTGGTGCTCGAGATTGCTCCAAGATCGGTCTCGGGAACTGTCTCCGAGATCATTCTCGGGGACCGTCTCCGAGCCTTCTCGGAACCATCTCCGAGAACATTCTCGGGGACTGTCTCCGAGCCTTCTCGGAACCGTCTCCGAGAACATTCTCGGGGACTGTCTCTTCTAGACCACAGACCGTTTTAAATACCCTGGGAATTTTAGCTGTAAAACCACCTAAAAATAATACGACACATTTTTATAATAGAACATTTTTTTTATTGTGAAATTTAAAATAAAATAATTAAGAACAAAACAAAAAAAAAAGAAGAATAAACCTTAAAGAATGAAAAATCCCAATAAGAGACTAGAAACAATTGGAATAAAGAGATTGCCATAGGCAATAACCAATAACCCCGCCCTTTAGTTAGGACATATGTATAGGACATTGGATACGAATTCAATTTTTAATAATAATTTTTCGAGTTTAAGTCAGTTCTAACTCAGTTAGGGTCCATTTCTGACCCCTAGTTGATAGAGATAATCCATGCTTATTTGACCCAAGGAATCTAAGGTATCAATATATTTATGCAATCAATTTAGAAACATTAGAAAAAAAATTGACATGAAAATAAAAGTATCACATAAGTTCACATCTTAAAAGTATCTCTATCTTTAGTCACAGCAGACTACCCAGACGGCACAGAAAGTGTTTAAAAAGATTTTAAAAACACTTATTTTGACAAGATTCAAACATTTTATAAAGCTTATTTTGACAAGGCTTAACATTTTAGAAACACTTTTATAAGCTTACTATTTCCTCCCCCTGAGCATTTTATTAAGCTTATTTTTACAAGGTTTTGGAAATTGAATACCTAATTAATAATTAAGGGGCTCCATATTGAATTTCATACCACCGCCATTGCCCGGAAAAATTTGAAAATTGTGATTTCACAGGAAATTTTTAAAATTAATTTGGATTTGATGAAAAATATACTATTTCAAGGCAATTTGGTTCTACAATGATGAAAAGCTGTTGATGAAATGCTAACATTAATAAATAAAAAGACAATTTGTGTTTTTCAGTTTTATATTTTTCCATTTTCATGGTAAAAGAATTAAAAGCAAAAATATGTAACAAACAAAAACATGAAACAAACAGAATATAATACATAGAATCAGCAGATAAATTAAGCCAAGTGGACTTAATTAATCTAAATCTATTATACATATAGGTAATTAAGAGAGAGATGTGCTGAAATGCCATCTTCCTGCCCAGCAGCAGGCTGCCTGAAGACAAAGAATACCAGAACAGAAGTTGAGATTATTAAAGATGAAATTAGGAAATAGAACCCAGAGAGAATTTTGACTATAATATGGCATTCATAAAAAAAGAACAGTCTTCCAGATTTTTTTTTGTTTGATTAAAGTGGGTTTAACCTCAATTGCATAGTCATATCATGACCAAGGTTTTACCCTCATTTGCAGGAAACTCACAAACCTGTTACCCACATTAAGCTCACTGAGCCTGGGTTGGGCCATTTTATTCTGAATTTACTGGGAATAGTACCAGGTAGCCACATTAACCTCACCCAGCCTGATAAAGGCTGTGTATACACATGTCAGCCTCATATTTTCTAAAGAAGGAGAATTATCTGTTTCACAACAACAAAAATGAACCAAAATCTTTAGATTACGGGGAGTAGTCAAATCCTGAATAATGCAAGCTACTGTTTTAAAAATTAAAATTAATGAACACATTATAGTAAAAAATGTACTTATTACAAGTAAAAAAAATGTCTAAATTTGCAACATTTAATACTTCTTCTAAACTTACAATATTTTTTTTTTTTATGTTATAGCTGGTTCATGAAAAACCCCTGTCCTGATTTGAGATAGTGAGGATGGGAATTTCATTCTGAATTTAATGGGAACAGTACCAGATACCCACATTCACCTCACTCAGCCTGAGTAGGGCTAGATATACCAGCCTCACATCTTCGGAGAACAGATTTATTTAAAATAAAAATGGGGGTTGTATACTGAATTTACTGGGAATAGTCCCAGCTACCCACATTAACCTCACTTAGCCTGATAAGGGCTAGAAATGCCTCATTTTTAAAGGGAACAGAATTGCTGTTTGAAAGAGAAAAAAAACTGTGAATTGAACACAGGATCTATTGATTATGGAACAGTATAGTCAAATCTTCAATAATGTGAACCTATTAAAAAGCCTTTAGCTAGTCAGTTCTCTGTTCATAGTTGTCTAGCAAAACACTGGTCTTTTCCCTGTTTAAAATCCCCCAGTCAGACACCTGTCAAGAGTGTGATTCTGATTAAGTGGAATATCTGGAACAGGTTAATCTCCAGCATTTCCACATACATATCCTGGTTTGACTATAAAACAATGTAAAATGTAAGATATTGTTTAGATATTGCTTACCCCACTAATTGGAGTGTAAAACTCACTTATGATTAATGCATGGAAATTGGTACACTTTAGAACAGTAAACTTTTTAAAGTAGAGAAAAATTTCTTTTTAGTTATACCCTAAAACTATGATGTAGGAACTTTAGAAGAATCAACTTGTTGGACTTTTATCAGAAATTGTTAGATATAATTATATTGTTAAATCATCAATGTGTAGTCACTTTCACTTAAATCCCATGTCAGGTTCAATATGTTTGAGGAGGGAGGCAGCTTGAATACCTAGGTTTCTTCAGGTTGAAGCTATGTTGGATTGGATGCACAATACATGTAAACAGGTGGAAAATATCATGTGGATTTCCTCCATAGATCATAATTATTTTAAATGCTAGGTCCAGTTTAAAAAGATATTATGTTTGCAGACATATTGACCATTACTTAAATTACTTAAAACACGTTTTATTAAATCACTTATTTGGATGAGCAGAAGTCACTGATGTGAAATTACTTATGAAGTTACTTTATCTTAGGAATGAGATTACACATATTGACGGTAGTTTCTCAAAATACTGTATAAAATATCTTTACCTTTTATGTATTTGAGTTTTACTAATTATCTCAGGAAAACTAATTAATCTATTCAAATTTCGGAATTCACTCGATTTTGAAAATGTTTTGCAAATTTTACTTTCAATTTCCGGTGTTGCCACAGGGTATTGGATCTCGTTCCGAGACGGTTCGGAGAACATGTACTCGGGACGAGTTAGCTCGGATCTTGTCCCGAGTTAGCTCGGGCATAGATCCGGGATAGGTTCCGAGTAAGTTGGTTAAACATTCTCCGGGAGAGTTCCAATCCATTCCCGCAGTACTCCCAGAGAAAGATGTTTCCGAGCACGCTGTTTTTACTCTCTCGTATCAATCTCCGAGACTACTATATCGAAGTTAGTAGATCAGAGACACCTTTTTGTTTAAGGGGAGTGGCTGGGTGGTTTCGATCACCCTGTAAAATGAAAGATAAAACATACATCAAGACCAAATTAAGAGAACCGGACTTTATAGTCAAGGGACAGATACGGGGATACGCCTCCTGCTCTTCTCTCTCTCTGGTGCGAATGAGCCTGCTCTTCTAGCTAAAAAAAAAAACGTCATAATGGTGGCAATGTCCTCAGCTTCAATTTATTTTGTTTTTAGAATTTTTGGTCTAGACCGCTGATATTTTAACCTCCTTGGCTCAAATCACAGGGGTTCTCAAAAAGTATTCGACGAATGGCTCATTTATTTGAAAACTTGTCTCTCCGCGGAATCTTGAAATCTCTAGTTAAACAACGTCTAGCGAGTTGAAGACTTCATCATTCTGGCATTCCGGTCAAACCCAGGCTGGGTTATGGGAAGCTGGTTTGTGAGTTTCTTGCGAATCGAGTTTAACACCCCCCTCCTATATAACCATGTAATTGAAAAATGATGTTAAACCCTATTCAAATCATCAAAACTTTTTCAATTTACAAGATCGATAAAAAAAATTGAATTTTACAAGTGTTAATTTCTCTTCACCTGACCATTGTATCCATAACAGATCCAAACATTTCCTCTCAGTTATTCTCATGCATGCGGAAACTCTGCACTCTAGGTTCTCTTGTTATTGCAGCTGTTTGAAAAACCTTCACCAATGATCAGGTATATGTCTCACTAGAGGACTATAAACAGTGAATGTAGCCAAGCTATTTGTTTTAGAAAATGAAGTTTTGCCCCAACACCACTCTCACATCACTTTAGGGTTCATTACCTTCACATCAATGCCATTCCAGAAACAAAAAATAACTTGGTTAGAATATTACGCTACAGCTGGGATTCAAACCCGCAACTTCTGGGTCAGGGACTAATGCTCTTAACCAATGAGTCAGGGAGGTTGGCTAGCCAAGCTCCATGACTCATTGGATACAAAAACAATGGCGAGTTTTATAAATATATGAAAGCAGGGAAGTGGTAGGCTCATCTCAACCCCATCATAACTGAATCAATTGCCTCCCTGCACCATGGTCCCATCATTTCTACAGAAAAAGGCACAAATATTTTGGATTTAAAAAAAAAAAATTGGTATTTTGCTTAGTATTTGTGTTATTTTATCACAATTTAGGTAGTACTACAAAATTATAGGACTGGTCCATATCTTCTTCTTTTTTAATTTGGGTTTATTGTTGCTTTCAACTGCTAGGTCATTTCACAACCCTCCATCAGCAGGAAACCCATAAACCTTCTACCTTCTACACAGGTTAACCTCACCGAGCCTGGCTTGTGTAGGAATGTCAGCATGACAAAGTCTTCAAGTCTTTAATAATTTGGATGATAATATTTTATTGTAGTTCTATCATATTCTTAATTTTGATCATAAGCACAGTGAAAGAGACAAATTAAATCATCTGAAGACTCCTACACCATCATGATAACAACTGAAGGTAGCGCAACACCTGGAGTATGGAGCACCACCCTTATTGAAGTGAATACAGTTCTTGGTTTCTTCGAAGGTATGGATGTAGAACCTGAGGTAGATGAGTTTTTTTACAAATATGCATAATATATTTTACTGTCTGGCCTGTTTTCAAGATATTATAAATTTAGATTGAATAACAATGGCTGGTGCTATCATTAAATGACAAACTTCACGTTGGCTCAATTGCAGATTCACTCCATACAAGAACAATAGAATTTGTCAAATCCTTTATAAACTAGGGTTTCCAATCCAATATTTATATTAAAAACCCAGGTTCCATAAAATTGACAGAACTGGCTATAAGGTTTTTTGAATTTATTTACACAAATTTTGGTAAAAGACTAGTATTGATGAAAATCTTCATAGTAATATTTCTGACTAGACTGATTTTTTCCCTCAAGAAAATTGTAAACAAAGGTAAACTCTCCCTCTCAGTTTATAAAATGTTGATTTTTTTGAAGTTTGATGTTGGGAATTACAAAATCAGAGCAAAGAATTTCTTTAACTAAAATGAACTCAATTTTCCAATTTCTAGTATTAGAAATTATAGGAAGTAAAATTGTTATGAAGAAATTCTTGAATAAATCAATGCAAACTGACTACCTTGTTTTGATACTATTTTACAGATACCCGTAATGTTTACTTCAATCAAAATACTGTGTATACATCAAAAATCAAAACCGAAAAATCAGAATCCAAACCAGATATTGCTAATCAGATAACATTGAATTGGATGCAACATTTAAACTTTGCCAAGGACCAAGGAGGAGGAAACTTGTTGGCTTTCTATTACAGTGGATGTCTGTTTTTTATGTAAGTATTGGTAGTAACTAAATCTGTAAAATTTTGCACTATTAAATAAATAAATAAGGGATATTATTATTATTATTATTAGGTGTTATAATGAGGGTTTTCGGTGTGAGATTGTCTCTAACTTAAATTAGAGTTGTTCTCTGTTAAAATTCTCTGTAATTTGTTTTGCTACGTTTTCTGTCCCACCCGTTTCTGTTCGGATCAAGTTGATGAAGATATAATTACTTACCGTTTTCCCTGTACTTTTAATATCATCTCCTAGTGAGGCCAGGTCAAGGTTTTCCTTGACTTTCCCTGCCATATTGGCGTGCAACAGAATTTTAGATGTGGATATTCTCACTGTCTGATAATCTCTTACCTTAACACTCTTCTTATCTTTGTCTGTGAGAGGCCATGCAGGGTGATTTAACATTATTAACCATAAAAATTTAATTTTGCCATTCTCCTGCTTTGCGTGATGTCTCTAGGGTTAGTTGTCGACATATGGGTATTCATTATATTTTTTTCTCATCAATTTTTTCAACAAGTTTTTTAATGTCTTTCTTTGCCTCCTGTGACCAAAAAGCCATATCTTGTTTAAAGTTCCTTTTCATCTTTCTTGATTTTACTTTGATGTGTTACTCTAAGACTGTACAGTCTAGAAATAGATTTACAATGTCCCCAAGGCTTTCTCTGACAGTGATGTCAGACCCAGGTTTTATTCTTCCTCTGATGAGAAAATAAGTGTTGAGTTCCCCTTCTTACCTTATGAAAGGGAGTGACTCCTGTCCACTTTGACTCTTTTGAATGCAGATTCGGGCATTTCTTGGCATCTAACAGTTTGTTCAAGTAGCTCCCATCGGTTGCACATTCATGGATCATATCTCTTACCTTTCTTGTCTTTTCCTCTTTTGTGTCCTTTGTATCGCTCACCATTTGCTGGTCACTTCTTCGTATTCCCTGCTTTACTTTTTCCACTTCCCGAAGTGCCTCCTCAGGTTTCATCGTTTCATGATGAACTCCTTCAACGGGATCTGCTTCCAGGGTTCCAGTTTAGCCAGAGCCCCATCTGATCAATCTCCTTACACATCGCCTCAACAATCCTTGTGTACACCTCCACGGGATCCTCCGCGATCTCCTCATCAGTACCTGGTGTACCGCCGAACTGCTCATCACTTTGCTCCCCTGTGCCAGTGGTATTGTTAGGATTCCTCATCGGACTTCTAGCACAATGTTTACACTTCACAAAGCTGGTTACTCAGGAATTTGCTGACGCACGGTCCTGAGTCCAGAACACTTTCCTAAGTTAGAAAATAATATGATTGTTTATTTTTAATTTTACGAGAAAAATAACGACATTGACACACTTGCTTACGCTTTCCCATCTCAAACCAAACTCTGTCTGCCATGTATGTGTGTCCTAAATCTGCTGAATTAACTTGTATATCAGTCCTTGTCTTTTTTCATATTTACACTGGACAATCCTGTATAAAATCATGTTTGTCATCATTTTCTTGTTCCCAGAGTGACTAAAACCATTCCTCCCAAGACAGAACTTCTTGTAAGGAACTATAATCATGCTATCTGCCGCAAAAGAGAATGCTCATCACTCAATCATGATGAGAATAAACATCTTGATAACACCTGGTTCATTTGTATGCTATGCAGAATTCTGTTCCCTTCACTAAACAATGTAATAAAACACGCCAGATTTTGCAACAAAACTGGATGTATAATTGCCAAAGTAGATTACAGTAAAGAAAAAAACACTGCTGAAGATTACAAGCTCTGCACAGTTTCACCTTGTGCATGCAATGGAGAAGCAGTGTTGGGGGATATCAATTGTGAGCCAGAGTATATTGGACATATGGAATCTACAGATGGACCTCCTTCAAACACAATTTATGAAACTGAATCCCATATAGATAATATTAAATGTGAACCACAAGTTAGTGTACATATAGAATCTACAGATGCATCTCCGTCAAACACACTTCATGAAACTGAATGTCATACAGATAATATTAAATGTGAGCCACAAGGCAGTGTATATGTAGAATCTACAGACGCACCTCCTTCAAACACACTTCATGAAACTGAATTTTTACAGATAATATTAAATGTGAGCCACAGGATAGAGAACATATAGAATCTACAGATGCACCTCCTTCAAACACAATTCATGAAACTGAATTCCACGTAAACAGTATTAAATTTGAGACACAAGGCATTGTATATATTAAACAAATTGCAGCTTCATCAAACACCCATCCTGATACTGAACACCTTATAGATAATATTGAATGTGAGCCACAGGACAGTGAATATATAAAATCTTCAGATGCACCTCCTTCAAACACACTTCATGAAACTGAATTATATACAGATAATATTAAATGTGAGCCACAGGATAGTGAACATATAGAATCTACAGATGCACCTCCTTCAAACACAATTCATGAAACTGAAATCCACGTAAACAGTATTAAATTTGAGACACAAGGCATATGTGGAAAGTCTCATGATCGATCAAGCCATTTAAAATCTCACATGAGGATTCACTCTGGTGAGAAGCCTTTCAGTTGTGAGATTTGTAGAAAATCTTTCACTGAATCTAATACTCTAAAAAATCACACGAGGATTCACACTGGTGAGAAGCCTTTCAGTTGTGAGATATGTAGAAATTCTTTCACTGAATCTAATACTTTAAAAAGGCACAAGAGGATTCACTCTGGTGAGAAGCCTTTCAGTTGTGAGATATGTAGAAAATCTTTTACTCGACCCATTGATTTAAAAATTCACAAGAGGAATCACACTGGTGAGAAGCCTTTCAGTTGTGAGATATGTAGGAAATCTTTCACTCAATCTGGTCATTTAAATAGTCACATGAGAGTTCACTCTGGTGAGAAGCCTTTCAGTTGTGAGGTCTGTAGAAAATCTTTCACTCAATCTTGGGATTTAAAATATCACATGAGGCTTCACACTGGTGAGAATCCTTTCACTTGTGAAATATGTAGAAAATCTTTCATTGTTTCTAGTCGTTTAGAAATTCACATGAGGATTCACTCTGGTGAGAAGCCTTTCAGGTGTGAGATCTGTAGAAAATCTTTCACTCAATCTTGTAATTTAAAAAGTCACATGAAGATTCACACTGGTGAGAAGCCTTTCAGTTGTGAGATCTGTAGAAAATCTTTCACTCAATCTTGTAATTTAAAAGGTCACATGAAGATTCACACTGGTGAGAAGCCTTTCAGTTGTGAGGTATGTAGAAAATCTTTCACTCGATCCAGTGATTTAAAAAAACACATGAGGGTTCACACTGGTGAGAAGCCTTTCAGTTGTGAGATATGTAGAAAATCTTTGAATCAATTTAGCAGTTTAAATAGTCATATGAAGATTCACTCTGGTGAGAAGCATTTCAGTTGTGAGATCTGTAGAAAACCTTTCACTGGATCTCGTAATTTAAAAAAACACATGAGGGTTCACACTGGTGAGAAGCCTTTCAATTGTGAGATATGTAGAAAATCTTTCACTCAATCGAGTAATTTAAAAAGTCACATGAAGATTCACACTGGTGAGAAGCCTTTCAGTTGTGAGATATGTAGAAAATCTTTCATTGTTTCTAGTCTATTAGAAATTCACATGAGGGTTCACACTGGTGAGAAGCCTTTCAATTGTGAGATATGTAAAAAATCTTTCACTCAATCGAGTAATTTAAAAAGTCACATGAAGATTCACACTGGTGAGAAGCCATTCAGTTGTGAGATATGTAGAAAATCTTTCACTCAATCGAGTAATTTAAAAAGTCACATGAAGATTCACACTGGTGAGAAGCCTTTCAGTTGTGAGATATGTAGAAAATCTTTCATTGTTTCTAGTCTATTAGAAATTCACATGAGGGTTCACACTGGTGAGAAGCCTTTCAATTGTGAGATATGTAAAAAATCTTTCACTCAATCGAGTAATTTAAAAAGTCACATGAAGATTCACACTGGTGAGAAGCCTTTCAGTTGCGACATATGTGGAAAGTCTCATGTTCAATCAAGCCATTTAAAATCTCATATGAGGATTCACTCTGGTGAGAAGCCTTTCAGTTGTGAGGTATGTAGAAAATCTTTCACCGAATCTTATACTTTAAAAAGTCACATGAAGATTCACACTGGTGAGAAGCCTTTCAGTTGTGAGATATGTAGAAAATCTTTCACTAAATCCAGCAATTTAAAAAGTCACATGAGGATTCACACTGGTGAGAAGCCTTTCAGTTGTGAGGTATGTAGAAAATCTTTCACCGAATCTTATACTTTAAAAAGTCACATGAAGCTTCACACTGGTGAGAATCCTTTCACTTGTGAAATATGTAGAAAATCTTTCATTGTTTCTAGTCTATTAGAAATTCACATGAGGATTCACTCTGGTGAGAAGCCTTTCAGTTGTAAGGTATGTAGAAAATCTTTCAATAAATCTTGTGATTTAAAATGTCACATGAGGATTCACACTGGAGGTAATCTTTTCAGTTGTGAGATATGTGAGGAGTCTTTTGCTAAGAAATTTCAAATCAGAGAACACTTGAGAGCACATGCTAGATGAAAGATTTTCAGATTATTAGTAAGGGTTCTGTTCAGTTTCATTTAAAACAATAAAACTGGCCTCCAAGGCAAACTCTAAACAAATTGAGAAGATAAAAAAATGTAGGTCAAACAGATAAACAAGCACAATCACCAAACATTACTAATATACAGGATTCGAAAAAAAAGAATATTATAGAAAATGTAAATATTGAAAATGCTGAAATTCATTTACCATTAAATCGAGGGGGAAACGTTTTTTACTGAGTTTTGTTTTCCTATCACTGCCAGGGTTGGCCTCAGGGGGGTTAACTTTAGAATATTAAATAGAAAGACACTGTCTATGTGACATTTCGGAAAATAAGCTGACAGTAGAAGTATTTTAAGACAAATTTGAGTTTTCTACAACCAAATAGGGTCACAGATATTGTACATTTCATCTCAGATAATTCAGCAATATTTTTATAAGAAGTTAATTTAATTTACCAGGAGAAATTACAAGGAGTCAACATTTCTAGATAAAGTGAAAAGGCTTTCCGTTTTCGAGTATAAATTGTGCTATTATTTATCCTAATTTAAGGTATCTTGAAAACAAGGCCGGAGACAAATACTGCACTGGGTTTTTACCCTCTTTCTAAATAAATTGAAGTAATATTAGCCCTGTTCCTACTATGGGCTGAACAATAAGACTCATAGCATTTATTCAGCACAAATTTTACTAGAAAACCAATAGTTTTTTAACATAAAAAGAAGTTGACACCTCCCCTGGTAAAGCTAATGGTAAGAAAGGGGCAAACTTTTTTAAATGGCAAAACATTTTTTAAACAAATTTAACTAAAAAAATTATTAGTATCTTTAAAAAAATGTCCTGAACCTCTGATGTTCAATGTACCATTAGACGCTTCGCAATGAATTGTGATATTAAATTTGTGGAGCAATTTCGCCCTGAGTTTGTTAACATTTACTTAAAATTATATTAGTTTTTTTAATTAAAAAAAAAAATGTTTTTTACTACCTTTTTTGTTTCGTAGGCATGAAACAGGAGCAATTGTTGATGCTTGTGGTCTGTGTTGTAGCTTGGCCATCCTGTAGTATGCTTCACCTGTGATGGGAGAGAAGTGGCACAATATTTCCCATTTAGTCGCTTGGTCAACACGAGCGCACCGAAAGGTATCCCTTAAAAACAGCTGTAACCAAATTAAGAATACAAAATTTTGTCGGTACGGGGGATCGAACTCGGGACCTTCCGCATGGCAAGCGAGTGCTTAACCATTGAGCTAATCGCGCGCTCTATTTTATTGTATCGATCACTATTTATTAGATCTGCTCGTTTTTACGTCTGGTGCCACGCTCACATCCCGTCTACAACAACGCATCATTACTAAGATGTGTACCCGGCCTTACGCGTTACATTATGGAGATGTGGACCCGGCCTAACGCGTCACATCACGGAGATGTTGACACGGCCTAACGCGTCACATCACGGAGATGTGGACACGACCCAACGCGTCACATCACGGAGATTTTGATCCGGCCTAACGCGTCACATCACGGAGATGTGGACCCTACCCAACCCGTCACATCACGGAGATTTTGACCCGGCCTAACGCGTCACATCACAGAGATGTGGACCCGGCCTAACGCGTCACATCACAGAGATGTGGACCCGGCCTAACGCGTCACATCACGGAGATTGGGATCCGGCCTAACGCGTCACATCACAGAGATGTGGACCCGGCCTAACGCGTCACAACACGGAGATGTGGACCCGGCCTAACGCGTCACATGACGGAGATTTGGATCCGGCCTAACGCGTCACATCACAGAGATGTGGACCTGGCCTTACGCGTTTCATCACGAGTTTTAGAACCGATATCAGGTTGTAAATAAGAGATCACTGAGATCATCTGAGCGCACGGCAGTGCGCCAGGCCAAGTCCCAGCAAGCACGGCAGTGTATCTTTACACGAACCAATTCACCCGGTTTTTCACACCCTCATATCTTCGGTTCAATTGATTATATAGATACTAGCGGGCTGCACCCGCTTCGTCAAGCCATCACACACACACCACCCATACATCACACACCACACCCACACACCACATACATACACCACACACACCTCACACACACAAACCACCACACACACATCTACACACATTGACACACACACACCCATTCACTCACAAACACATCCACACACACACACACATCCACACACACACCCACCCACTTACACACACAACACACCCACACACAACACACCCACACACACCACACCCATCCACACACACACACAACACACCCTCACACATCACACACACCACACACATACACACACCCATCCACACACACACACACACACACACACCCATCCACACACACACACACACACACACACACACACACACACACACACACACACCACCACACACACACACACACACATCCACACAATCAACAATCATCGCTGTAAATTTCAAAATCTCGAGCCAAATCTATCATAACGGATATTGATAATGTAGCAAACTGGCCTATATTACGAGAACGGTTTTGTCAGAATATGGCAACAAAGGGCTAATACAAAAGCATGTGATGTTCTAAGACAGTTTTACAATATAAAAAATATAGGTCCTCGCGATAAATTTTAAGTTCCACGCTGGAATCTGTTAAAAAACGTGAAAAGTCTGAATAAGAAGGTAGAAATTTCGAACATTCTGGCTTATATCTCAAGAACGGTACGTCAGAATGTGGCCTCAAATATATTAATTGAAAGCTAGTTTTGTCTTATTTGTTATTAAATAATAAAAAATATAGGTCCTCGCGATAAATTTTAAGTTCTGCGCTGGAATCTGCTAAAAAACGTGAAAAGTCTGAAAAAAAGGTCGAAATTTCGAACATTCTGGCTTATATCTCCAGAACGGTACGTCAGAATGTGGCCTAAAATGAATTAAATGAAAGCTAATTTTGTCTAATGTGTTATTAAATAATAAAAAATATAGGTCCTCTCGATAGATTTCAAGTTCCAGGGCAAAGACTGTCTTAAAATCGGACCCTTCCTCAAGGAAATACTTAAGGAAGGTCATTTTCAGAAAATTTGGAATTTCGGACTTTTGATAGTTTTCCTGGTGTTTTTCGGCAATTTTACTTGGGGTCGTCTCCCATCAATTTTTTGCTATCTCTTACCGTTTCGCCTAAACAATTCCTGCACACAGACATACAAAGCCCGTCCATATTTCTCATTTATATATACAGATGAAATTTGGAACAGAGATTGTCCTAATATCATTAAAAAGACATTGAAAATTTTAAGACTCTATGCTAAAAACTTTCAGAGGAATGTAATTCTGAAATTTGCAATTTTGATACTGACTGACTGACTGACAGATCATCAAAATTATGGGGCACTTTCCGACTACCTAGAAAGCTGAAATTTTGCATGATGGTAGGGTTTAATGTAAAAGTACAGGGAAAAATTCTGAAAATTTTCTGAAAACTGTTAAACGGTGTCGTTTTAGGGAGGAATTACACTATATTATGTATATAAATTATTAGGCACTTCCCGACTACCTAGAAAGCTGAAATTTTGCTTGGTGCTAGGGTTCATTGTAAAAGTACTGGGAAAAATCTGAAAATCAGAACTTTTCACTTACCATGCTGTTAAACGGTGTCGTTTTAGGAAGGAAGTATACTTGATTATGCATATAAATTATGAGGCACTTCCCTACTATCTACAAAGCTGAAATTTTGCATGGTGCTAGGATTCATTGTAAAAGTACAGGGAAAAATCTGAAAACTGGAACTTTCGCACTTATCTTGCTGTTAAACGGTGCAATTTTTGGGAGGAAGTATACTCGATTATGCATATAAATTATGAGGCACTTGCCTACTACCTAAGAAGGTGAAATTTTGCATGGTGGTAGGGTTTAGTGTAAAAATAAAGGAAAAAATTTAAAAACCGACACTTTCGCACTAATTCCCTTGTTAACGGTGTCGTTTTAGGGAGCATATTAAACCGAAGAAGCCCGAAATTTTTCAAAAAAAAAAAAAATAATAATAATAATGAAACTGCATATGCTGAGCTGTGCATGTTTGTGAAACGAAACATTTACAAAAAGTAATGATATCCCACAAAAAAACTACCGTTAAAAAAGGGCCAAGTTCCAAAACTCCTATCCAAAAAGGTTTCGCCAATGAATGCAGTGATATCTTGTTTACGGCCAAGTTATCTTGGTACTAAACTATTTTTTTTATTAAAACCCGTTGTCAGAGTTCCTCATTTTGTATGTTTTAAACTGCAAACTATCCTCTCACTTGGCCAGTTTCGCTCCTTGTGATGGTTATATTGTCATTTTGTACTTATACAGTCATATAGTCGTAAGATTCCATACAACCGATGGCATGAACTGGCCAAGTTAGAGGATAGTTTGCAGTTAAAAACATACAAAATGAGTAACTCAGAAAACGTGTTTTAATAAATAAATAGTTTAGTACCAAGATAACTTGGCCGTAAACAAGATATCACTGCATTCACTGCATTCATTATATAGGAGGGGGGTGTTAAACTCGATTCGCAAGAAACTCACAAACCAGCTTCCCATAACCCAGCCTGGGTTTGACCGGAATGCCAGAATGATGAAGTCTTCAACTCGCTAGACGTTGTTTAACTAGAGATTTCAAGATTCCGCGGAGAGACAAGTTTTCAAAGAAAAGTTAAATTTTCAATAAATGAGCCATTCGTCGAATACTTTTTGAGAACCCCTGTGATTTGAGCCAAGGAGGTTAAAATATCAGCGGTCTAGACCAAAAATTCTAAAAACAAAATAAATTGAAGCTGAAGACATTGCCACCATTATGACGTTTTTTTTTTAGCTAGAAGAGCAGGCTCATTCGCACCAGAGAGAGAGAAGAGCAGGAGGCGTATCCCCGTATCTGTCCCTTGACTATAAAGTCCGGTTCTCTTAATTTGGTCTTGATGTATGTTTTATCTTTCATTTTACAGGGTGATCGAAACCACCCAGCCACTATCTTTTTCTCGAGAACAGTTTGAGTTAGGATCTTGAAACAAAAAATTGGTCCCCAGTATGAAGTCTGATGTTTTATGAGAAAATATTTTGAACCTGCGCCCACCGCCCCTAAGGGCGTTTTCAGAGGGGCACATGTCCGTTTCTCCCGAATTTTAAATGGAATGCATATTTTTTTTATTTTACTTTCAAAACATACAAAGCAAGTTAGTAACATTAATAAAAAGAAAAAACATCACGGATATGTGGACCCGGCCTAACGCGTCACATCACGGAGATGTGGATCCGGCCTAACGCGTCACATCACGGAGATGTGGATCCGGCCTAACGCGTCACATCACGGAGATGTGGATCCGGCCTAACGCGTCACATCACGGAGATGTGGACCCAGCCTAACGCGTCACATCACGGAGATGTGGACCCAGCCTAACGCGTCACATCACGGAGATTTGGATCCGGCCTAACGCGTCACATCACAGAGATGTGGACCCAGCCTAACGCGTCACATCACGGAGATTTGGATCCGGCCTAACGCGTATATAATTACCTCCGGCATTTTTTGGGTGCGAATCACTGAGATCATATAACATAGAGAGAACCTTGCCTATCTCGAATTGAACAAATTCATGCGTCCAACATTGAACGGCTGATTGTTCCTCTTTCTACAAATCTCGGCCTCTGATTGGTTCAATTTATTTGAATTTTTTGTTTACCTCATGCTGTGGTAAACCGGATCCACATATCTGTGATGTGACGCCTTAGGCCGGATCTAAATCTCTGTGATGTGACGCGTTGGGCCGGATCCACATCTCTGTGATGTGACGCGTTAGGCCGGATCCACATCTCTGTGATGTGACGCGTTTGGATTGGGTGGAAGAGATTTTTAGACGGAGTTGGCTTTGAAGATGGAAATTATTGGAATTATTTTTAATAAATTATAATTTTCATGTTGTCAAAAAAAGAAGAAGAAAATCGTCGTGTCACACGTGATGTTAGTACCTGATCTCACATCGGCTCCACAACTTCCTAATTTTTACATTATATGTAACAGGTTCTATGTTCTTCAAGGTTTATTAGTTTTTTTTTTAAATATATAAATATCACTATATAATAGATCTGCTTGTTTTTACGTCTGGTGCCACGCTCACATCCCATCCTTAACAACGCATCTAGACATGTATTACTAATATGTGTACCCGGCCTTACGCGTTACATTATGGAGATGTTGACACGGCCTAACGCGTCACATCACAGAGATGTGGACCCGGCCTAACGCGTGACATCACGGAGATGTGGTTTTTTTTTTTTTTTAAGCTTTATTAGGTAGAACAAAAATATATACAGTAGAACACAATGAAATATAAAGAAAAACAAAAAGATTAAACAAATATACAAGAAGGAAAAAAAGAGAGAAATGTCCTACCTAAAGGGCGGGGTTATTGCCTGTGGCAATCTCTTCCACTCATATGAACCGCCAATGGTGACTCAACGGTAACAGATAGCTAAAAATAATTTGTAATCAACACCTCAGAATCATTGGATTTGATATGTCACAACCCCCATCTAGAATGAATGGTAAATAAGTTATTTTTTGAACTAGAGCTTTTGCAGTACAAAAATTTCCTTCTCAATGAACATCTTTGCTACGAGAAATTATTTTAGACAAAATCTGAGTGAGAGCTCTTTAAGTGTTAGGTTCTAGGTATACAACCATTAGAAAATGAACACAGAGTTTGGTATTTACGCATATACAGGCTGTCCATAATGTTCCACCCCGCCCCCCGTATCACAAGAACAGCTGTAAATATAGGAAATCACAAAAACCCAAATTCCTTAATTTTTTAGAAGATTTAGTTTCAGCAAAAAAAAAAAAAAAATTGCCAAGTTCCAAAACTCCTATCCAAAAAGGTTTCGCCAATGAATGCAGTGATATCTTGTTTACGGCCAAGTTATCTTGGTACTAAACTATTTATTTATTAAAACACGTTTTCTGAGTTACTCATTTTGTATGTTTTTAACTGCAAACTATCCTCTAACTTGGCCCTTTTTTTAACGGTAGTTTTTTTGTGGGATATAACATAGAGAAAACCTTGCCTATCTCGAATTGAACAAATTTATGCGCCCAACTTTGAACAGCTGATGGTTCCTCTTTCAACAAATCCCGGCCTTTGATTGGTTCAATTTATTTGATATTTTTGTTTACCTCATGCTGTCCCGGATAACTAAACATCCTTAATTTTCACGTCAGATACCAAGTCTTATGTTGCTACAATATATCATAAGTTGAAAAAAAGGAAAGTAAAAGAGGAAACAAATACTAAAATAACTAATAGGTAAGTATGAAAAAAGTAAAAATATTATTTTAGAAGAATTGGGTATAGTTTAGGTACCCACTCCTTAGCGAGAGAAAAATTACTACAACTCTGGCACTGATTTTGAAAACAGCTGATGGGCCCTACTGGTCGCAAATCTTGATACATCATGATCAAAATAATTTGCAAGCTGAAACAGTTGACTCCGAGAAAAGAGCAATCTTATGAACCCCGCATCCCTGGCAAGAAGATACCAAATTGAGCCTCAAAAATTCAAAGTAATTGGACTTCTCTTTGGAGCACGTGGAACAATTCCTTCATTCACTTGGAATACCCTAGCAGAACTAGGTATGAGTAATAAGACCCTTATTGAAATTAAATTTCAAGTTCTCAAATATTCTTAACTTACACTTCTTCAACCAATAATCAATTTTTAAAAAAATTCTCCACCTATTTTATATTTCCAATAGATTGGGATTGTAGAAGTACGAGTATATTATCAACTAAAATTATAAAATGAAAGATAAATCATACATCAAGAAAAAATGAAGAGAATCGCACTTTATAGTCAAGGGACGAATACGGGGATACATTTCACGGTCGAGCCTGCTCTTCTCTCTCTCTGGTGCGAATTAACCTATTTACTGTTATGATTTTAATCATTTGTTTCTTTCATTATTTTTTCTTGGTCATAAAACTAAGGAAACGTCATAATGGTGGCTATGTCTTCAGCTTCAATTTATTTTATTTTTAGATTTGCTCTAGACCGCTAATATTTTAACCTCCTTGGCTCAAATCACAGGGGTTCTCAAAAAGTATTCGACGAATGGCTCATTTATTTAAAATAAATTTAATTTTTCTTTGAATTGAAAACTTGTCTCTCAGCGAAATCAAGTTCAACAACGTCTTGCGAGGTGAAGACTTCATCATGCTGGCATTCCGGTCAAACCCAGGCTGAGTTATGGGAAGCATTTTTGTGAGTTTCTTTCGAATCGAGTTCAAGACCCCCATACTGTATAACCATGTGATTAAAAATGATGTTAAACCCTATTCAAACCAACAATACTTTTTGAATTTACATGATTGATAATTTTATTTGAATTTTACAAGTCTTAAATGAGGTAAATTTCTCTTCACCTGACCATTGTATCCATAACAGATTCTACATTTCCTCTCTAAGATGATCTTATACTTGAGAAAACTCTGCGCTCTAGGTTCTCTTGTTATTGCAGTTGTTTTTTTCTTTGAAAAACCTTCACCAATGATCAAGTATATGTCTCACTAGAGGACTATAAACAGAGAATGTACTAGCTGTAGCCATGCTATTTTTTTTTTTAAAAATGAAGTTTTGCCCCAACACCACTCTCACATCACTTTAGGGTACATTACCTTCACATCAATGCCATTCCAGAAACAAAATAACTCAGTTAGAATTTTACGCTCCAGCTGGTATTTGAACCCGCTACTTCTGTGTCAGGGACTAATGCTCTTAACCAATGAGTCACGGAGGTTGGCTAGCCAAGCAGGATAAACAATGGCAAGTATTATAAATATATGAAAGCAAGGAACTGGTAGGCTCATCTCAACCCCGTCATAACTGAATCAATTGCCTCCCTGCACCATGGTCCCATCATTTCTACAGAAAAAGGCACAAATATATTGGATTTAACACTTTGTGCGCCACGTCGCTCAATATGAGCGACAGCGACTTCCCGCTGGGGCCACGTCTCTCATTTTGAGAGACACTAAACCTCTCTTTGAAGCATTGTGTCTCAGTATGGGCCACACTACTGTGTATTTTGTATTGAGAATTTGAAGCGTGGCCTCCTGAGGATGATCAGAGTGTGCTTGGTTTTCACCTATCTAGTTTTGAAGCATATTGAGAGACAATCCTTTGTATTGTGGCCCCAGGGGAAAATCACGATTTTGGGCTTGGCGCACAAAGTGTTAAAAAATAAAAAAATAATGATACTTTGCTTAGTATTTGTTTTATTTTATCACAATTTAGTTTGTATTACAGAATTATAGGACTTGTCCATATCTTCTTCTTTTTTAACCCTAGATTGGTAGATATCCGTCATTTTGACCGACACATGGGAGGAATGGATTTTTTCTCCTCTTTACACTTATCAGAACAAACTCCCAGATATGCTATCCCAGTTTAGTAGTGAGTTGACCTTCAAGTGAGTGAGACCTGTGTTAGTGATTTCGTTAGTTTAATTAAAAAATTCGTAAAGTATAGGAGGTCATTTTGACAGGTATGTAGCATTAACGTGATATTGTGGGGGTCACTCTGACATGTTCAGGGATAGAATAATAGAAGTCAGTCAGTCAGTCAGAACATTGACTACTTCATTGATTCATTTACTGGTCGCCACATCTCTTTGTTTCCCCTGCGATTATACTATTTTTTAATAAATAATGTAGAATTTAATTAATATAAGTATGTCTCTTTTGGTTCTTATCTTTTTGTTTTGTTTTTTTTTCAATTTGATTTTGGCTGAAAAAAACTACATGGGAGTCAAATTGACGGGTATCTAGCGTTCACGTATTAAAAAGGGACGCTACCTATCTAGTGTTAATTTGGGTTTATTGTTGCTTTCAACTGCTAAAAGTCATTTCACAACCCTCCATTGGCAGGAAACTCATGAACCTGCTACACACATTAACCTCACCCAGCCTGGCTTGCGTAGGAATGCCAGGATGACAATGGTTGCAAGTCTTTAATTATTTGGATAGTAATATTTTATTGTAGTTCTATCATATTCTGAAGTTTGATCATAAGCACAGTGAACGAGACAGATTTAATCATCTGAAGACTCCTACACCATCATGATAACAACTGAAGGTAGCGCAACACCTGGAGTATGGAGCACCACCCTTATGGCTCAATTGCAGAGTCACTCAATACCAGAACAATAGAATTTGTCAAATCCTCTATGAATTAGGGTTTCCAATCCAATATTTATAAATAAACCCAGGTTCCATCAAATTGACAGAACTGGCCATAAGGTTTTTTGAATTCATTTACACAAATTATGGTAAAAGTCTAGTATTGATGAAAAGCTTCATAACCCTCTGATTTTTTCCCTCAAGAAAATTGTAAACAAAGGTAAATTCTCCCTCTCAGTTGACAAAATGATGATTCCTTGAAGTATTATGATGTTGGGAATTACAAAATCAAAGCAAAGAATTTTTTTTAACTTAAATGAACTCAATTTTCCAATTTCTAGTATTATAAATTATAAGAAGTAAAATTGTTATGAAGAAATTCTTGAATAAATCAATGCAAAACTGCCTTGTTTTGATTCTATTTTACAGATACCCGTAATGTTCACTTCAATCAAAATACTGTGTATACATCAAAAATCAAAACCGAAAAATCTGAATCCAAACCAGATATTGCTAATAAGATAACATCGAATTGGATGCAACATTTAAACTTTGCCAAAGCCAGCGTCGATGGCATGTTGAATACACCGGTTCCCTTCAGAACACCGAAGTTAAGCGACATCCAGCGAGGTTAAGACTTGGATGGGTGACCATTCAAATTCTAATTCTCGTGACGCTGGCTTTTCCCGGCCCCACTCAGGCTGGGTGAGGTCAATGTGAGTAGCAGGTTTGTGAGTTTCCTGCGAATGGAGGGTAAAACCCCCGTCGTGATATGACCATGGCAGTTGAAAGCGACGTTAAACCCCACTTCAAAAAAAAAAAAAAAAAAAAAAAAAAAAAAACTTTGCCAAGGACCAAGGAGGAGAAAACTTGTTGGCTTTCTATTACAGTGGATGTCTGTTTTTCATGTAAGCATTGGTAGTAACTAAATCTGTAAAATTTTGTACTATTAAATAAATAAATAAGGGATATTATTATTATTAATAGCTGTTATAATCAGGGTTTTAGGTGCGAGATTGTCTCTAACTTATATTGGAGTTGTTCTCTGTGAAAATTCTCTGTAATTTGTTTTGCTACTTTGTCTGTCCCACCCTTTTCTGTTCGGATGAAGATATCATTACTTACCGTTTTCCCTGTACCTTTAATTTCAACTCCTAGTGAGGCCAGGTCAAGGTTTTCCTTGACTTTCCCTGCCATGTTGGCGTGCGACAGAGTTTTAGATGTGGATATTCTCACTGTCTGATAATCTCTTACCTTAACACTCTTCTTTCCTTTGTCTGTGGGAGGCCATGCAGGGTGATTTCACATTATTTACCATAAAAATTTAATTATGCCATTCTCCTGGTTTGCTTGATGTCTCTAGGGTTAGTTGTCGACATGTGGGTATTCTTTATATTTTTTTCTCATCAATTTTTTCAACAAGTTTTTTAATGTCTTTGCCTCCTGTGACCAAAAAGCCATATCTTGTTTAAAGTTCTTTTCCATTTTTTTTGATGTTACTTTGATGTGTTGGACACCCTCTAAGACTGAACCGTCCTGAAATAGATTTACAATGTCCCCAAAGTCTTTCTCTGACAGTGAGGTCAGACCCAGGTTTTCTTCTTTCTCTGATGAGAAAATAAGGGTTAAGTTCTCCTTCTTACCTTTTGAAAGGGAGTGACTCCTGTCCACTGTGACTCTTTTGAATGCAGATGGCCCAAGCCATTTCTTGGCAACTAACAGTTTGTTCAAGTAGCTCCCATCGGTTGCACATTCATGGATCATATCTCTTACCTTTCTTGTCTTTTCCTCTTTTGTGTCCTTTGTATCGCTCACCATTTGCTGGTCACTTCTTCGTATTCCCTGCTTTACTTTTTCCACTTCCCGAAGTGCCTCCTCAGGTTTCATCGTTTCATGATGAACTCCTTCAACGGGGATCTGCTTCCAGGGTTCCAGTTTAGCCAGAGCCCCATCTGATCAATCTCCTCACACATCGCCTCAACATTCCTTGTGTACACCTCCACGGGATCCTCCGCGATCTCCTCATCAGTACCTGGTGTACCGCCAAACTGCTCATCACTTTGCTTCCCTGTGCCAGTGGTATTGTTAGGATTCCTCATCGCACTTCTAGCACAATGTTTACACTTCACAAAGCTGGTTATCCAGGAATTCGCTGACGCACGCTCCTGAATCCAGAACACTTTACGAAGTTACAAAAAAATATGATTGTTTATTTTTAATTTTACGAGAAAAATAACGATACTGACACACTTGCTTACGCTTTGCCATCTCAAACCAAACTCTGTCTGCCATGTATGTGTGTCCCAAATCTGCTGAATCAACTTGTATATCAAGGCTTGTCTTTTTTTATATTTATGCTGGACAATGCTGTATAAAATCTTATTTGTTATCTTTTTTCTTGTTCTCAGAGTGACTAAAACCATTCCTCCCAAGACAGAACTTCTTGTAAGGAACTATAATCATGCTATCTGTCGCAAAAGAGAATTCTCAACACTCAAACATGATGAGAATAAACATCTTGATAACACCTGGTTCATTTGTATGCTATGCAGTATTCTGTTTCCTTCACTAAACAATGTAATGAAACACACAAGATTTTGCAACAAAACTGGATGTATAATTGCCAAAGTAGATTACAATAAAGAAATAAACACTACTGAAGGATACAAGCTTTGCAAAGTGTCACCTTATGCGTGCAATGGAGAAGCAGTGTTGGAGGATATTAAATGTGAGCCACAGGACATTGGACATATGGAATCTACAGATGGACCTCCTTCAAACACACTTCATGAAACTGAATTATATACAGATAATATTAAATGTGAGCCACAGGATAGTGTACATATAGAATCTACAGATGCACCTCCTTCAAACACAATTCATGAAACTGAATTCCATATAGGTAATATTAAATGTGAGCCACAAGACATTGGACATATGGAATCTACAGATGAACCTCCTTCAAACACACTTCATGAAACTGAATTATATACAGATAATATTAAATGTGAGCCACAGGATAGTGTACATATAGAATCTACAGATGCACATCCTTCAAACACACTTCATGAAACTGAATTTTATACAGATAATATAAAATGTGAGCCACAGGATAGTGTACATATAGAATCTACAGATGCACCTCCTTCAAACACAATTCATGAGACTGAATTCCACGTAAATAGTATTAAATGTGAGACACAGGACAGTGAATATATAAAATCTAATTTAAAAAGGCACATGAGGTTTCACTCTGGTGAGAAGCCTTTCAGTTGTGAGATATGTAGAAAATCTTTCACTCGATCCAGCAATTTAAAAAGTCATATTAGGATTCACACTGGTGAGAAGCCTTTCAGTTGTGAGATTTGTAGAAAATCTTTCACTGAATCTTGTAATTTAAAAAGTCACATGAAGTTTCACTCTGGTGAGAAGCCTTTCAGTTGTGAGATATGTAGAAAATCTTTCACTCGATCCTGTGATTTAAAAACTCACATGAGGATTCACTCTGGTGAGAAGCCTTTCAGTTGTGAGATATGTAGAAAATCTTTCATCGGATCTAGTCATTTAAGAAGTCACACGAGGATTCACACTGGTGAGAAGCCTTTCAGTTGTGAGGTATGTAGAAAATCTTTTACTGATTCTAGTACTTTAAAAAGTCACATGAAGATTCACACTGGTGAGAAGCCTTTCAGTTGTGAGATATGTAGAAAATCTTTCACTCAATCCAGCAATTTAAAAAGTCACATGAGGATTCACACTGGTGAGAAGCCTTTCAGTTGTGGGATATGTAGAAAATCTTTCACTGAATCTTGTAATTTAAAAAGTCACATGAAGTTTCACACTGGTGAAAAGCCTTTCAGTTGTAATATATGTAGAAAATCTTTCACTCGATCTGGTGATTTGAAAACTCACATGAGGATTCACTCTGGTGAGAAGCCTTTCAATTGTGAGGTATGTAGAAAATCTTTCACTGAATCTTGTAATTTAAAAAGTCACATGAGGATTCACACTAGTGAGAAGCCCTTCAGTTGTGAGGTATGTAGAAAATCTTTTACTCAATCTTGTAATTTAAAAAGTCACATGAGGATTCACACTGGTGAGAAGCCTTTCAGTTGTAAGGTATGTAGAAAATCTTTTAATAGATCTAATTATTTAAAAAGTCACATGAGGATTCACACTGGAGATAATCATTTCAGTTGTGAGATATGTGAGAATTCCTTTGCTAAGAAATTTCAAATCAGAGAACACTTGAGAGCACATGCTAGATGAATGCTTTTCAGATTATTGGTAAAGTTACTGTTCAGTTTCATTTAAAACAATAAAACGGGCCTCCAAGGACAAACTCTAAAGAAATCGAGTAGATAAAAAATGTAGTTCAAACAGATAAACAAGAACAATCACCAAACATCACTAATATACAGGATCCGAAAAAAAAGAAGCCACTTGAATAATCAATTATTATTATTATAAAACCTGGTTCCAGGGTTTCACCTGAAACACCATACAATTAACACTGCGACCTAGTAAGATCTATTGTGACCAGGGAGAAAATCTCTCATCCTATTTCCCAGTTCTGTGCCTATGACGCCCATCTGGGCTTAGTTGGGAGTGGTTTTCCAATGCTGAACACCCTAAGTCCAGAAACCTGTTCCCTTCATGAGAAGTGTCAGTCTCTGGATGAGGTGTTTTTGGTTGTGGAGATCTTCGAGATTACTGGATTCGAAAATCCTAAATCTCCTGTTATCCAGCGCCTCACATTCGAAGAGAATGTGCGTTGCTGTTTCTTCTTCCAGACCACATAGCCTACAATCGATTCATTCTCCTCTTGAGAGTCCTAATCTGTGTAAGTGTTTCCTAAGTGGTCCGTGGCCAGTGAGTAGGCTCACTATTAATCTTAGTTTATTTCTGTTTAGTGACAGAGATTCCTGAGTAAGTTTTTTGGAGTATCCTGCTAGTGTTAGCTTGGAGTGTCGCATACCACTGGAGTTTCTCCAAATTTTATTTGCTTCATCCATGACCCATTTCCTGGCACTAAAACGGACAAGGCATTTGGGTATGGCCAGCACCGGTTCAGGGCCAGTGAAGCTTTTTTCTGCAGCCTCTCTTGCTAGGAGATCTGCAGCCTCGTTGCCTTGGAGACCACTATGCCCTGGAATCCATTCCAAGTTTACCTTGTTATGGGTGGCTAGTTCATTAAGTGTTCCAACACATTCCCATACCAGTTTTGACTTAACTTGGTATGCGTCTAAAGCTTTGAGGGCGGCTTGGCTATCGGAGAAAAAAGTAATATTCTTCCCTTTCCAGCCTATTTCCAGTGCGTGCCTTGCTCCCATTATAATGGCGAAAATCTCGGCTTGATACACTGTTGCCAGTGTACCCAAGCTTTTAGATTTTCTACAGAAGCCTGGTGCGCAAAGGCCCGCCCCACTGCTTCCACTCATGCGAGGTGAATAATCAAGAAAATGTAAATTTTGAAAAATGCTGAAATGCATGTACCATTAAATCGAGGGGGGAAACATTTTTTAACCGAGTTTTGTTTTCCTATCACTGCTAGGGGGGCCTCAGGAGGGTTAACTTTAGAATATTAAATAGAAAGACACTGTCTATGTGACATTTCGGAAAATAAGCTGACAGTAGAAGTATTTTAAGACAAATTTGAGTTTTCTACAACCAAATAGGGTCACAGATATTGTACATTACATCTCAGATAATTCAGCAATATTTTTATAAGAAATTAATTTAATTTTTGTAAAAATTCCGTCTATTTTTTTATACCATTAGTTTTACCAGGGGAAATTTCAAGGAGTCAACATTTCTAGAAAAAGTGAAAAGGCTATCCGTTTTCGTGTATAAATTGTGCTATTATTTATCCTAATTTAAGGTATCTTGAAAACATTGCCGGAGACAAGTACTGCACTCGGTTTTTAGCCTCTTTCTAAATAAATTGAAGTAATATTAGCCCTGTTCCTACTATGGGCTGAACAATAAGACTCATAGCATTTATTCAGCACAAATTTTACTAGAAAACCAATAGTTTTTAACATAAAAAGAAGTTGACACCTTGACACCTCCCCTGGTAAAGCTAATGGTAAAAAAGGGGCATATAAGTTATTTTAAATGGCAAAACATTTTTTAAATAAATTTAACTAAAAAAAATATTAATATCTTTAAAAAAAGGTCTCGAACCTCTGATGTTCAATGTACCATTAGACGCTTTGCAATGAATTGTGATATTAAATTTGTGTATCAATTTCGCCCTGAGTTTGTTAAAATTTACTTAAAATTATATTAGTTTTTTTAATTAAAAAAAAAAATTGTTTTTCACTGCCTTTTTAGTTTCGTAGGCATGAAACAGGAGCAATTGTTGATGCTTGTGGTCTGTGCTGTAGCTTGCTCATCCCGTAGTATGCTTCCCCTGTGATGGGAGAGAAGTGACTCTTATTTGACAATATTTCCAATCTATGCGCTTAGTCAACATGAGCGCATCGAAAGGTATCCCTTAAAAACAGCTGCAACCAAATTAAGAATACAAAATTTTGTCGGTACGGGGGATTGATTACGAATTATATTTAGCTATTTGTTACCGTTGAGTCACCATTGGCGGTTCAAATTTAGACGGAGTTGGCTTTGAAGATGGAAATTATTGTAATTATTTTTAATAAATTATAATTTTCATGTTGTCAAAAAAAGAAGAAGAAAATCGTCGTGTCACACGTGATGTTAGTACCTGATCTCATATTGGCTCACAGGTTCTATGTTCTTCAAGGTTTATTAGTTTTTTTTAATATATAAATATCACTATATAATAGATCTGCTTGTTTTTACGCCTGGTGCCACGCTCACATCCCCCATCCACAACAACGCATCTAGACATGTATTACTAATATGTGTACCGGCCTTACGCGTTACATTATGGGGATGTGGACCCGGCCTAACGCGTTACATTATGGGGATGTGGACCCGGCCTAACGCGTCACATCACAGAGATGTGGATCCGGCCTAACGCGTCACATCACGGAGATTTGGATCCGGCCTAACGCGTCACATCACGTAGATTTGGATCTGGCCTAACGCGTCACATCACAGAGATGTGGTCCTGGCCTTACGCGTTTCATCACGTGTATAGAACCGATATCAGGTTGTAATTAATTGGCTCCGGCATTTTTTTGGGTGCGAATCACTGAGATCATATAACAAAGAGAAAACCTTGCCTATCTCGAATTGAACAAATTTATGCGCCCAACTTTGAACAGGTGATGGTTCCTCTTTCAACAAATCTTGGCCTTTGATTGGTTCAATTTATTTGAATTTTTTGTTTACCTCATGCTGTCCCGTATAGCTAAACATCCTTAATTTTCACGTCAGATACCAAGTCTTATCAACATAAGAAAAAAAGGAAAGTAAAAGAGGAAACAAAGACAAAAATAACTAATAGGTAAGTATGAAAAAAGTAAAAATATTATTTTAGAAGAATTGGGTATAGTTTAGGTACCCACTCCTTCGCGAGAGAAAAATTACTACAACTCTGGCACTGATTTTGAAAACTGCTGATGGGCATTCGTAGATTCCATTCGTAAACTTACACTTAGCCAGCGTCGATGGCATGTTGAATACACCGGTTCCCTTCAGAACACCGAAGTTAAGCGACATCCAGCGAGGTTAAGACTTGGATGGGTGACCATTCAAATTCTAATTCTCGTGACGCTGGCTTTTCCCGGCCCCACTCAGGCTGGGTGAGGTCAATTTGAGTAGCAGGTTTGTGAGTTTCCTGCGAATGGAGGGTAAAACCCCCGTCGTGATATGACCATGGCAGTTAAAAGCGACGTTAAACCCCACTTAAAAAAAAAAACTTACACTTCTTCAACCAATAATCAATTTTTTAAAAAATTCTCCACCTATTTTATATTTCCAATAGATTGGGATTGTAGAAGTACGAGTATATTATCAACTAAAATTATAAAATGAAAGATAAATCATACATCAAGACCAAATTAAGAGAACCACACTTTATAGTCAAGGGCCGAATACGGGGATACATTTCACGGTCGAGCCTGCTCTTCTCTCTCTCTCTCTGGTGCGAATTAACCTATTTACTGTTATGATTTTAATCATTCGTTTCTTTCATTATTTTTTCTTGGTCATAAAACTAAGGAAACGTCATAATGGTGGCTATGTCTTCAGCTTCAATTTATTTTATATTTACATAATTTTGCTCTAGACCGCTAATATTTTAACCTCCTTGGCTCAAATCACAGGGGTTCTCAAGAAGTATTCGACGAATGGCTCATCTATTTAAAATTTAACTTTTCTTTGAAAACCTGTCTCTCAGCGGAATCTTGAAATCTTCAAGTTAAACAACGTCTAGCGAATTGAAGACTTCATCATACTGGCATTCTAGTCAAACCCAGGCTGAGTTATGGGAAGCAGGTTTGTGAGTTTCTTGCGAATCGAGTTTAACACCCCCATCCTATATAACCATGTAATTGAAAATGATGTTAAACCCTATTCAAACCAACGAAACTTTGTCAATTTACAAGATTGATATTTTTTTTGAATTTTACAAGTGTTAATTTCTCTTCACCTGACCATTGTATCCATAACAGATCCAACTTTTCCTCTCTAAGTTAATCTCATGCATGCGGAAACTCTGCGCTCTAGGTTCTCTTGTTATTGCAGTTGTTTTTTTCTTTGAAAAACCTTCACCAATGATCAGGTATATGTCTCACTAGAGGACTCTAAACAGAAAATGTACTAGCTGTAGCCAAGCTATTTATTTTAGAAAATGAAGTTTTGCCCCAATACCACTCTCACATCACTTTAGGGTACATTACCTTCACATCAATGCCATTCCAGAAACAAAAAAAAAAAACTTGGTTAGAATTTTACGCTCCAGCTGGGATTCAAACCCGCAACTTCTGGGTCAGGGACTAATGCTTTTAACCAATGAGTCAGGGAGGTTGGCTAGCCAAGCTCCATGACTCATTGGATACAAAAACAATGGCAAGTTTTATAAATATATGAAAGTGGGGAACTGGTAGGCTCATCCCAACCCCGTCATATCTGAATCAATTGCCTCCCTGCACCATGGTCCCATCATTTCTACAGAAAAAGGCACAAATATTTTGGATTTAAAAAATAAAAAAATATTGATATTTTGCTTAGTATTTGTGTTATTTTATCACAATTTAGTTAGTATTACAGAATTATAGGACTTGTTAATCTCTTCTTCTTTTTTAATTTGGGTTTACTGTTGCTTTCAACTGCTAGGTCATTTCACAACCTCACCCTGCCTGGCTTGCGTAGGAATGTCAGCATGACAAAGTCTTCAAGTCTTTAATAATTTGGATGATAATATTTTATTGTAGTTCTATCATATTCTGAAGATTGATCATAAGCACAGTGAAAGAGACAAATTAAATCATCTGAAGACTCCTACACCATCATGATAACAACTGAAGGTAGCGCAACACCTGGAGTATGGAGCACCACCCTTATTGAAGTGAATACAGTTCTTGGTTTCTTCGAAGGTATGGATGTAGAACCTGAGGTAGATGTGTTTTTTAAGTATGTTTTTTTTTATTGTCTAGCCTGTTTTCAAAATATTATAAATTTAGATTGAATAACAATGGCTGGTGCTATCATAATATGACAAACCTCACGTTGGCTCAATTGCAGAGTCACTCAATACCAGAACAATAGAATTTGTCAAATCCTTTATGAACTAGGGTTTCCAATCCAATATTTATAAATAAACCCAGGTTCCATCAAATTGACAGAACTGGCCATAAGGTTTTTTGAATTCATTTACACAAATTATGGTAAAAGTCTAGTATTGATGAAAAGCTTCATAATACAATTTCTGGCTAGACTGATTTTTTCCCACAAGAAAATTGTAAACAAAGGTAAATTCTCCCTCTCAGTTTACAAAATGTTGATTCCTTGAAGTACGAGGTCTGTCCCGAAAGTTCGTATAAAAGTGTTCTGGCAACGCTGGAAGGCAAAGTGGGGAGGCAATTTGGGCTATTTCCCCTTCTACAACATCCAAACAATTCTCAGTGTGCGTTCGATCGCCTTACGATAAAAACTGGATCGTCCCGGTACCTGTGAAGTGACCCCTCTCTCTATCACTCGTCGGCATGGAACTCTCAGTCATTCAAGAACAGCGCGTCATCATCAAATTTCTCGTAAAACTCGGCAAGAATGGGCACGAAATTTTTAATGATCTCAACCAAGTTTATGGAGATGATGTTTTCAAGGAACCAACAGTCCACAAGTGGGTAAAAAGATTTCGTGAGGGCCGAGAAAGTCTCGAAGATGACCCTCGGTCAGGACGTCCTTCCACTTCCAGCACTTCTAACAATGTGGAAAGAATTCGATCCTGTGTCCTGCAGGACCGTCGTTTAAACCGTCAGACAGGTGTCTGAAGAGCTTTCTTTGAGCAAAACAACTATTTGGCGCGAGAGGGGCGGTGGATCCTCCACCACGACAATGCCCCCGCTCACACCTCTCTCGTTGTGCGTGAGTTTCTGGCTGCCAATTCGATCATAGCGACTGAACACCCCCCTTATTCACCGGATTTGGCACCCTGTGACTTCTTTTTATTCCCAAAAACAAAATTGGTGCTTCGGGGGCGGCATTTGGGGGACGTTGAGGCCATTAAAGCAGCAACGACGAGTCAGCTGAAGAGACTTCAAACTGAGGACTTTCAAGGAGCCTTCAAACAGTGGAAACGGCGTTGGCAGAAGTGCATTGTGTCCCAGGGAGAGTACTTTGAAGGAGACAAAATTGAATTACCCGATTAATTGTAATATAAAATTTTTATTTCATTTTTATACGAACTTTCGGGACAGACCTCGTATTATGTTGTTGAGAATTACAAAATCAGAGCAAAGAATTTTTTTAACTTAAATGAACTCAATTTTCCAATTTCTAGTATTAGAAATTATAAGAAGTAAAATTATTATGAAGAAATTCTTGAATAAATCAATGCAAAACTGCCTTGTTTTGATACTATTTTACAGATACCCGTAATGTTTACTTCAATCAAAATACTGTGTATACATCAAAAATCAAAACCGAAAAATCAGAATCCAAACCAGATATTGCTAATCAGATAACATTGAATTGGATGCAACATTTAAACTTTGCCAAGGACCAAGGAGGAGAAAATTTGTTGGCTTTCTATTACAGTGGATGTCTGTTTTTTATGTAAGCATTGGTAGTAACTAAATCTGTAAAATTTTGCACTATTAAATAAATAAATAAGGGATATTATTATTATTATTATTAGGTGTTATAATGAGGGTTTTCGGTGTGAGATTGTCTCTAACTTAAATTGGAGTTGTTCTCTGTTAAAATTCTCTGTAATTTGTTTTGCTACGTTTTCTTTCCCACCCGTTTCTGTTCGGATCAAGTTGATGAAGATATCATTACTTACCGTTTTCCCTGTACTTTTAATATCATCTCCTAGTGAGGCCAGGTCAAGGTTTTCCTTGACTTTCCTTGCCATATTGGCGTGCAACAGAATTTTTGATTTGGATATTCTCACTGTCTGATAATCTCTTACCTTAACACTCTTCTTATCTTTGTCTGTGAGAGGCCATGCAGGGTGATTTCACATTATTAACCATAAAAATTTAATTTTGCCATTCTCCTGCTTTGCGTGATGTCTCTAGGGTTAGTTGTCGACATGTGGGTATTCATTATATTTTTTTCTCATCAATTTTTTCAACAAGTTTTTTAATGTCCTTCTTTGCCTCCTGTGACCAAAAAGCCATATCTTGTTTAAAGTTCCTTTTCATCTTTCTTGATTTCACTTTGATATGTTACTCTAAGACTGTACAGTCTAGAAATAGATTTACAATGTCCCCAAGGCTTTCTCTGACAGTGAGGTCAGACACCGGGTTTATTCTTCCTCTGATGAGAAAATAAGTGTTGAGTTCCCCTTCTTACCTTATGAAAGGGAGTGACTCCTGTCCACTTTGACTCTTTTGAATGCAGATTCGGGCATTTCTTGGCATCTAACAGTTTGTTCTAGTAGCTCCCATCGGTTGCACATTCATGGATCATATCTCTTACCTTTCTTGTCTTTTCCTCTTTTGTGTCCTTTGTATCGCTCACCATTTGCTGGTCACTTCTTCGTATTCCCTGCTTTACTTTTTCCACTTCCCGAAGTGCCTCCTCAGGTTTCATGATGAACTCCTTCAACAGGGATCTGCTTCCAGGGTTCCAGTTTAGCCAGAGCCCCATCTGATCAATCTCCTTACACATCGCCTCAACATTCCTTGTGTACACCTCCACGGATCCTCCGCGATCTCCTCATCATACCTGGTGTACCGCCGAACTGCTCATCACTTTGCTCCCCTGTGCCAGTGTATTGTTAGGATTCCTCATCGGACTTCTAGCACAATGTTTACACTTCACAAAGCTGGTTACTCAGGAATTTGCTGACGCACGGTCCTGAGTCCAGAACACTTTCCTAAGTTAGAAAATAATATGATTGTTTATTTTTAATTTTACGAGAAAAATAACGACATTGACACACTTGCTTACGCTTTCCCATCTCAAACCAAACTCTGTCTGCCATGTATGTGTGTCCCAAAACTGCTGAATTAACTTGTATATCAGTCCTTGTCTTTTTTCATATTTACACTGGACAATCCTGTATAAAATCATGTTTGTCATCATTTTTCTTGTTCCCAGAGTGACTAAAAAACCATTCCTCCCAAGACAGAACTTCTTGTAAGGAACTATAATCATGCTATCTGCCGCAAAAGAGAATGCTCAACACTCAATCATGATGAGAATAAACATCTTGATAACACCTGGTTCATTTGTATGCTATGCAGAATTCTGTTCCCTTCACTAAACAATGTAATAAAACACGCCAGATTTGCAACAAAACTGGATGTATAATTGCCAAAGTAGATTACAGTAAAGAAAAAAACACTGCTGAAGATTACAAGCTCTGCACAGTTTCACCTTGTGCATGCAATGGAGAAGCAGTGTTGGGGGATATCAATTGTGAGCCAGAGTATATTGGACATATGGAATCTACAGATGGACCTCCTTCAAACACAATTTATGAAACTGAATCCCATATAGATAATATTAAATGTGAACCACAAGATAGTGTACATATAGAATCTACAGATGCATCTCCGTCAAACACACTTCATGAAACTGAATGTCATACAGATAATATTAAATGTGAGCCACAAGGCAGTGTATATGTAGAATCTACAGACGCACCTCCTTCAAACACACTTCATGAAACTGAATTATTTACAGATAATATTAAATGTGAGCCACAGGATAGAGAACATATAGAATCTACAGATGCACCTCCTTCAAACACAATTCATGAAACTGAATTCCACGTAAACAGTATTAAATTTGAGACACAAGGCATTGTATATATTAAACAAATTGCAGCTTCATCAAACACCCATCCTGATACTGAACACCTTATAGATAATATTGAATGTGAGCCACAGGACAGTGAATATATAAAATCTTCAGATGCACCTCCTTCAAACACACTTCATGAAACTGAATTATATACAGATAATATTAAATGTGAGCCACAGGATAGTGAACATATAGAATCTACAGATGCACCTCCTTCAAACACAATTCATGAAACTGAATTCCACGTAAACAGTATTAAATTTGAGACACAAGGCATATGTGGAAAGTCTCATGCTCGATCAAGCCATTTAAAATCTCACATGAGGATTCACTCTGGTGAGAAGCCTTTCAGTTGTGAGATTTGTAGAAAATCTTTCACTGAATCTAATACTCTAAAAAATCACACGAGGATTCACACTGGTGAGAAGCCTTTCAGTTGTGAGATATGTAGAAAATTCTTTCACTGAATCTAATACTTTAAAAAGGCACAAGAGGATTCACTCTGGTGAGAAGCCTTTCAGTTGTGAGATATGTAGAAAATCTTTTACTCGACCCATTGATTTAAAAATTCACAAGAGGAATCACACTGGTGAGAAGCCTTTCAGTTGTGAGATATGTAGGAAATCTTTCACTCAATCTGGTCATTTAAATAGTCACATAGAGTTCACTCTGGTGAGAAGCCTTTCAGTTGTGAGGTCTGTAGAAAATCTTTCACTCAATCTTGGGATTTAAAATATCACATGAGGCTTCACACTGGTGAGAATCCTTTCACTTGTGAAATATGTAGAAAATCTTTCATTGTTTCTAGTCGTTTAGAAATTCACATGAGGATTCACTCTGGTGAGAAGCCTTTCAGGTGTGAGATCTGTAGAAAATCTTTCACTCAATCTTGTAATTTAAAAAGTCACATGAAGATTCACACTGGTGAGAAGCCTTTCAGTTGTGAGATCTGTAGAAAATCTTTCACTCAATCTTGTAATTTAAAAGGTCACATGAAGATTCACACTGGTGAGAAGCCTTTCAGTTGTGAGGTATGTAGAAAATCTTTCACTCGATCCAGTGATTTAAAAAGACACATGAGGGTTCACACTGGTGAGAAGCCTTTCAGTTGTGAGATATGTAGAAAATCTTTGAATCAATTTAGCAGTTTAAATAGTCATATGAAGATTCACTCTGGTGAAAAGCCTTTCAGTTGTGAGATCTGTAGAAAACCTTTCACTGGATCTCGTAATTTAAAAAAACACATGAGGGTTCACACTGGTGAGAAGCCTTTCAATTGTGAGATATGTAAAAAATCTTTCACTCAATCGAGTAATTTAAAAGTCACATGAAGATTCACACTGGTGAGAAGCCTTTCAGTTGCGACATATGTGGAAAGTCTCATGCTCGAACAAGCCATTTAAAATCTCATATGAGGATTCACTCTGGTGAGAAGCCTTTCAGTTGTGAGGTATGTAGAAAATCTTTCACCGAATCTTATACTTTAAAAAGTCACATGAAGATTCACACTGGTGAGAAGCCTTTCAGTTGTGAGATATGTAGAAAATCTTTCACTAAATCCAGCAATTTAAAAAGTCACATGAGGATTCACAGTGGTGAGAAGCCTTTCAGTTGTGAGGTATGTAGAAAATCTTTCACAGAATCTAATACTTTAAAAAATCACATGAGGATTCACACTGGTGAGAAGCCTTTCAGTTGTAAGGTATGTAGAAAATCTTTTAATAGATCTAATTATTTAAAAAGTCACATGAGGATTCACACTGGAGATAATCATTTCAGTTGTGAGATATGTGAGAAGTCTTTTGCTAAGAAATTTCAAATCAGAGAACACTTGAGAGCACATGCTAGATGAAAGATTTTCAGATTATTTGTAAGGTCTCTGTACTGTTTCATTTAAAACAATAAAACTGGCCTCCAAGGACAAACTCTAAACAAATTGAGAAGATAAAAAAATGTAGGTCAAACAGATAAACTAGCACAATCACCAAACATTACTAATATACAGGATTCGAAAAAAAAGAATTTTATAGAAAATGTAAATATTGAAAATGCTGAAATTCATTCACCATTAAATCGAGGGGGAAACATTTTTTACTGAGTTTTGTTTTCCTATCACTGCCAGGGTTGGCCTCAGGGGGGTTAACTTTAGAATATTAAATAGAAAGACACTGTCTATGTGACATTTCGGAAAATAAGCTGACAGTAGAAGTATTTTAAGACAAATTTGAGTTTTCTACAATCAAATAGGGTCACAGATATTGTACATTACATCTCAGATAATGCAGCAATATTTATATAATAAATTAATTTATTTTTTGTAAAAATTCCGTCTATTTTTTTATACCATCAGTTTTACCAGGGGAAATTTCAAGGAGTCAACATTTCTAGAAAAAGAGTGAAAAGGCTATCCGTTTTCGAGTATAAATTGTGCTATTATTTATCCTAATTTAAGGTATCTTGAAAACATTGTCGGAGACAAGTACTGCACTCGGTTTTTAGCCTCTTTCTAAATAAATTGAAGTAATATTAGCCCTGTTCCTACTATGGGCTGAACAATAAGACTCATAGCATTTATTCAGTACAAATTTTACTAGAAAACCAATAGTTTTTAACATAAAAAGAAGTTGACACCTTGACACCTCCCCTGGTAAAGCTAATGGTAAAAAAGGGGCAAATAAGTTATTTTAAATGGCAAAACATTTTTTTAACAAATTTAACTAAAAAAATTATTAATATCTTTAAAAAAATGTCGCGAACCTCTGATGTTCAATGTACCATTAGACGCTTCGCAATGCATTGTGATATTAAATTTGTGGAGCAATTTCGTCCTGAGTTTATTAACATTTACTTAAAAATATATTATTATTTTTTTTTATTAAAAAAAAATTGTTTTTCACTGCCTTTTTTGTTTCATAGGCATGAAACAGGAGCAATTGTTGATGCTTGTGGTCTGTGTTGTATCTTGCTCATCCCGTAGTATGCTTCCCCTGTGATGGCAGAGAAGTGACTTTTATTTGACAACTAGCGGGCTGTCGACCGCTTTGCGGGCCGAGGCATGGCCGTAAAGCAAAAAATCCGTTTTCGCCAATAGCAGATGTTGTAGTGGGAATTTCGAAAAATCCCGTCTTATTGCACATCTAGTTTATAAGACAAAGCTACCTACCAAAATTCAGTTTCCTAGGACCTACCAGTTCGGAGAAACAGTGATGAATGAGTGAGTGAGTTAGTCAGTCAGTGAGTGAAACTCTTTTATAAGTATAGATATTTCCAATTTAGGCACTTAGACAACACGAGCGCACCGAAAGGTATCCCTGAAAAACAGCTGTAACCAAATTAAGAATACAAAATTTTGTCGGTACGGGTGATCGAACTCGGGACCTTCCGCATGGCAAGCGAGTGCTTAACCATTGAGCTAATCGCGCGCTCTATTTTATTGTATCCATCCTTGATACAGCTATAACCTATAACGTGTTAATCGAAAGTTTCAGAAATGTAAACCTAATTCTTTCGAGATATCGAGAATTTTTTGAACAAGGTATAACTCGGTATGTTTTTCAGTTAAAACTTTTCACGGATGGTCGTAAGGCTGTCTGACAAAATCGATCAGAAACTGACATCATCAGAACAGGTCGAGTTTTAGTCAATTCGAAAGGCCTTGATAAAATGCGTTAATTATCAACAAAATTATCTTTCTGCAACTTACGGTTATTGAGTTATTGGTCAACGTAGCTCACTGAAATTTGTTGCAATGAACTTCTCTCAACGGACGTTTAAAACAATATGCCTCAAGACATATCTTTGCATTTAAGATATTTAAGTAGGTCCGTGCTGAGCCTGACTGCGCCAGTGTAGGCATTTTTTTTTTTTTTTTTGCTTGAAATTAAATCTTCTAAAAAATTAAGAATTTGGGTTTTTGTGATTTCCTATATTTACAGCTGTTCTTGTGATACGGGGGGGCGGGGTGGAACATTATGGACAGCCTGTATATGCGTAAATACCAAACTCTGTGTTCATTTTCTAATGGTTGTATACCTAGAACCTAACACTTAAAGAGCTCTCACTCAGATTTTGTCTAAAATAATCTCTCGTAGCAAAGATGTTCATTGAGAAGGAATTTTTTGTACTGCAAAAGCTCTAGTTCAAAAAATAACTTATTTACCATTCATTCTAGATGGGGGTTGTGACATATCAAATCCAATGATTCTGAGGTGTTGATTACGAATTATTTTTAGCTATCTGTTACCGTTGAGTCACCATTAGCGGTTCAAATTTAGACGGAGTTGGCTTTTAAGATGGAAATTATTGTAATTATTTTTAATAAATTATAATTTTCATGTTGTCAAAAAAAGAAGAAGAAAATCGTCGTGTCACACGTGATGTTAGTACCTGATCTCATATTGGCTCCACAACTTCCTAATGTTACATATGTAACAGGTTCTATGTTCTTCAAGGTTTATTATTTTTTTAATATATAAATATCTCAATATAATAGATCTGCTTGTTTTTACGTCTGGTGCCACGCTCACATCCCATCCACAACAACGCATCTAGACATGTATTACTAATATGTGTACCCGGCCTTACGCGTTACATTATGGGGATGTGGACCCGGCCTAACGCGTCACATCACAGAGATGTGGATCCGGCCTAACGCGTCACATCACAGAGATGTGGATCCGGTCTAACGCGTCACATCACAGAGATGTGGACCCGGCCTAACGCGTCACATCACAGAGATGTGGATCCGGCCTAACGCGTCACATCACAGAGATGTGGATCCGGCCTAACGCGTCAAATCACAGAGATGTGGACCCGGCCTAACGCGTCACATCACAGAGATGTGGATCCGGCCTAACGCGTCACATCACAGAGATGTGGATCCGGCCAAACGCGTCACATCACGGAGATGTGGACCCGGCCTAACGCGTCACATCACAGATATGTGGATCCGGTTTACCACAGCATGAGGTAAACAAAAAATTCAAATAAATTGAACCAATCAGAGGCCGGGATTTGTAGAAAGAGGAACAATCAGCCGTTCAATGTTGGACGCATGAATTTGTTCAATTCGAGATAGGCAAGGTTCTCTCTATGTTATATGATCTCAGTGATTCGCACCCAAAAAATGCCGGAGGTATTATGTACGCGTTAGGCCAGATCCAAATCTCCGTGATGTGACGCGTTAGGCTGGGTCCACATCTCCGTGATGTGACGCGTTAGGCTGGGTCCACATCTCCGTGATGTGAAGCGTTAGGCTGGGTCCACATCTCCGTGATGTGAAGCGTTAGGCCGGGTCCACATCTGCGTGATGTGAAGCGTTAGGCCGGGTCCACATCTCCGTGATGTGAAGCGTTAGGCCGGGTCCACATCTCAAAATATTTTCTCATAAAACATCAGACTTCATACTGGGGACCAATTTTTTGTTTCAAGATCCTAACTCAAACTGTTCTCGAGAAAGAGATAGTGGCTGGGTGGGTGGTTTTGATCACCCTGTAAAATGAAAGATAAAACATACATCAAGACCAAATTAAGAGAACCGGACTTTATAGTCAAGGGACAGATACGGGGATACGCCTCCTGCTCTTCTCTCTCTCTGGTGCGAATGAGCCTGCTCTTCTAGCTAAAAAAAAAACGTCATAATGGTGGCAATGTCTTCAGCTTCAATTTATTTTGTTTTTAGAATTTTTGGTCTAGACCGCTGATATTTTAACCTCCTTGGCTCAAATCACAGGGGTTCTCAAAAAGTATTCGACGAATGGCTCATTTATTGAAAATTTAACTTTTCTTTGAAAACTTGTCTCTCCGCGGAATCTTGAAATCTCTAGTTAAACAACGTCTAGCGAGTTGAAGACTTCATCATTCTGGCATTCCGGTCAAACCCAGGCTGGGTTATGGGAAGCAGGTTTGTGAGTTTCTTGCGAATCGAGTTTAACACCCCCCTCCTATATAACCATGTAATTGAAAAATGATGTTAAACCCTATTCAAATCATCAAAACTTTTTCAATTTACAAGATTGATAAAAAAAAATTGAATTTTACAAGTGTTAATTTCTCTTCACCTGACCATTGTATCCATAACAGATCCAAATATTTCCTCTCAGTTATTCTCATGCATGCGGAAACTCTGCACTCTAGGTTCTCTTGTTATTGCAGCTGTTTGAAAAACCTTCACCAATGATCAGGTATATGTCTCACTAGAGGACTATAAACAGTGAATGTACTAGCTGTAGCCAAGCTATTTGTTTTAGAAAATGAAGTTTTGCCCCAACACCACTCTCACATCACTTTAGGGTTCATTACCTTCACATCAATGCCATTCCAGAAACAAAAAATAACTTGGTTAGAATATTACGCTCCAGCTGGGATTCAAACCCGCAACTTCTGGGTCAGGGACTAATGCTCTTAACCAATGAGTCAGGGAGGTTGGCTAGCCAAGCTCCATGACTCATTGGATACAAAAACAATGGCGAGTTTTATAAATATATGAAAGCAGGGAACTGGTAGGCTCATCTCAACCCCATCATAACTGAATCAATTGCCTCCCTGCACCATGGTCCCATCATTTCTACAGAAAAAGGCACAAATATTTTGGATTAAAAAAAAAAAAAAATGGTATTTTGCTTAGTATTTGTGTTATTTTATCACAATTTAGGTAGTACTACAAAATTATAGGACTGGTCCATATCTTCTTCTTTTTTAATTTGGGTTTATTGTTGCTTTCAACTGCTAGGTCATTTCACAACCCTCCATCAGCAGGAAACCCATAAACCTTCTACCTTCTACACAGGTTAACCTCACCGAGCCTGGCTTGTGTAGGAATGTCAGCATGACAAAGTCTTCAAGTCTTTAATAATTTGGATGATAATATTTTATTGTAGTTCTATCATATTCTTAATTTTGATCATAAGCACAGTGAAAGAGACAAATTAAATCATCTGAAGACTCCTACACCATCATGATAACAACTGAAGGTAGCGCAACACCTGGAGTATGGAGCACCACCCTTATTGAAGTGAATACAGATCTTGGTTTCTTCGAAGGTATGGATGTAGAACCTGAGGTAGATGAGTTTTTTTACAAATATGCATAATATATTTTACTGTCTGGCCTGTTTTCAAGATATTATAAATTTAGATTGAATAACAATGGCTGGTGCTATCATTAAATGACAAACTTCACGTTGGCTCAATTGCAGATTCACTCCATACAAGAACAATAGAATTTGTCAAATCCTTTATAAACTAGGGTTTCCAATCCAATATTTATATTAAAAACCCAGGTTCCATAAAATTGACAGAACTGGCTATAAGGTTTTTTGAATTTATTTACACAAATTATGGTAAAAGACTAGTATTGATGAAAATCTTCATAGTAATATTTCTGACTAGACTGATTTTTTCCCTCAAGAAAATTGTAAACAAAGGTAAACTCTCCCTCTCATTTTATAAAATGTTGATTTTTTTGAAGTTTGATGTTGGGAATTACAAAATCAGAGCAAAGAATTTCTTTAACTAAAATGAACTCAATTTTCCAATTTCTAGTATTAGAAATTATAGGAAGTAAAATTGTTATGAAGAAATTCTTGAATAAATCAATGCAAACTGACTACCTTGTTTTGATACTATTTTACAGATACCCGTAATGTTTACTTCAATCAAAATACTGTGTATACATCAAAAATCAAAACCGAAAAATCAGAATCCAAACCAGATATTGCTAATCAGATAACATTGAATTGGATGCAACATTTAAACTTTGCCAAGGACCAAGGAGGAGAAAACTTGTTGGCTTTCTATTACTGTGGATGTCTGTTTTTTATGTAAGTATTGGTAGTAACTAAATCTGTAAAATTTTGCACTATTAAATAAATAAATAAGGGATATTATTATTATTATTATTAGGTGTTATAATGAGGGTTTTCGGTGTGAGATTGTCTCTAACTTAAATTGGAGTTGTTCTCTGTTAAAATTCTCTGTAATTTGTTTTGCTACGTTTTCTGTCCCACCCGTTTCTGTTCGGATCAAGTTGATGAAGATATCATTACTTACCGTTTTCCCTGTACTTTTAATATCATCTCCTAGTGAGGCCAGGTCAAGGTTTTCCTTGACTTTCCCTGCCATATTGGCGTGCAACAGAATTTTAGATGTGGATATTCTCACTGTCTGATAATCTCTTACCTTAACACTCTTCTTATCTTTGTCAGTGAGAGGCCATGCAGGGTGATTTAACATTATTAACCATAAAAATTTAATTTTGCCATTCTCCTGCTTTGCGTGATGTCTCTAGGGTTAGTTGTCGACATATGGGTATTCATTATATTTTTTTCTCATCAATTTTTTCAACAAGTTTTTTAATGTCTTTCTTTGCCTCCTGTGACCAAAAAGCCATATCTTGTTTAAAGTTCGTTTTCATCTTTCTTGATTTTACTTTGATGTGTTACTCTAAGACTGTACAGTCTAGAAATAGATTTACAATGTCCCCAAGGCTTTCTCTGACAGTGAGGTCAGACCCAGGTTTTATTCTTCCTCTGATGAGAAAATAAGTGTTGAGTTCCCCTTCTTACCTTATGAAAGGGAGTGACTCCTGTCCACTTTGTGAGAGTATGAGCCAGTACTTTGAACTGGAGAATAAATTCATTCCAACTTTTGAGTTTCTAGAATTAATGTTTTTCCTCTTTCCTCTTTCAAATAATAATATTTTAAAACATGGTGTCTAGGTGTGTCAATGTTAAAATTTCGTTTTTCTTTACTGTTTTCTCATGATCTTTGTGGAAATAAAAAGTAACAAGTATGAATGCAAACGAAATCAAAGCATTGATTGAAAAAGAAGTAGCTAAATGCACAAAGCAGCTCAATGATGAAAACAAAAATCTGCAGAAACAGTTGGTGGATGAGAAAAAGATTGGGAAACACGACAAGCAGGTCGTAACCATTCCATGTCCATCTCCATTGATGTTGTCTGGCAATGTTCGCGAGAATATTTTATTTTTCTCCAAGATGTGGAAAGAGTATCTGAGAGCCAGCAAACTAGATGCTGAATCAGAGAAAACCAAAATTGCGATGTTGATGAATGTGATGGGAAGCGAAGCCGCTAAGATTGTATTCAAAATCGCAAATCTGGATGCTGTAGACATGACAGTGGAGAAGATCCTGGAAGCACTCAAACAAAAGATGAGTCCCGAGGTGAACATACGTTATGAAAGATTCATATTCAACTCTCTTCAACAAGATGATGAGGAGGCATATCAGAATTACTTCCTCAGACTCAGTGATCAAGTGAAGCTTTGTGAATACAAGGATATGGAGGAGGATCTGATGATAGATAAGATAATCTATTCCATTAAGAATGTGAGAATGAAAGAAAAGTTATGGATGAAGGATAAATTGAAATTGGCAGAAGTAATGCAGATGTGCAGAGCTGATGAAGAGTCACAGAAGCAGATAGAGAACATCAGTGGAAAACTCAATGACGTGAATAAGATATACAGCAAACAGAGAGACAAAGTTGCTCACAAAGAAGAGGATAAAGCACGGCGAGATACAAATATACGGCAGTGTGTATATTGTGGAGGATCATGGCATTCATCACTTCGTCAGTGTCCGGCAAGAAACAAGACATGCCACAAATGTAGCAAGAGAGGACATTTCTCACATGTGTGTCGCGGTGATGCAGAGCTGAAGCAAGTCACAAGATCTGGACAATGCAGTGAGAGTGGGGACGGTGACGAGAATCTTCTGAAGATAGAGAAGAATGGAACAAAAGGAGTATTCTCAACTTTAGATTTTGTGTTACCTAACAGCAAGGTAAAATCTGTAAGATGTCAACTCGACACAGGTGCTGACTGTAACGTAATTGGTTATAAACAACTGAAAGAAATACTTGGAAAAGGTGAGTGTTTATTATTAGAACCTACTCACATTAGACTGAGAGCTTTTGGAGGGACACCAATATCTGTGGTAGGCTCTTTCACTCTGAAAGTGAGACGGCACAATAGCCTGTACAACATAGTATTTATGGTAGTAAATAAAGAACATTGTCCTCTATTATCCGCTGCAACATGCGAATTGTTACAACTGATCAGACTTTGTAATAAATTAACAAGTGAACAACTGGTTAACAATAAAATCCATTCTGAGCTTATTATTAACGAGTTTGCAGATGTGTTTGAAGGAGTCGGCAGAATGAAAGGCGAAGTCGAAATAGAAATCTTCAATGATAGAAATCCAGTGCGGCAACCTCCAAGGAGAGTCCCTATCAACATGAGGGAAGACCTAAAAAAGGAGTTGGAAGAAATGGAACACCTTGGTATCATAACAAAAGAAAATGAATACACAGATTGGGTGAGTAACTTAACAATAGTGAGAAAAGAAAATAAGCAACTCAGAATATGCCTTGATCCTAGGTTTTTGAATGAAGCGATCAAAGATACTAAACAACAGCTACCAACTTTGGATGAAGTACTGCCAGAACTTAAAAATGCTAAATTGTTCTCAACAGTAGATGCCAGAAAAGGGTTTTGGCAAGTAGCCTTAACAGACGAAAGTAGCAAACTCACCGCTTTCTGGACGCCCTTTGGTAAATATAGGTATCTGCGTCTACCTTTCGGCATCGCAACAGCTATGGAAATATTTCAGCAAAAGATGCTACAGGTCACAGCAGGTTTAGATGGTGTGTATGTCCTAGCTGATGATATCCTTGTTGTAGGTAGTGGTGACAATAATAATGAGGCAAAAAGAAATCATGATGAGAATTTCCGAAAGCTACTCACCCGCTTGCGTGAAGAAAACGTGAAGCTTAACATAGATAAACTTAAATTTAGACTCACCGAAATAAAGTTTTTTGGTCATATTTTGTCAGCACAAGGTATCAAACCTGACAATCACAAGGTAGCAGCTATAACAAAAATGCCAAAACCAGATAACAAAGAGGGTGTTTTAAGATTTCTAGGTATGGTCACATACTTATCACGATACTTACCAAATCTGTCTTCTCATGCGGAGCCGCTGAGAGAACTTACGCGTCATGACAAGGATTTCATTTGGAATGAAAAACATGACATAGCATTCAGTAAGTTAAAGACAATGATAGCAGAGACCAGCATGCTAAAATACTTTGATGTCAATAAGCAAACCTACATACAAACAGATGCATCTTCATTTGCCTTAGGCTGTGCACTTATTCAAAATGGTTTCCCTATAGCATATGCATCCAAGTCATTGAGCAGCACTCAACGCAACTATGCTCAGATTGAAAAGGAGATGTTGGCGATCGTGTTTGCCTGCAAGAAGTTTGACCAATATATTTGCGGTAACAATGTTATAGTGGAAACAGACCACAGTCCCTTGGTAAGTGTTTTTAAAAAATCATTACTCAAAACTCCTAAGCGTCTACAGAGTATGATCCTGTCTCTGCAGAGGTACAATATCCACATAAAGTATAAAAGAGGCAAGGAGATGTACCTTGCTGACACTTTATCACGTGCTCCAGTTAGTATGGAAAATGAAGAAAAACAACTTGATGTTTATCAATTAGAATGTTTTGATAACATCAGTTGTGTAAACGAACTTAGAGGTGGTATTCATTATCTTGAACATAAAAAAGTAACTATGACTGACAAGTCACTTGATAAAATCAAAGCTGAAACAGCCAAAGATCAACAATTGATAAAGTTATATAAGCAAATTCAACAGGGCTGGCCAGAAAACAAACACAGTGTAGATAATATGTTAAGATGTTTCTGGAATTATCGTGCAGATCTTGTGATTGAAGAAAATATTATTCTTAAAAATAATCAAATTGTTGTTCCTAAATGCCTCAGGAAAGAATTTTTAGAGAAGATACATTCCGGCCATGTCGGTTTGGAGGCGACGCTAAAACTGGCACGAGAGGCATTATTCTGGCCTGGCATAACAGATGATATCAGGAATAAGGTATTATCTTGTGGTACTTGTGCAAAATTAGCACCCAACCAGATGAGACTCCCTATGATGACTCATGCAATACCTGAAAGTCCATTTGAGGTAGTGAGTATGGATGTCTTAGAGATAACTATAAAGAATAAAAGAAGAAGATTTTTAGTCACAGTAGACCATTACTCGGATTTTTTCGAGTTGGATGAGCTACCTGACATGACAGCTAAAAGTCTCATACTGATATGTAAACGTAACTTCAGCCGTTATGGTATACCATCACTGGTGGTTTCTGATAATGGAAGCAATTTTGTTAACAAACATTTTGTAAAGTTCACAGAGGAGTGGGAGTTCAGCCATACAACAAGCAGTCCTTATCATCAGCAAGGAAACGGGAAGGCTGAGGCAGCTGTGAAAATAGTAAAGCAAATGATCCGTAAAGCCCTTGAAGAAAATGAAGACTTTTATAAAATGTTGTTGGTATGGAGAAACACTCCAAACAAAACAAACTGGTCACCGGCTCGTAGATTTATGTGTCGTTGGTTAAGATGCCAAGTACCCAACATTCAAAAGCATCAACAGGTGATAGATCATGAAGAAGTGCAAGCAAAGATAAAGCAAAATCGAAATAATGCAGCTCATCATTACAACAAACGTCATATAGAGAGAAAAGCCATGACAGAAGGCGAGCCTGTTTGGTATAAAAAAAATCCTGATGACAATGAATGGCAAAGGGGAACAATTGTGATGAAGGAAAGCAGTAGGTCATACAACATTGAAACAGAAAACAAAAATGTCATCAGGAGAAATGAATTGCACATCAAAACTAGAGCAAGTGGTCATGATGAAGTGCAAGATGAGATACATGAAGCAAACGAACAACCTGGTAATAGTTCACCTGTCGTGGTAAACCAAGAGTGTGAAAAGAACAGTTCTGGAGAAAATCTTGTTCAAGTAAATCCTGCGTATGGTGACATTGAAAACCACACTGATTCTCAGCAACAAATTAAACAGGATTCTCGCCCAACAAGAACAAGGAGAGTACCTACAAAATTTGAAGATTATGTACGATACTAGTCTGTTGTAATGATTTATTACTTGTTCCTTTTATAATTTATTTTGTACATAAAAAAAAAACATCTTAGAGAAGGGGATGTGAGAGTATGAGCCAGTACTTTGAACTGGAGAATAAATTCATTCCAACTTTTGAGTTTCTAGAATTAATGTTTTTCCTCTTTCCTCTTTCAAATAATAATATTTTAAAACACACTTTGACTCTTTTGAATGCAGATTCGGGCATTTCTTGGCATCTAACAGTTTGTTCAAGTAGCTCCCATCGGTTGCACATTCATGGATCATATCTCTTACCTTTCTTGTCTTTTCCTCTTTTGTGTCCTTTGTATCGCTCACCATTTGCTGGTCACTTCTTCGTATTCCCTGCTTTACTTTTTCCACTTCCCGAAGTGCCTCCTCAGGTTTCATGATGAACTCCTTCAACAGGGATCTGCTTCCAGGGTTCCAGTTTAGCCAGAGCCCCATCTGATCAATCTCCTCACATATCGCCTCAACATTCCTTGTGTACACCTCCACGGGATCCTCCGCGATCTCCTCATCAGTACCTGGTGTACCGCCGAACTGCTCATCACTTTGCTTCCCTGTGCCAGTGGTATTGTTAGGATTCCTCATCGGACTTCTAGCACAATGTTTACACTTCACAAAGCTGGTTATCCAGGAATTTGCTGACGCACGCTCCTGAGTCCAGAACACTTTACGAAGTTAGAAAAAAAATATGATTGTTTATTTTTAATTTTACGAGAAAAATAACGATGCTGACACACTTGCTTACGCTTTGCCATCTCAAACCAAACTCTGTCTGCCATGTATGTGTGTCCCAAATCTGCTGAATCAACTTGTATATCAAGGCTTGTCTTTTTTATTTATGCTGGACAATCCTGTATAAAATCTTATTTGTTATCTTTTTTCTTGTTCCCAGAGTGACTAAAACCATTCCTCCCATGACAGAACTTCTTGTAAGGAACTATAATCATGCTATCTGCCGCAATAGAGAATGCTCAACACTCAAACATGATGAGAATAAACATCTTGATAACACCTGGTTCATTTGTATGCTATGCAGTATTCTGTTTCCTTCACTAAACAATGTAATGAAACACACAAGATTTTGCAACAAAACTGGATATATAATTGCCAAAGTAGATTACAATAAAGAAATAAACACTACTGAACAATACAACCTTTGCAAAGTGTCACCTTATGCGTGCAATGGAGAAGCAGTGTTGGAGGATATCAAATGTGAGCCACAGGACATTGGACATATGGAATCTACAGATGGACCTCCTTCAAACACACTTCATGAAACTGAATTATATACAGATAATATTAAATGTGAGCCACAGGATAGTGTACATATAGAATCTACAGATGCACATCCTTCAAACACACTTCATGAAACTGAATTTTATACAAATAATATTAAATGTGAGCCACAGGATAGTTTACATATAGAATCTACAGATGCACCTCCTTCAAACACAATTCATGAAACTGAATTCCATATAGGTAATATTAAATGTGAGCCACAAGGCAGTGTATATGTAGAATCTACAGACGCACCTCCTTCAAACACACTTCATGAAACTGAATTATTTACAGATAATATTAAATGTGAGCCACAGGATAGTGAACATATAGAATCTACAGATGCACCTCCTTCAAACACAATTCATGAAACTGAATTCCACGTAAACAGTATTAAATTTGAGACACAAGGCATTGTATATATTAAACAAATTGCAGCTCCATCAAACACCCATCCTGATACTGAACTCCTTATAGATAATATTAAATGTGAGCCACAAGACATTGGACATATGGAATCTACAGATGAACCTCCTTCAAACACACTTCATGAAACTGAATTATATACAGATAATATTAAATGTGAGCCACAGGATAGTGTACATATAGAATCTACAGATGCACATCCTTCAAACACACATCATGAAACTGAATTTTATACAAATAATATTAAATGTGAGCCACAGGATAGTTTACATATAGAATCTACAGATGCACCTCCTTCAAACACAATTCATGAGACTGAATTCCAGGTAAATAGTATTAAATGTGAGACACAGGACAGTGAATATATAAAATCTAATTTAAAAAGTCACATGAGGTTTCACTCTGGTGAGAAGCCATTCTGTTGTGAGATATGTAGAAAATCTTTCACTCGATCCAGCAATTTAGAAAGTCACATGAGGATTCACACTGGTGAGAAGCCTTTCAGTTGTGAGATATGTAGAAAATCTTTTACTCGATCCTGTGATTTAAAAACTCACATGCGGATTCACTCTGGTGAGAAGCCTTTCAGTTGTGAGATATGCAGAAAATCTTGGACTCAATCGAGTAATTTAAAAAGTCACAAGAGGATTCACACTGGTGAGAAGCCATTTAGTTGTGAGATATGTAGAAAATCTTTCACTCGATCCGTAGATTTAAAAAGACACATGAGGGTTCACACTGGTGAGAAGCCTTTCAGTTGTGAGGTATGTAGAAAATCTTTTACTGATTCTAGTACTTTAAAAAGTCACATTAAGATTCACACTGGTGAGAAGCCTTTCAGTTGTGAGATATGTAGAAAATCTTTCACTCAATCCAGCAATTTAAAAAGTCACATGAGGATTCACACTGGTGAGAAGCCTTTCAGTTGTGAGATATGTAGAAAATCTTTCACTGAATCTTGTAATTTAAAAATTCACATGAAGTTTCACACTGGTGAAAAGCCTTTCAGTTGTAATATATGTAGAAAATCTTTCACTCGATCTGGTGATTTAAAAAGTCACATGAGGATTCACACTAGTGAGAAGCCCTTCAGTTGTGAGGTATGTAGAAAATCTTTTACTCAATCTTGTAATTTAAAAAGTCACATGAGGATTCACACTGGTGAGAAGCCTTTCAGTTGTAAGGTATGTAGAAAATCTTTTAATAGATCTAATTATTTAAAAAGTCACATGAGGATTCACACTGGAGATAATCATTTCAGTTGTGAGATATGTGAGAATTCCTTTGCTAAGAAATTTCAAATCAGAGAACACTTGAGAGCACATGCTAGATGAATGCTTTTCAGATTATTGGTAAAGTTACTGTTCAGTTTCATTTAAAACAATAAAACGGGCCTCCAAGGACAAACTCTAAAGAAATCGAGAAGATAAAAAATGTAGTTCAAACAGATAAACAAGAACAATCACCAAACATCACTAATGTACAGGATCCAAAAAAAAAAAAAAAGAATCCACTTGAATAATCAATTATTATTATTATGTTTTATTTCTCATGTAATACATGGTAACAATCAACATCATCTATGGGCTAGGATATAGCAAACATAGAAGGATTACAATGTTGTTAAGGAGATTTGAGGAGATGAGATATTATGAAGAGGATGAGTGAGAAAGGAATCTTCTGAGCAAACCACAGTTTTCCAGGAGGACGGATTTCTGGATTTTGTAGACAAGATTCTGTGGCAGTTGTATTTTATTTGTATGGACATAGAAACTGGAATGTATCAGCCCATTTGTTGACATGACTACAGGGACAACTTCAACATTGGTCATGTTCCACATGCAGGTGATTTCCGTGGCGAGGTCTTGATATTTGTGGATCTTGGTTGCTGTGGTGTTGAGAATGTTGTGATCTGCAGGATGGGCGATGTCAATGAGTTTCACAGTTTTTTCTTTTTTGTCAATTAGTACAATGTCAGGTTTGTTAGCCTGGATGTTGCGGTCTGTGATTACAGTTGAGTCCCAGTATAGCTTCATTTTTTCATTTTCAAGTATAGGTTCTGGGTGATACTTATAATACTCTGTTTTGTCCTTTGTCAGATTGAATTTCAAGGGTAGGTACTGGTGAACAATCTTGGCGGAAGACTTGTGTCTCTGAAGATAGTCAGAGTTGGCGAGTATCGAGCAGCTGGACGTGATATGTTAGATGTTTTCCGATACTTGATGACAAAGCCTGCATCGGTCGTCGATATTTTTCTTCTCAATGTGTTTAATATAATTTTTAGTCGCAATCACCTCGTCCTGAATGGCACTAACGAAACCCTCTGTTTCGCCGAATAACCCACTTTTGCTTAACCATGAATTTCAGGATCCATGGTTTTTGTTAAGATGTAATTTGAAGCGGCCATGGAGAGACTTGTTTTCCCACTTGTTCAGCAGATCAGTATTGGTTATTTGATATGGCAGGTCATTACATTGTAGATTCAGTGTGGAGAGATTGTCATCGATGTCTACAATAGGTTTTCAGGTTCATTTTCTCTTTCTGTGCTAACTTCTCAAGATTAATCAAGCCTCTACCTCCAGATGTTCGAGGTAGGTACAAACGTTCAGTGCAGGATCTTGGGTGATGTATGCGGTGTTGAGTCATCAGAACACGGGTTTGTCGGTCTAATGATTCTAAATCGGTTTTAGTCCACGGAACAATTCCAAATGAGTAGCTGAGCAAGGGAGTACACCAACTTTTGATTGCCTTGATCTTGTTCTGACCATTTAAACTTGTCGATAATACTTTTTCAGTCTAGTCACATAAGAATTCGTTACTGATTGTTTTACATTGCTTTTATCATGTACTAAATTTTGGGACATACCAAGGTATTTATTAAAGGATTGAAGGGATGGAAGTTGGGTTGGTGTTTAGGTTAAATCAATATTCTCTTGATTCACAATGCTTCCTCGTTTAACTTCTAGGGTGGCACATTTCTCGAGTCCAAATTTCATGTTTATATCTGATGAGAAGATAGCAGTAGACTCGAGAAGAGATTTGAGTTCATCTTTGTTTTTACTGTAGATCTTCAAATCATCAACATACAGGAGATGTGATACCTTAAAGTTGGATGAGGTGTTTGGTTTATATCCTTTGTTTGAGTTATTAAGGATATTACTCAGAGGGTTTAAGGCAAAACCATTGAGGACTCCATCCATCACCTTGAAATATACCTTTTTTTATTGGTATGAAGTCAGATTCAAACATGGTTCTATGTACTGTTTGAGAGGTTCCATCACATGATGTAGTTAGTGATAATGAGAGTTTCACAGACCATGCACTCATACTGTGTCTTAAAAAATTTATCAGGACAGGATCTATTTTGTATATGTTTAAGATGTCCAAAAGCCAACTATGAGGTATGGAATCATAAGCTTTGGAGTAGTCAATCCATGCCACTGATATGTTTTTCTTTCTTTTCTTTGCTTGGCTACATAACACATGGTCAATAATTAGTTGTTCTTTACAGCCTTTTGATTTCTGTTTACATCCTTTCTGGTTCTCACTCTTTTTTTACTTATTATTATTATTATTATTATTATAAAACCTGGTTCCAGGGTTTCAGCTGAAACACCATACAATTAACACTGCGACCTAGTAAGATCTATTGTGACCAGGGAGAAAATCTCTCATCCTATTTCCCAGTTCTGTGCCTATGACGGCCCATCTGGGCTTAGTTGGGAGTGGTTTTCCAATGCTGAACACCCTAAGTCCAGAAACCTGTTCCCTTCATGAGAAGTGTCAGTCTATGGATGAGGTGTTTTTGGTTGTGGAGATCTTCGAGATTACTGGATTCGAAAATCCTAAATCTCCTGTTATCCAGCGCCTCACATTCGAAGAGAATGTGTGTTGCTGTTTCTTCTTCCAGACCACATAGCCTACAATCGATTCATTCTCCTCTGGAGAGTCCTAATCTGTGTAAGTGTTTCCTAAGTGGTCCGTGGCCAGTGAGTAGGCTCACTATTAATCTTAGTTTATTTCTGTTTAGTGACAGAGATTCCTGAGTGAGTTTCTTGGAGTATCCTGCTAGTGTTAGCTTGGAGTGTCGCATGCCACTGGAGTTTCTCCAAATTTTATTTGCTTCATCCATGACCCATTTCCTGGCACTAAAACGGACCAGGCATTTGGGTATGGCCAGCACCGGTTCAGGGCCAGTGAAGCTTTTTTCTGCAGCCTCTCTTGCTAGGAGATCTGCAGCCTCGTTGCCTTGGAGACCACTATGCCCTGGAATCCATTCCAAGTTTACCTTGTTATGGGTGGCTAGTTCATTAAGTGTTCCAACACATTCCCATACCAGTTTTGACTTAACTTGGTATGCGTCTAAAGCTTTGAGGGCGGCTTGGCTATCGGAGAAAAAAGTAATATTCTTCCCTTTCCAGCCTATTTCCAGTGCGTGCCTGGCTCCCATTATAGTGGCGAAAATCTCGGCTTGATACACGTTGCCAGTGTACCCAAGCTTTCAGATTTTCTACAGAAGCCTGGTGCGCAAAGGCCCGCCCCACTGCTTCCACTCATGCGAGGTGAATAATCAAGAAAATGTAAATTTTGAAAAATGCTGAAATGCATGTACCATTAAATCGAGGGGGAAAACCTTTTTTTACTGAGTTTTGTTTTCTTATCACTGCTAGGGGTTTCCTCAGGGGGGTTAACTTTAGAATATTAAATAGAAAGACACTGTCTATGTGACATTTCGGAAAATAAGCTTACAGTAGAAGTATTTTAAGACAAATTTGAGTTTTCTACAACCAAATAGGGTCACAGATATTGTACATTACATCTCAGATAATTCAGCAATATTTTTATAAGAAATTAATTTAATTTTTGTAAAAATTCCGTCTATTTTTTTATACCATTAGTTTACCAGGGGAAATTTCAAGGAGTCAACATGTCTAGAAAAAGTGAAAAGGATTTTCAAGTATAAATTGTTCTATTATTTATCCTAATTTAAGGTATCTTGAAAACATTGCCGGAGACAAGTACTGCACTCGGTTTTTAGCCTCTTTTTAAATAAATTGAAGTTATATTAGGCCTGGTCTTACTATGGGCTGAACAATAAGACTCATAGCATTTATTCATCACAACTTTTACTGAAAAACCAATAGTTTTTAACATTAAAAGAAGTTGACACCTCCCCTGGTAAAGCTAATGGTAAAAAAGGGGCAAATAAGTTATTTTAAATGGCAAAACATTTTTTTAACAAATTTAACTAAAAAAGTTATTAATATCTTTAAAAAAATGTCTCGAACCTCTGATGTTCAATGTACCATTAGACGCTTCGCAATGAATTGTGATATTAAATTTGTGTATCAATTTCGCCCTGAGTTTGTTAACATTTACTTAAAATTATATTAGTTTTTTTAATTTAAAAAAAATTGTTTTTCACTGCCTTTTTTGTTTCGTAGGCATGAAACAGGAGCAATTGTTGACGCTTGTGGTCTGTGTTGTAGCTTGGCCATCCTGTAGTATGCTTCACCTGTGATGGGAGAGAAGTGGCACATTATTTCCCATTTAGTCGCTTGGTCAACACGAGCGCACCGAAAGGTATCCCTTAAAAACAGCTGTAACCAAATTAAGAATACAAAATTTTGTCGGTACGGGGGATCGAACTCGGGACCTTCCGCATGGCAAGCGAGTGCTTAACCATTGAGCTAATCGCGCGCTCTATTTTATTGTATCTATCCTTGATAAAGCTATAACCTATAACGCGTTAATCGAAAGTTTCAGAAATATAAACCTAATTCTTTCGAGATATCGAGAATTTTCGAACAAGGTATAACTCGTTATGTTTTTCAGTAAAAACTTTTCACGGGTCGTCCGGCTGTCTGACAAAATCGATCAGAAACTGACATCATCAGAATAGGTCGAGTTTTAGTTTATTCGAAAGGTCTTTATAAAATGCGTTAATTATCAACAAAATTTATCATTCTGCAACTTACGGTTATTGAGTTATTGGTCAACGTAGCTCACTGAAATTTGTTGCAATGAACTTCTCTCAAGCCAGCGTCGATGGCATGTTGAATACACCGGTTCCCTTCAGAACACCGAAGTTAAGCGACATCCAGCGAGGTTAAGACTTGGATGGGTGACCATTCAAATTCTAATTCTCGTGACGCTGGCTTTTCCCGGCCCCACTCAGGCTGGGTGAGGTCAATGTGAGTAGCAGGTTTGTGAGTTTCCTGCGAATGGAGGGTAAAACCCCCGTCGTGATATGACCATGGCAGTTGAAAGCGACGTTAAACCCCAATTAAAAAAAAAAAAAAAAAAAAAAAAAAGAACTTCTCTCAACGGACGTTTAAAACAATATGCCTCAAGACATATCTCTGCTTTTAAGATTTTTAAGTAGGTCCGTGCTGAGCCTGACTGGGTCAGTGTAGGCAATTTTTTTTTTGCTGAAACTAAATCTTCTAAGGAATTAAGGAATTTGGGTTTTTGTGATTTCCTATATTTACAGCTGTTCTTGTGATACGGGGGGGCGGGGTGGAACATTATGGACAGCCTGTATATGCGTAAATACCAAACTCTGTGTTCATTTTCTAATGGTTGTATACCTAGAACCTAACACTTAAAGAGCTCTCACTCAGATTTTGTCTAAAATAATCACTCGTGGCAAAGATGTTCATTGAGAAGGTATTTTTTGTACTGCAAATGCTCTAGTTCAAACTATAACTTATTTATCATTCATTCTAGATGGGGGTTGTGACATATCAAATCCAATGATTCTGAGGTGTTGATTACGAATTATTTTTAGCTATCTGTTACCGTTGAGTCACCATTAGCGGTTCAAATTTAGACGGAGTTGGCTTTTAAGATGGAAATTATTGTAATTATTTTTAATAAATTATAATTTTCATGTTGTCAAAAAAAGAAGAAGAAAATCGTCGTGTCACACGTGATGTTAGTACCTGATCTCATATTGGCTCCACAACTTCCTAATGTTACATATGTAACAGGTTCTATGTTCTTCAAGGTTTATTATTTTTTTAATATATAAATATCTCAATATAATAGATCTGCTTGTTTTTACGTCTGGTGCCACGCTCACATCCCATCCACAACAACGCATCTAGACATGTATTACTAATATGTGTACCCGGCCTTACGCGTTACATTATGGGGATGTGGACCCGGCCTAACGCGTCACATCACAGAGATGTGGACCCGGCCTAACGCGTCACATCACAGAGATGTGGATCCGGCCTAACGCGTCACATCACAGAGATGTGGATCCGGCCAAACGCGTCACATCACAGAGATGTGGATCCGGCCCAACGTGTCACATCACGGAGATGTGGACCCGGCCTAACGCGTCACATCACAGATATGTGGATCCGGTTTACCACAGCATGAGGTAAACAAAAAATTCAAATAAATTGAACCAATCAGAGGTCGGGATTTGTAGAAAGAGGAACAATCAGCCGTTCAATGTTGGACGCATGAATTTGTTCAATTCGAGATAGGCAAGGTTCTCTCTATGTTATATGGTCTCAGTGATTCGCACCCAAAAAATGCCGGAGGTATTATGTACGCGTTAGGCCAGATCCAAATCTCCGTGATGTGACGCGTTAGGCTGGGTCCACATCTCCGTGATGTGACGCGTTAGGCCGGATCCACATCTCCGTGATGTGAAGCGTTAGGCCGGGTCCACATCTCCGTGATGTGACGCGTTAGGCCGGATCCAAATCTTTTTTGTGATGTGACGCGTTAGGCCGGGTCCACATCTCCGTGATGTGACGCGTTAGGTCGGGTCCACATCTCTGTGATGTGACGCGTTAGGCCGGGTCCACATCTCCGTGATGTTTTTTCTTTTTATTAATGTTACTAACTTGCTTTGTATGTTTTGAAAGCAAAATAAAAAAAATATGCATTCCATTTAAAATTCGGGAGAAACGGACATGTGCCCCTCTGAAAACGCCCTTAGTGGCGGTGGGCGCAGGTTCAAAATATTTTCTCATAAAACATCAGACTTCATACTGGGTACCAATTTTTTGTTTCAAGATCCTAACTCAAACTGTTCTCGAGAAAGAGATAGTGGCTGGGTGGGTGGTTTCGATCACCCTGTAAAATGAAAGATAAAACATACATCAAGACCAAATTAAGAGAACCGGACTTTATAGTCAAGGGACAGATACGGGGATACGCCTCCTGCTCTTAAAAAAACGTCATAATGGTGGCAATGTCTTCAGCTTCAATTTATTTTGTTTTTAGAATTTTTGGTCTAGACCGCTGATATTTTAACCTCCTTGGCTCAAATCACAGGGGTTCTCAAAAAGTATATTTAAAAATATACAGGGTGTAACAGACTTGATGTAAAATCTTTTGAAAGATTCCAAAGTTGACTCCCCTTGGCCGCCCCTGGTAATAATAAAAAATAAAAACCTAGATGAAAAGGTTTCCCCCTCGAAATAATGGCACACGTGTTTTAGCATTTTTTAAAATTTTAATACGTTCTCTAGATATTTTGAGTGGCTTCTTTTTTTGGCGGACCCTGTATAATCGAGTGGATTTTTATCGAGTTGAGAATCTTCAAAATAAACTTGATACTCTTATTTTTATTCTTATTATTTTACTCTTAGGCACTCCCGTTCCCGGGCCCACCATGCCTGAGACTGGTTGCTTCTAGCGCATTAGTTTTTAATTAGGTAGTTTAAGGGTGGAAATAATAGCGCACGAATAGCTCAGTGGTTAAGCACTCGCTTGCCATGCGGAAGGTCCCGGGTTCGAACCCCCGCGCCGACAAAAATTTGTATTCAAAATTTGGTTACAGTTGTTTGTAAGGGATACCTTCCGGTGCGCTCGTGTTGACCCAGCACCTAAATGGGAAGTGTATTGTGTCACTTCTCGCCCATCAGAGGGGAGGCATACTACGGGATGGGCAGGCTACAACACAGACCACAAGCGTCTACAGTAGCTGCTGTTTCATGGCTACGAAACAAAAAAAAAAAACAAAAAAAATAGACGTTTTCGTAATACCTCTGTGGCGCTAAGTCTCGGATTGCGTACTGTGTAAGATAGGGAAAATTGACGTTTAGCAAGGACTTAAGTGATTGATGTTGTCTATTAATTTCGACCTAAGTTTTAGTTTATAATTAGTAATTTTAGATTAATGTGAAACACATACTTTGTATATGTATATTTATTCACAATAAACATTTGATTGATTGGAGTACAGCTTCTCCCACCAACCTGTCAGCTTTTCAAAACAAAGCTCTTAGAATTGCTGTCAACGCACCATGGTCTGTCAGAAACAAACAAAAAAGAGGAGCTTTATTCATCTGTTATGAAGTCACCGTGGCGGAGTGACTTAGCGCGCTAGGCATTGCACTCATGGTGACCTGGGTTCGATCCCCAGGGGGGCAGGAATTTTTCTGCTCTGTTCTTGGGTGTGGTCCACTCATACTTCGTGAAGAAAAATGAGTAGCTGCTTTAATGTGAGCAGCGACCAGTGGCGAAATTATGGGAAAAAATAAGATATTAGGATAAAAGATATGGAAAAGTCCTATAATTCTGCGGTACCCAGTAAAAATTGTGATAAAATAACACAAAGAAACACTTTTATTTATTATATTAAACTGTTAGTGAAACACCCTGTCTCAAGCCGACAGTCTAAATAAAGCACTAGTATACTGTACTATATATACACCAAGAACTGAGAATACAACCCGTTTGAAAACACATTACGGGCGAAATTAAGGGCGGAATTAATAGACGTTTTTGTAATACCTCTGTGGCGCTAAGTCTGGGATTGCGTACTGTGTAAGATAGGGAAAACCGACACTTACCAACGACTTAAGTTATTGATGTTGTCTATTAATTCCGCCCTAAGAGACAAATTCTTTAACTCAAGTCACTGCTCAGCGTCGGTTTTCCCTATCTCTCACAGTACGCCATCCGTGACTTAGCGCCACAGGTGTATTACAAAAACGTCTATTAATTCCGCCCTCTCTAAGAGAAACGTCTCAAAAAGAAAATATTCTGAGAAAAACAAAAAACTATAAAGTAGGGAAAAAATGGACCCAAACGAAACTTAGGGCGGAATTAGTAGACGTTTTGACATTTTCATGTCTTTGCTCTGGCACATAACCAAAATTATGTAACGAAATTATGTGACGAAATTATGTAACGAAATTATGTGACGAAATTATGTAACGAAAAAAAAACATGAAAATGTCCCAATGGTTGCACACTCGTATGCAAGCGTTTTTCCTTGTCTGGTTTAACCCACTAGCACTAGCCATTAGAAATAGGTCTGTTACCCACTGACGTCATCACTCAACATCTCATCGCATCGGTCCCGTCCTATAGGGACCGTCAGGGACGATTTAAGAATATAATCTTTAAAACTCTTGAATAGGATTGACTATGGCTTTATCCTTTGAAAACAAGTCTGTTACCCACTCAAAATTAATTTACATTACTAATGTATTTTTTATTTTTTGTGATACCTCTGTGGCGCTAAGTCACGGATTGCGTTCAGTGTAAGATAAGAAAAACCGACGCTTAGTATTGACTTGTGATATAGAATTTGTCTATTAATTTTGCCCTTAACGTAGAGAACCAGAAGAAATTCTATCTCATCTCTTGTCCGGTGAATATAGTGAAAACATTTCTTTCGTTACTAAGGGCGGAATTAATAGACGTTTTTGTAATACCTCGTGGTGCCAAGTCACGGATTGCGTACTGTGTAAGATAGGGAAAACCGACACTTGCCAACGACTTAAGTTGTTGATGTTGTGTATTAATTCCGCCCTTAATGATTAGTTTTTGATAGAATAAGCGCGGAATTTATAGACGTTTTTGTAATACCTCTGTGGTGCTAAGTCACGGATTGCGTACTGTGTAAGATAGGGAAAACCGACACTTACCAACGACTTAAGTTGTTGATGTTGTGTATTAATTCCGCCCTTAATGATTGGTTTTTGATAGAATAAATGACTATTTTTCATCGCAACATTAGTTTTTCGATGAGACAAAATACATACAAACTATATTTACTGTTACATGTATAAGCACTGTAGTTTCTTGGAGGCGTTCTCTCGCGAAACGACCGTTTCACTTGATCTTTAATCTCAGACGAGGAAAGTGGACCCTAACATAAACATGATGCTAAAAAAATAAATATAGATCGATAGATTTATGTTTTATTTGTAAAATTACCCTGACGGGTGTATACAATGATCAAAAAGTTTACAATGGTATTTAAAAAAATACATAGATAAAAATTACAATATAAAATAGATAATATCTTACATAGCAATGAATGAGTAACTAGAACAAAAAAAAATAAATATAATGATATACATATGTACAAGTCAATAAGAATTGAACCTAAAAATGCTATAAAAAATGTACTTTTTTAAGTAATTATCAGACACCCAACCGGCCCTACCCAAGCTGGGTGAGCTGGGTAGGGCCGGTTTTTACTAGCTGTGTCAAGGATCACACTGTATTCACAATAAAATCAGAACGCGCAGACAATCAAAACAAACTAATATAATTTTAAGTAAATGTTAACAATCTTAGTTTTAATTTTTGACATTTTCATGTCTTTGCTCTGGCACATAACCAAAATTATGTGACGAAATTATGTAACGAAATATTAAATTATAAAAAGAGAGAAGAGAAAAATTATGTGTCATGCGCACAATACGAAATTTGGTCAGTTGAGTTTTAGACCTTGAATAGTAAAGATGAAAATGTCCCAATGGTTGCAGACTCGTATGCAAGCGTTTTTGCGTAGTAGTCACTGTGGCAGAGTGAGTTAGCGCGCTAGGCATTGCACACATGGTGACCTGGGTTCGATTCCCAGCGGGGGAGGATTTTTTTAGTAAAAATATCTTCATTTACTTAAAAAACACATACAATCAATCAATTTTATTCTATTGTAATATGATTTTACAAAAGGTTGGCATAACATAATGCGAAAATACAACTTTTTTTTACAGTATGTTTCAGAAAAGGTGGCCACCCCCTCGTAACTTTTGAACGCGACGGAATTTTTCAATTCTGTAAAGTCCTAAGTACAGGAAGTTCCCTATGGCCCATCCTGTGGTCATATTTATTTTTGGCCCCGGTCGGCCCTTCCGGCTTTAATTATTTATTAGATTAAATAATTGAATATCTAGTAAATAATTAAATATCTAGAGAATTATATTTATTAGATATTTAATGAATAAATAATTAAATATCTAGAGAATTATTTATTAGATATTTAATTAATAAATAATTAAATATCTAGATTTAAATTTTGAAAAATATACTAATTTTTGGTACATTGGATTTTTTTTTTTTTTTAAGTTTCCATGTATTTATATTTCACAATAACATCTTCAACAAACAATGCGGGTATACCCACCTTCAAAAGATAAAAAATCTTGTGTTGAAGGTGGGGAAAAAATATAAGAGGTAGGTACAGCCATTTTTTTTTTTTTAAAAATTAGATATATTTTTGTAAAAATTGTTACAGAAATGTAACCATTTAAAATACATATTTGCCTTTTTTGTACCATTAGCTTTACCAGAGGAGGTGTCAAGCGGTCAACTTTTTTTTTCATGTAAAAAACTATTGGTTTTCCAGTAAAATGTGTTCTAAAAAAAATGCTGAGTCATTGTTCAGTCCATGACAAGAAAAAGGCCGGAATAACTTCAATTCATTTTGACAAATGCTAAAACCGGCCTCCGGAATGCTCCGGCCCTGTTTTCAAGATATTTTATTATTAGGATTGAACAACAAGACTCATTGCAATTATTTGGCACAACTTATACTCGAAAACGGATAGTTTTTACGACAACAAAAATATATGACAAATTGAAATATACCCTGGTAGCTAGTGGTAAAAAAAATTGACGCAAATTTTATTATTTCATTTGGCAAAACTTGTTTTCAATATTTTTTACAACAACACAATTCATTTCTTATCAAATCAAATGAAATACAATGAACGAGATCTCCGGCCCTGTTTTGTTTATTTCAGCATTTTTCAAAATTTACATTTCTAGATTATTCAAATGGCTTCTTTTTTTTCGGACCCTTTATATTAGTAATACTTGGTGCTTGTACTTGTTTATCTGTTTGGCCTACATTTTTTATCTTCTCAAATTGTTTAAAAAGTGTGCCCTTGAAAGGCAGTTTTATGAATTATTTTGAAAGAATTTTTTTTTAATACATATAAATTGTAACATTTTTTATAAATAAAAAATTTCCTTAATCTGACCAGCATCTGGTAATGAACCAAGGATGCTGGCCGCATTGCCCCTCTGTATGTCTAGGGAGAAAACTTGTTTTATAAAGCTTGGTGTGCGGGCGTCACCTGTTTTCATCATGGCTTTCTTCCCTACTTCTTGCATGAACATTTTCATTTCCTTGCACCATGCTCCTCCTGTCTCTCTGCTGAGCGCAACAAAGTAATACCCATTTGATTTTACTGTCATGTATTTGGTGTGTTTTTTTTCTAGCCCCAAGTTGGAGATTTGTCGGGTATAGGTTGCTGCAAATGTGTCAGCGCATGTGTAGTCCCATACGAGACATTGACCTCTAGACCATGGGACAACAGACATTCCATCAGGTCTCTTGCCGTCTTCTCTGATGAGACCGCTGGGTTCAAGGATGGAAGGTATCTCTATGGTTGCCAATATCCTTTATATACTTTGATTGGGCGCAGCGTGTCGGAAATAGCGACCAGCGCTCTTTTTACAACTCAATGTAGGTAGTCCCTTTGAGTCAACAGTTACTCCACAAGCACACTGATATGGACGGCAAATATAGCATCCTAGTCGTAATCCCATACATACGCGAATGGTGTTGTTGTCCATGAAAGTACCAACGAGTTTAGAAGGGTACGCATGCAGCCAGGTTCTCGCAAAACCTTCATTCTTGCTTTGTCAATGGGATCCACTAGATTTTTGTTCTCTAGCCTTTTTGAAAGGAACTTTTCATCCCATTCTTTTTGTGACACAGTGTTCAGTGGCATTTCTCCCACACTTCCAGACCATGCTTCGTCCCAAGAGTTCAACTTCAGATCATCAACTGTAGTGTTTAAAATAGTGGAGATGACTGATTTAACCCCAGAACATGAAACAAGATAGGCTGGTAAGGAGATCTCAGACATCTTTCGAATCCATGCCTCCCATTTGATGGGTAGACTAGCTTGATCCCATTGTGTCTCATTCAGTGGTATGTAATGTAAGATGTCTTCAATGCATTCCTTCATTGCAGAGTCCATTTCATTGAGGATATCTGGCATCAAAATGTTGGAGTGGTTTTCATGGTGTACATCATCTTTGGAATGCCAAGACAGTTTTTCAACAAGAAACTTAACTATCAACGAATCTGAAAAGCTTTCATCTAGCATGTGCTCTCAAGTTATCTGATTTGAATTTTCTTTACATAGATCACATTTGAAACTAATTTCTGGGGAGTGAAAATAATTTCTGAATAATTTCAGTTTACTTACTTGAGTAAATGATTTTCTACATATCTTACAACTGAAAGCCTTATCTCCAGTGTGAATCCTCATGTGTTTAGTTAAATGACTTGAATTACTGAAAGGTCCTCTACAAATCTTACAACTGAATAGCTATCTCCAGTGTGAATCCTCATGTGATTTTTTAATGTACTAGATTGATTAAAAGATTTTCTACATATCTTACAAGTGAGAGGCTTCTCACCAGTGTGAATCCTCATGTGATTTTTTAAATGACTAGATACACTAAAAGATTTTCTACATATGTCAGAACTGAATGTCTTCAGTTGTGACTTGCTGTCTGGGTAGTTAGCACATCACATTAAACGTGACTATCCTTGAGTTGTACTTGACGCCTCACAACTGAAAGGATTCTCACCAGAGTGAGTCCTCATGTGTTTAGATAAATTACCTAATTCAGAAAAAGATTTTCTACAAATTTTACAACTGAAAGGTTTCACACCCGTGTGAGTGCTCATGTGAACTATTAACGTACTAGATTGCGTGAAAGATTTCCTACAAACCTCACAACTGAAAGGCTTCTCACCAGTGTGAGTCCTCCTGTGAACCATTAAAGTATGAGATCGAGTAAAAGATTCTCTGCAAACCTCGCAACTGAAAGGCTTCTCAGCAGTGTGAGTCCTCATGTGTTGAATTAAAATACTTGAATGAGAAAAAGATTTTCTACAAACCTCGCAACTGAAAGGCTTCTCACCAGTGTGAATCCTCATGTGCTTTTTTAAATTAGAAGATTCAGTGAAAGATTTTCTACATACCTCACAACTGAAAGGCTTCTTACCAGTGTGAATCCACATGTGACTTTTTAATTTGATGGATTCAGTGAAAGATTTTCTACATACCTCACAACTGAAAGGCTTCTCACCAGTGTGAATCCTCATGTGTCTTTTTAAATCACTGGATCGAGTGAAAGATTTTCTACATACCTCACAACTGAAAGGATTCTCACAAGTGTGAACCATCATGTGTCTTTTTAAATCACTGGATCGAGTGAAAGATTTTCTACATACCTCACAACTGAAAGGCTTCTCACCAGTGTGAATCCTCATGTGATTTTTTAAATTAGAAGATTCAGTGAAAGATTTTCTACATACCTCACAACTGAAAGGCTTCTTACCAGTGTGAATCCACATGTGCCTTTTTAATTTGATGGATTCAGTGAAAGATTTTCTACATACCTCACAACTGAAAGGCTTCTCACCAGTGTGAATCCTCATGTGCCTTTTGAAATTACTAGAATCAGTGAAAGATTTTCTACATACCTCACAACTGAAAGGCTTCTCACCAGTGTGAATCCTCATGTGTCTTTTTAAATCACTGGATTGAGTGAAAGATCCTCTACAAACCTCACAACTGAAAGGCTCCTCACCAGCGTGAGTCCTCCTGTGACTTTTTAAATCACTAGATTGAGTGAAAGATTTTCTACATACCTCACAACTGAAAGGATTCTCACAAGTGTGAACCATCATGTGACTTTTTAAATCACTGGATCGAGTGAAAGATTTTCTACATACCTCACAACTGAAAGGCTTCTCATCAGTGTGAGTCTTTATGTGCTTTTTTAAATTAGAAGCTTCAGTGAAAGATTTTCTACATACCTCACAACTGAAAGGTTTCTCACCAGTGTGAATAATTATGTGCTTTTTTAAATTAGAAGATTTAGTGAAAGATTTTCTACATACCTCACAACTGAAAATCTTTATGTGATTTTTTAAATTAGAAGATTTAGTGACAGATTTTCTACATACCTCACAACTGAAAGGTTTTTCACCAGTGTGAAACTTCTTTAAACTAGTATGTGTAGCAATATGATTTTTAAGATGGAATGGAAATGAAAATGTCTTTTTACATTTATCACATTCGTAAAGTATTTTTTCTCTGTGTTTATCTGAATGTTTGTTGAGATTATCTAACAAAACACACGAGCTTTGGCCTGTAGATTTTATATATTCACTGTCCTGTGTCTCACATTTAATACTATTTACCTGAAATTCAGTCTCATGAATTGTGTTTGAAGAAGGTGCATCTGTAGATTCTATATGTTCACTATCCTGTGGCTCACATTTAATATTATCTGTACGAAATTCAGTTTCATGAAGTGTGTTTGAAGGAGGTGCATCTGTAAATTCTATATGTAAACTATCATGTGGCTCCTCACATTTAATATTTTCTATATGGAATATAGTTTTAACAAGTGTGTTTGAAGGATGTGCATCTATAGCTTCTATATATACACTGCCTTGTGGCTCACATTTAAATTTATCTATATGGGATTCAGTTTCATAAATTGTGTTTGAAGGAGGTGCATCTGTAGATTCTATATGTTCACTATCCTGTGGCTCACATTTAATATTATCTGTAAATAATTCAGTTTCATGAAGTGTGTTTGAAGGAGGTCCATCTGTAGATTCCATATGTCCAATATACTCTGGCTCACAATTGATATCCCCCAACACTGCTTCTCCATTGCATGCACAAGGTGAAACTGTGCAGAGCTTGTAATCTTCAGCAGTGTTTTTTTCTTTACTGTAATCTACTTTGGCAATTATACATCCAGTTTTGTTGCAAAATCTGGCGTGTTTTATTACATTGTTTAGTGAAGGAACAGAATACTGCATAGCATACAAATGAACCAGGTGTTATCAAGATGTTTATTCTCATCATGATTGAGTGTTGAGCATTCTCTTTTGCGGCAGATAGCATGATTAAAGTTCCTTACAAGAAGTTCTGTCTTGGGAGGAATGGTTTTAGTCACTCTGGGAACAAGAAAAATGATGACAAACATGATTCTATACAGGATTGTCCAGTGTAAATATGAAAAAAGACAAGGACTGATATACAAGTTAATTCAGCAGATTTGGGACACACATACATGGCAGACAGAGTTTGGTTTGAGATGGGAAAGCGTAAGCAAGTGTGTCAATGTCGTTATTTTTCTCGTAAAATTAAAAATAAACAATCATATTATTTTCTAACTTAGGAAAGTGTTCTGGACTCAGGACCGTGCGTCAGCAAATTCCTGAGTAACCAGCTTTGTGAAGTGTAAACATTGTGCTAGAAGTCCGATGAGGAATCCTAACAATACAACTGGCACAGGGGAGCAAAGTGATGAGCAGTTCGGCGGTACACCAGGTACTGATGAGGAGATCGCGGAGGATCCCTTGGAGGTGTACACAAGGAATGTTGAGGCGATGTGTGAGGAGATTGATCAGATGGGGCTCTGGCTAAACTGGAACCCTGGAAGCAGATCCCTGTTGAAGGAGTTCATCATGAAACCTGAGGAGGCACTTCGGGAAGTGGAAAAAGTAAAGCAGGGAATACGAAGAAGTGACCAGCAAATGGTGAGCGATACAAAGGACACAAAAGAGGAAAAGACAAGAAAGGTAAGAGATATGATCCATGAATGTGCAACCGATGGGAGCTACTTGAACAAACTGTTAGATGCCAAGAAATGCCCGAATCTGCATTCAAAAGAGTCAAAGTGGACAGGAGTCACTCCCTTTCATAAGGTAAGAAGGGGAACTCAACACTTATTTTCTCATCAGAGGAAGAATAAAACCTGGGTCTGACCTCACTGTCAGAGAAAGCCTTGGGGACATTGTAAATCTATTTCTAGACTGTACAGTCTTAGAGGGTGTCCAACACATCAAAGTAAAATCAAGAAAGATGAAAAGGAACTTTAAACAAGATATGGCTTTTTGGTCACAGGAGGCAAAGAAAGACATTAAAAAACTTGTTGAAAAAATTGATGAGAAAAAAATATAATGAATACCCACATGTCGACAGCTAACCCTAGAGACATCACGCAAAGCAGGAGAATGGCAAAATTAAATTTTTATGGTTAATAATGTGAAATCACCCTCCTGCATGGCCTCTCACAGACAAAGATAAGAAGAGTGTTAAGGTAAGAGATTATCAGACAGTGAGAATATCCACATCTAAAATTCTGTTGCACGCCAATATGGCAGGGAAAGTCAAGGAAAACCTTGACCTGGCCTCACTAGGAGATGATATTAAAAGTGCAGGGAAAACGGTAAGTAATGATATCTTCATCAACTTGATCCGAACAGAAACGGGTGGGACAGAAAACGTAGCAAAACAAATTACAGAGAATTTTAACAGAGAACAACTCCAATTTAAGTTAGAGACAATCTCACACCGAAAACCCTCATTATAACACCTAATAATAATAATAATAATATCCCTTATTTATTTATTTAATAGTGCAAAATTTTACAGATTTAGTTACTACCAATACTTACATAAAAAACAGACATCCACTGTAATAGAAAGCCAACAAGTTTTCTCCTCCTTGGTCCTTGGCAAAGTTTAAATGTTGCATCCAATTCAATGTTATCTGATTAGCAATATCTGGTTTGGATTCTGATTTTTCGGTTTTGATTTTTGATGTATACACAGTATTTTGATTGAAGTAAACATTACGGGTATCTGTAAAATAGTATCAAAACAAGGTAGTCAGTTTGCATTGATTTATTCAAGAATTTCTTCATAACAATTTTACTTCCTATAATTTCTAATACAAGAAATTGGAAAATTGAGTTCATTTTAGTTAAAGAAATTCTTTGCTCTGATTTTGTAATTCCCAACATCAAACTTCAAAAAAATCAACATTTTATAAACTGAGAGGGAGAGTTTACCTTTGTTTACAATTTTCTTGAGGGAAAAAATCAGTCTAGTCAGAAATATTACTATGAAGATTTTCATCAATACTAGTCTTTTACCATAATTTGTGTAAATAAATTCAAAAAACCTTATAGCCAGTTCTGTCAATTTTATGGAACCTGGGTTTTTTATATAAATATTGGATTGGAAACCCTAGTTTATAAAGGATTTGACAAATTCTATTGTTCTTGTATGGAGTGAATCTGCAATTGAGCCAACGTGAAGTTTGTCATTTAATGATAGCACCAGCCATTGTTATTCAATAAGTGTATTTTCTGTACATAATCTCCCCAATCTCGATCTGTAGAGATCAGAACGCCTCGACGCGCTCTAGCGATAATCAGAGAAACTTAAATTAAGGGCTAGCTTCTCACAGTGAAATGTAAATAAGATTACTGATAAGGATTGATAAGAATATTTCATTGAATTGGAAATTTGAACTATCTGAATACCTTATTATCACTATTTAGATTTCTGCGAGAGTTTCATTACCTACTTTTTCTCAAATTTTGATGTAAATCAAGTTACTATTCCATAGACTGTTCAGAAAATTTGGTGCATTCAACAAACAGCAGAGTTAACGATCACTGCAGCTTGAACCAGTGCTCTTTTGTAAATTGAAAACTGCCTTGATTTTTTTCATGAGAATTTCTCAGACGTGATTGTCCTTATACTACACAGTGTCTTGCTTTCCAGATGTAGAAAAAATGTACACTTGAGATTTATAAAGGTAATGCAAAAGGGAAACTCGAGCTAGCATTCTGTACATTATGCATTCATTTTCGGCGAAATATGTAAATTGAGGATGTTAATAAAAGGTACTTTCATTATCAACAATGAACTTTGATACCTGTACAATTCCTAATCTTAAATCTGGCTCAAAATTCAAACTAGAACCTAATACCTAAACTGGTTTAAAGTAGCCTAGTCATCGATAGAAAATCAAAAAAGTTTATTCAATGTAAATTTATGAAAACATAAACAAATAATAAAGATCTGCTGAAGGTCAACCTCAAAGTCAAATTGATTTCAAAATGGCGTTGATCTCGATCTGACGAAAACGTCGGGTTAAGATTGGAGGAGAAATAAGAACAAGCCGTGAGGAGAAATCCTTAATCTGTGATCAGCTGATGCGAGATTGGGGGAGATTAAGTACAGAAAATACACTAAATCTAAATTTATAATATCTTGAAAACAGGCCAGACAGTAAAATATATTATGCATATTTGTAAAAAAACTCATCTACCTCAGGTTCTACATCCATACCTTCGAAGAAACCAAGAACTGTATTCACTTCAATAAGGGTGGTGCTCCATACTCCAGGTGTTGCGCTACCTTCAGTTGTTATCATGATGGTGTAGGAGTCTTCAGATGATTTAATTTGTCTCTTTCACTGTGCTTATGATCAAAATTCAGAATATGATAGAACTACAATAAAATATTATCATCCAAATTATTAAAGACTTGAAGACTTTGTCATGCTGACATTCCTACACAAGCCAGGCTCGGTGAGGTTAACCTGTGTAGAAGGTTTATGGGTTTCCTGCTGATGGAGGGTTGTGAAATGACCTAGCAGTTGAAAGCAACAATAAACCCAAATTAAAAAAGAGGAAGATATGGACCAGTCCTATAATTTTGTAGTACTACCTAAATTGTGATAAAATAACACAAATACTAAGCAAAATATCAGTTTTTTTATTTTTTAAATCCAAAATATTTGTGCCTTTTTCTATAGAAATGATGGGACAATGGTGCAGGGAGGCAATTGATTCAGTTATGATGGGGTTGAGATGAGCCTACCAGTTCCCTGCTTTCATATATTTATAAAACTCGCCATTGTTTTTGTATCCAATGAGTCATGGAGCTTGGCTAGCCAACCTCCCTGACTCATTGGTTAAGAGCATTAGTCCCTGACCCAGAAGTTGCGGGTTTGAATCCCAGCTGGAGCGTAAAATTTTAACCAAGTTTTTTTTTGTTTCTGGAATGGCATTGATGTGAAGGTAATGAACCCTATAGTGATGTGAGAGTGGTGTTGGGGCAAAACTTCATTTTCTAAAACAAATAGCTTGGCTACAGCTAGTACATTCACTGTTTATAGTCCTCTAGTGAGACATATACCTGATCATTGGTGAAGGTTTTTCAAACAGCTGCAATAACAAGAGAACCTAGAGTGCAGAGTTTCCGCATGCATGAGAATAACTGAGAGGAAATGTTTGGATCTGTTATGGATACAATGGTCAGGTGAAGAGAAATTAACACTTGTAAAATTCAATTTTTTTTATCAATCTTGTAAATTGAAAAAGTTTTGTTGATTTGAATAGGGTTTAACATCATTAATCATTTTTCAATTACATGGTTATATAGGAGGGGGGTGTTAAACTCGATTCGCAAGAAACTCACAAACCTGCTTCCCATAACCCAGCCTGGGTTTGACCGGAATGCCAGAATGATGAAGTCTTCAATTCGCTAGACGTTGTTTAACTAGAAATTTCAAGATTCCGCGGAGAGACAAGTTTTCAAAGAAAAGTTAAATTTTCAATAAATGAGCCATTCGTCGAATACTTTTTGAGAACCCCTGTGATTTGAGCCAAGGAGGTTAAAATATCAGCGGTCTAGACCAAAAATTCTAAAAACAAAATAAATTGAAGCTGAAGACATTGCCACCATTATGACGTTTTTTTAGCTAGACATTGCCACCATTATGACGTTTTTTTAGCTAGACATTGCCACCATTATGACGTTTTTTTAAGAGCAGGAGGCGTATCCCCGTATCTGTCCCTTGACTATAAAGTCCGGTTCTCTTAATTTGGTCTTGATGTATGTTTTATCTTTCATTTTACAGGGTGATCGAAACCACCCACCCAGCCACTATCTCTTTCTCGAGAACAGTTTGAGTTAGGATCTTGAAACAAAAAATTGGTCCCCAGTATGAAGTCTGATGTTTTATGAGAAAATATTTTGAGATGTGGACCCGGCCTAACGCTTCACATCACGGAGATGTGGACCCGGCCTAACGCTTCACATCACGGAGATGTGGACCCAGCCTAACGCGTCACATCACGGAGATTTGGATCTGGTCTAACGCGTACATAATACCTCCGGCATTTTTTGGGTGCGAATCACTGAGATTATATAACATAGAGAGAACCTTGCCTATCTCGAATTGAACAAATTCATGCGTCCAACATTTAACGGCTGATTGTTCCTCTTTCTACAAATCCCGGCCTCTGATTGGTTCAATTTATTTGAATTTTTTGTTTACCTCATGCTGTGGTAAACCGGATCCACATATCTGTGATGTGACGCGTTAGGATTGCGTGGAAGTGATTGCCACAGGAAATAACCCCGCCCTTTAGAGAGGACATTTTTCTCTTTTTTTCCTTCTTGTATATTTGTTTAATCTTTTTGTTTTTCTTTATATTTCATTGTGTTCTACTGTATATATTTTTTGTTCTACCTAATAAAGCTTATCATCATCATAGGGTGGCGTCATCGTGAACGATGGTAGCCAGACAGTGGAGGAATGACTCAGCACCTCTAACACCACTGTCTTTACAAGGAGGCTAATAATTGACAAGGGCCCCCAGAACCAAGCCAATGCTGGTCTACTCCGTGTTTATAGTCCCCCAGCCAGACTGCTGGTCTACTCCCTGTTTATAGTCGCCCAGCCAGACTGCTGGTGTACTCCCTGTTTATAGTCCCCCAGCCAGACTTAAAAAAAAGCTTAAAAAAAAAAAAAAAACCACATCTCTCGGATGTGACGCGTTAGGCTGGATCCACATCTCTGTGATGTGACGCGTTAGGCCGGGTCCACATCCCCATAATGTAACGCGTAAGGCCGGGTACACATATTAGTAATACATGTCTAGATGCGTTGTTGTGGATGGGATGTGAGCGTGGCACCAGACGTAAAAACAAGCAGATCTATTATACAGGGTGTCCCGTATACAGATGCAAATATTTTGAGGGTAGGTTCAGCCTACCGTGGACTATCATATGAGCGAAACTTGCAGTGGGGCATTTTGCTTCGTTAAGGAGTTATGGCCAAATCCCTGTTTTTCCCACAGGTCTAGAGGTCACTTGGATCGATGCACGTTTTTAAAGAAATGATAGCCAGTAAGTAATTTTTTACTTCATGTATGGATAGTCATGCATATTTCCCTTCAAATGCAGTTGGTTGCATGAAAAAATATTGAAAGACCAGAGAGATATTTAATCATAAGTTTAATATTTTTCTAAAATTTGATTTATCCCTTTCGTGAATTTTGAGTACATCTACAATTGCAATTCTGCATATCACTAGGTGAAGAAATACCCTTTGCTATGTTTTTCAATAAATACAAAGTTCTTTCAGACGCGTGAAGAAACGAATGAGATACGCCTTATTAAACGGCACCAGATGGAGAGAAACACATCTTTCAAATTTTGAATCTGGGCGCTATTGCATATTGAAGAACACTCGATGCCTGAAGCGGTCTGTGTGACCATTTTTGTGCAAACTGAAAGTTATAAATGAAAATTTTTTGAGTACAAATAGTTCTATTAACCAACTATATCAATCAAATCTAATAGTTAAAATAACAAGGCGATCAATTTTTGTTCGGTGGAAGAGAAAGCCACAAGCTTTAACCTCGCCCTTGGTTCGCTACATATTCTTTTGGGTTCTTTTCAATTCATGTCCTGTGTTGCAGAATGTATCATGTTTGTAGTTTATCAATAAAGTATTAATAGTTTTTCGGCATTATTTGTTATGTTTTTGATATCATGATTGTGATAAACACAAAAATGATATTTTTAATTTTACTTCTAAAAATAAAATCACAATTTGTTGTTGTTGGCCCAGAGTCTTTCTCATTGTGTATTCTTTGTCCATAATTACACCACTGGTTGCTGCTTTCGTTGCAGCCTCTCTCATTTTTCCTCACAATAACCCTGTGACCCCGTAACCCCATTCATCACATAAAAGTTCACACCGACCGACCAATGTGAATGATCAATTTCCCTCTGTTGAACATCCCAGAGCAGTGTATTTATACCTCAAATCACGCGCCAATTCTGTTAAAATTCAGCCAAATTTGAATTTTCCATCATGATTCAGAAGTGTTTTTTGAGCTTTGTGTGTTCTGCGTTCCATGATCTTTAAAGTAATATAAATGAGCTTTCTTTTTTCTAAAACTAAACATAACAGGGTATTTTTTAACTAGTGATACGTAGAATTGCAATTGTAGAAGTACTTTAAATTCACGAAAGGGAAAAAAGCGAAATATCAAATTTTAGAAAAGTATTGAACTTATGATTAAATATCTCTCTGGTCTTTCAATATTTTTTTATGCAACCAACTGCATTTGAAGGGAAATATGCATGACTATCCATACATGAAGTAAAAAATTACTTACTGGCTATCATTTTTTTAAAAACGTGCATCGATCCAAGTGACCTCTAGACCTGTGGGAAAAACAGGGATTTAGCCATAACTCTTTAACGAAGCAAAATGCCCCACTGCAAGTTTCGCTTATATGATAGTCCATGGTGGGCTGAACCTACCCTCAAAATATTTGCATCTGTATACGGGACACCCTGTATAGTGATATTTATATATTAAAAAAACTAATAAACCTTGAAGAACATTGAACCTGTTACATATGTTCTGGATCTTGTTCTGACAAACAAAGATAACTGCGCTAAAGTTAAATCTTGTGATGACAGTTTAATTAATGTAGATAACTTACATCCGCCGTTAATTGTCGATATTAATATGAAAAAGGAGAAATTAATTAAAAGAAAAATATCAAACGAAAGCTCTTCTATTCGTGATTACAAAACAGACGTTTATAATGAACTTACAGCTTTCTATAGTAAAACATTTGATTCAGACAAGTTTAATAAGGCAGAAAATAATATTGAATCATTAGCAGATAATTTCTATTCAATTTTGCAAGAAGGTATTGATCAATTTATTCCAATTAAAACAATCAAACCACCAAAGTTTCCTGTCTGGTTTAGTGCCGAGCTTAAAGATCTAATTTTTATGAAAAAACAGAAACACAAGGAATTCAAATCTTTAGGTTACCCTCACCTCTACCAAGAATTTTCTCACTTAAGAAGGAGGTGTAAGGCTGTCTCATCCCGGGACTACACGGAATATATTCAAGAAATTGAGCGCAATGTAAATAAAAATCCGAAGCAAATTTTCGACTTTATTGCTAGTAAAAAAGACAAAGGTAATTTACCTGAAGTTATGAGCTTTGGAAACAGAAAATCAAATGATCCAAAAACAATATCAAACCTCTTTGCTACAAACTTCGCAAATAATTATTCTACTTTAATTTCCGACAAAAAAATGTACATTTGTATGATAGTTACCTATTGAACATTAATACGATTAAGATCACCGAATGGAAAGTGTTCAACGCTCTGAGTAAACTTCCCCAGCACGCGTGTAAGGGCCCGGATGAGATACCTTCCATTTTCTTCATCAGATATGCCGCATCGCTTGCGGGTCCGCTCGCATTGCTCTTCCAGAAATCACTCGACTTGGGTGTGTTTCCATCGCGCTGGAAAACAGCCTATATCACCCCCATACATAAATCTGGAGATAAAGACTCTGTTGAGAACTACAGACCCGTATGTATCAGCTCTATACTGCCGAAGCTTTTGGAAAACTTGGTATCGCAAGTCTTATACCCACTACTTTCATCTGTTATCATCGATCAACAACATGGTTTCATGAGACAAAGATCAACAGCCACAAATTTAATATCTTTTTCAGAATTCATCACAGAGAATTTACAAAATGGTGGCCAAATTGATTGTATTTATACAGACTTTTCCAAATGCTTTGACAGATTAAACCACAACATACTCATCTCTAAATTAAAATCAATAGGAATAGGCGGGAATTTACTTAACTGGTTGGAAAGTTTTCATTCGAACAGAAAACAAATTGTGAAAATAAGATCCCCGTCTCCAAACTGCAGTAACAGTATTCCATCTCTGTCTGAACCTATATCTGTTCCATCAGGATGCATACAGGGTGGTCACCTGAGTGGCATCCTATTCCTTTGTTATATTAACGACATAGTAGGTATCCTCCCTCCCAATGTCAGAGGGTGGCTCTTCGCGGATGATATGAAAATAGCGATGCGAGTTGATTCTGTGGGCGATGTAAACATCTTGCAGGAAACGGTTCGGTGCCTGCATGGCTGGTGTGCTGATAATTTGATGAGTCTCAACCTAGACAAATGTAAAGTTATGTCCTTTCATACCAAATTAAACCCTTTACTTGCTTCTTATAAAATAAATAACACCGAGCTAACCAGAGTGCATAACATCAAAGACCTAGGGGTTATTTTTGAACCAAATCTAAAATTCAGTATGCACTATGATAAAATAAAAAGAAAGTCATTGAGCATGTTGGGCATGCTGTACAGACATACTCAGGACTTTAGAAATCCTAACACAATAAAAAACCTGTATTACACCTATGTACGTTCTTGTCTTGAGTATTGCTGTACAGTATGGTCCCCTCAGTACAACACCCACATTAAATTTTTAGAAGCTGTACAAGCATAAATTTTTGAAAATGTTGGCTTACAAAACTTTTAAACGTATTGAAAATCACAACTACGATGAAATAATGTCAACATATGAAATAGTAAGCCTTGAAAACAGGAGAAAAATACAAGACCTTATTTTCATATATAAAATCTTAAATAATCAAGTGTACTCTCCTGAACTCCTTGGTAAATTAAACATAAAAATAAAAACAAGATTCACAAGATCGAAGGATACATTTGTTCTAGGTGGAAACAAAACTAATCTAGGTGAACATTCGCCCCTTCACCGAATGAAGAAAATGGGAAATATCGCCAGTCATGCTGGTCTGGATCTGTTTTCCTGCCATTTAAGTGATGTATTACATTTTTTTACTGAATAGTGTCCAATTAACTTGACCTAACTTGATTGGGTTGTAACTTTGTAAATTTATATTCTTGTGTCCATTTTATTTTATGTTAACTGTATTTTATTGTTATATTTTAATTTATGTTTTTTATGTTTTTTGTAATAAATGGAGCTTTAACTCCGTCGAATTATTTTAAAAAAAAAAAAAAAAAAAAAAATGTAACATTAGGAAGTTGTGGAGCCAATATGAGATCAGGTACTAACAACACGTGTGACACGACGATTTTCTTCTTCTTTTTTTGACAACATGAAAATTATAATTTACTAAAAAAATTACAATAATTTCCATCTTTAAAGCCAACTCCGTCTAAATTTGAACCGCCAATGGTGACTCAACGGTAACAGATAGCCAAAAATAATTTGTAATCAACACCTCAGAATCATTGGATTTGATATGTCACAACCCCCATCTAGAATGAATGATAAATAAGTTATTTTTTGAACTGGAGCATTTGCAGTACAAAAAATTCCTTCTCAATGAACATCTTTGCCACGAGTGATTATTTTAGACAAAATTTGAGTAAGAGCTCTTTAAGTGTTAGGTTCTAGGTATACAACCATTAGAAAATGAACACAGAGTTTGGTATTTACGCATATACAGGCTGTCCATAATGTTCCACCCCGCCCCCCCGTATCACAAGAACAGCTGTAAATATAGGAAATCACAAAAACCCAAATTCTTAATTTTTTAGAAGATTTAATTTCAAGCAAAAAAAAAAAAAAAAAATGCCTACACTGGCGCAGTCAGGCTCAGCACGGACCTACTTAAATATCTTAAATGCAAAGATATGTCTTGAGGCATATTGTTTTAAACGTCCGTTGAGAGAAGTTCATTGCAACAAATTTCAGTGAGCTACGTTGACCAATAACTCAATAACCGTAAGTTGCAGAAAGATAATTTTGTTGATAATTAACGCATTTTATCAAGGCCTTTCGAATTGACTAAAACTCGACCTGTTCTGATGATGTCAGTTTCTGATCGATTTTGTCAGACAGCCGGACGACCATCCGTGAAAAGTTTTAACTGAAAAACATAACGAGTTATGCCTTGTTCGAAAATTCTCGATATCTCGAAAGAATTAGGTTTATATTTCTGAAACTTTCGATTAACGCGTTATAGGTTATAGCTTTATCAAGGATAGATACAATAAAATAGAGCGCGCGATTAGCTCAATGGTTAAGCACTCGCTTGCCATGCGGAAGGTCCCAAGTTCGATCCCCCGTACCGACAAAATTTTGTATTCTTAATTTGGTTACAGCTGTTTTTAAGGGACACCTTTCGGTGCCCTCGTGTTGACCAAGCGACTAAATGGGAAATATTGTGCCACTTCTCTCCCATCACAGGTGAAACATACTACAGGATGGCCAAGCTACAACACAGACCACAAGCGTCAACAATTGCTCCTGTTTCATGCCTACGAAATTAAAGGCAGTGAAAAACAATTTTTTTTTAATTAAAAAAACTAATATAATTTTAAGTAAATGTTAACAAACTCAGGGCGAAATTGATACACAAATTTAATATCACAATTCATTGCGAAGCGTCTAATGGTACATTGAATATCAGAGGTTCGAGACATTTTTTTAAAGATATTAATAACTTTTTTAGTTAAATTTGTTAAAAAAATGTTTTGCCATTTAAAATAACTTATTTGCCCCTTTTTTACCATTAGCTTTACCAGGGGAGGTGTTAAATTCTTTTTATGTTAAAAACTATTGGTTTTCTAGTAAAATTTGTGCTGAATAAATGCTATGAGTCTTATTGTTCAGCCCATAGTAAGAACAGGGCTAAAATTACTTCAATTTATTTAGAAAGAGGCTAAAAAGCGAGTGCAGTACTTGTCTCCGGCAATGTTTTCAAGATACCTTAAATTAGGATAAATAATAGAACAATTTATACTCGAAAACGGATAGCCTTTTCACTTTTTCTAAAAATGTTGACTCCTTGAAATTTCCCCTGGTAAAACTAATGGTATAAAAAAAAAACGGAATTTTTACAAAAATTAAATTAATTTCTTTTAAAATATTGCTGAATTATCTGAGATGAAATGTACAATATCTGTGACCCTATTTGGTTGTAGAAAACTCAAATTTGTCTTAAAATACTTCTACTGTCAGCTTATTTTCCGAAATGTCACATAGACAGTGTCTTTCTATTTAATATTCTAAAGTTAACCCCCCTGAGGCCAACCCTGGCAGTGATAGGAAAACAAAACTCAGTAAAAAATGTTTCCCCCTCGATTTAATGGTAAATGAATTTCAGCATTTTCAATATTTACATTTTCTATAATATTCTTTTTTTTCGAATCATGTATATTAGTAATGTTTGGTGATTGTGCTTGTTTATCTGTTTGACCTACATTTTTTTATCTTCTCACTTTGTTTAGCGTTAGTCCTTGGAGGCCAGTTTTATTGTTTTAAATGAAACTGAACAGAGACCTTACTAATAATCTGAAAATCTTTCATCTAGCATGTGCTCTCAAGTGTTCTCTGATTTGAAATTTCTCAGCAAAAGACTTCTCACATATCTCACAACTGAAAAGATTACCTCCAGTGTCAATCCTCATGTGACATTTTAAATCACAAGATTTATTGAAAGATTTTCTACACACCTTACCACTGAAAGGCTTCTCAACAGTATGAATCTTCAATGTGACTTTTTTAAATTACAAGATTGAGTGAAATACAGGGTGTAACAGTTTTGAAACTTGCACCCTACTAGCTCCGCCCCTGATTAGGTTTTTGAAAATTTTAAAGGCTCATTATACTCAGCCTAACTTAGACTTTAATTAACAGGAATAAAAAATATAGCATTCCATTTAAAATTCACGAGAAAAATGAAAAAATATGGCCTAAAAGCCGGAAGGGCCGACCGGGGCCAAAAATAAATATGACCATAGGATGGGCCATAGGGCACTTTCTATACCTAGGACTTTACAGAATTGAGAAATTAGGTCGCGTTCAAAAGTTACGAGGGGGTAGCCACCTTTTCTGAAACATACTGTATAATACGTCCCTTATGAGACGGGGGTTTTACCCTCCAGGACGTTGCCCTACCTTAACAACTACTTAAATTAACCTCACCCAGCCTGAGTGGAGTCGGGAATAGCCAGCATCACGCAATTCGTACCCAGGCGGTCACCCATCCAAGTACGAACCACGCTGGACGTTGCTTAGGTAGATACCTATTATTATAATTTTATTATCTTTATTGTTAGTCAGTATCGAAACCATCTGAAAATTTCTATCTGCATTCACTGTCTTCTGCTTCATCTCATCATCCGTACTTATTATCTAGTTACTGCCAGCGTCTATGGCACGTTGAATACACCAGTTCCCCGCGGATCACTGAGTTAATCAATAATAAGAATAAAATGTATGTAGGTAACTAAATAAAAACACTTCTGGTTGTTTATTTGTAAAAACAAAAACAAAAAAGATTAATCATAGGTAGGTATAGGTAATAACAAAAAAACTATGTGTACCTAATAAAACAAAACAATATACCTAGTTAACTAAACAGGAACTTCAAAATGTAAAAATAGTAAAGGACTTTACAACGTTGCCTTTTATTAGAAACTACAAATTCTCCAACCCGAAAAAATATTGAAAATTTTATTGTTGCTCGAAAAAAATTTAACAGGCAAACAGGATATAGGTAGACATTGAAAAATGAAACAAAAATAATATATTTCTACTTTTATAAAGGTTGATAAAGGTTTTCAGCTGGCTTTGTCAAACTCGGTTTTGCAATATTTGACGGGTTTTTGAACAGCAGGCGCTGTCAAGCTATGTGTTAAACGGACACATAGTTGAAATTACATACTCATGCACTGTGAAATTTAAAATATATTTACTCACATAACTTGTATTGTTTGGCACATGATTCATATTGTAAAAACATAAAATGGAACCTTCACATAGCCTTTGTTATTTTCCTTAATAACTTCATTCCAGTAAGTTTCATCACATAGCTGATCTTACAGATCGATCGGCAAGACCAAGACGGTTCCGGCGATAACCATAACTCCATTTGGCCAAAATTGACACATAGCTCATATTGCTAGACCGACGACGATATAGCATGTGCTCTCAAGTGTTCTCTGATTTGAAATTTCTTAGCAAAAGACTTCTCACATCTCACAACTGAAAAGATTACCTCCAGTGTGAATCCTCATGTGACATTTTAAATCGCCGCTAGAAAGTCAAAGAGGCGTACGTGACAAAAAACGAAAATCGATACTGTCACACAGGCAAAGAAACTCTTGGTAGCACGAACAGGCGTATGTGATTTCTAAACCCTTGTGAAGATATTGATTTTTTTATGTTTGGGCGTATGTGATATTTGCGGGAAAAGTTGCAGCACACACAGGCTTAAGTGCGCTCTTGAAAACTTTGATAAAATCACTTACGCCTCTTTGACTTTCTGGCGGTGAAATAATCTGAAAATCTTTCATCTAGCATGTGCTCTCAAGTGTTCTCTGATTTGAAATTTCTTAGCAAAAGACTTCTCACATATCTCACAACTGAGAAGATTACCTCCAGTGTGAATCCTCATGTGACATTTTAAATCACAAGATTTATTGAAAGATTTTCTACATATTTCACAAGTGAAAGGCTTCTCACCAGTGTGAAGCCTCATGTGATATTTTAAATTACAAGATTGAGCGAAAGATTTTCTACATATCTCACAACTGAAAGGCTTCTCACCAGTGTGAAGCCTCATGTGATATTTTAAATTACAAGATTGATTGAAAGATTTTCTACAGACCTCACAACTGAAAGGCTTCTCATCAGAGTGAATCCTCATGTGATTTTTTAAATGACCAGATCGAGTGAAAGAATTCCTACATATCTCACAACTGAAAAGCTTCTCACCAGTGTGAATCCTCATGTGAATTTCTAAACGACTAGAAACAATGAAAGATTTTCTACATATTTCACAAGTGAAAGGATTCTCACCAGTGTGAAGCCTCATGTGATATTTTAATTCACCGGATCGAGTGAAAGATTTTCTACATATCTCACAACTGAATGGCTTCTCACCAGTGTGAATCCTCATGTGACTTTTTAAATCACCGGATCGAGTGAAAGATTTTCTACATATCTCACAACTGAATGGCTTCTCACCAGTGTGAATCCTCATGTGATTTTTTAAATGACCAGATTGAGTGAAAGAATTTCTACATATCTCACAACTGAAAAGCTTCTCACCAGTGTGAATCTTCATGTGAGTTTTCAATTTGCTGGATTGAGTGAAAGATTTTCTACATATCTCACAACTGAAAGGCTTCTCACCAGTGTGAATCCTCTTGTGAATTTTTAAATCACTAGATCGAGTGAAAGATTTTCTACATATCTCACAACTGAATGGCTTCTCACCAGTGTGAATCCTCATGTGACTTTTTAAATTCCAAGATTCAGTGAAAGATTTTCTACATATCTCACAACTGAAAGGCTTCTCACCAGAGTGAATCATCATGTGAGATTTTAGATGGATTGATTGAGTATGAGATTTTCTACATATCTCACAACTGAAAGGCTTCTCACTAGTGTGAATCCACATGTGACTTTTTATATTCCAAGATTCAGTGAAAGATTTTCTACATATCTCACAACTGAAAGGTTTCTCACCAGTGTGAATCCTCAAGTGTTTTTTTAAAGTACTAGATACAGTGAAAGATTTTCTACATATCTCACAACTGAAACGCTTCTCACCAGTGTGAATCCTCATGTGACTTTTTAAATTGCTGGATTTAGTGAAAGATTTTCTACATATCTCACAACTGAAAGGCTTCTCACCAGTGTGAATCCTCATGTGACTTTTTAAATTGCTAGATTTAGTGAAAGATTTTCTACATATCTCACAACTGAAAGGCTTCTCACCAGTGTGAATCCTCATGTGACTTTTTAAATTGCTGGATTTAGTGAAAGATTTTCTACATATCTCACAACTGAAAGGCTTCTCACCAGTGTGAATCCTCATGTGACTTTTTAAAGTATTAGATTCAGTGAAAGATTTTCTACATACCTCACAACTGAAAGGCTTCTCACCAGAGTGAATCCTCATGTGAGATTTTAAATGGCTTGATCGAGCATGAGACTTTCCACATATGCCTTGTGTCTCAAATTTAATACTGTTTACGTGGAATTCAGTTTCATGAATTGTGTTTGAAGGAGGTGCATCTGTAGATTCTATATGTTCACTATCCTGTGGCTCACATTTAATATTATCTGTATATAATTCAGTTTCATGAATTGTGTTTGAAGGAGGTGCATCTGTAGATTCTACATATACACTGCCTTGTGGCTCACATTTAATATTATTTGTATGGCATTCAGTTTCATGAAGTGTGTTTGACGGAGGTGCATCTGTAGATTCTATATGTACACTATCTTGTGGCTCACATTCAATATTATCTATAAGGAGTTCAGTATCAGGATGGGTGTTTGATGGAACTGCAATTTGTTTAATATATACAATGCCTTGTGTCTCAAATTTAATACTGTTTATGTGGAATTCAGTTTCATGAATTGTGTTTGAAGGAGGTGCATCTGTAGATTCCATATGTTCACTATCCTGTGGCTCACATTTAATATTATCTGTAAATAATTCAATTTCATGAAGTGTGTTTGAAGGAGGTGCGTCTCTAGATTCTAAATATACACTGTCTTGTGGCTCACATTTAATATTATTTGTATGGCATTCAGTTTCATGAAGTGTGTTTGACGGAGGTGCATCTGTAGATTCTATATGTACACTATCTTGTGGCTCACATTTAATATTATCTATATGGAATTCAGTTTCATGAAGTGGGTTTGAAGGAGGTCCATCTGTAGATTCCATATGTCCAATGTCCTGTGGCTCACAATTGATATCCTTCAACACTGTTTCTCCATTGCATGCACAAGGTGACACTGTGCAAAGGTTATATTGTTCAGTAGTGTTTATTTTTTTTTTGTAATCTACTTTGGCAACTATACATCCAGTTTTGTTGCAAAATCTGGTGTGTTTCATTACATTGTTTAGTGAAGGAAACAGAATACTGCATAGCATACAAATGAACCAGGTGTTATCAAGATGTTTATTCTCATCATGATTGAGTGTTAAGCATTCTCTTTTGCGGCAGATAGCATGATTATAGTTCCTTACAAGAAGTTCTGTCTTGGGAGGAATGGTTTTAGTCACTCTGGGAACAAGAAAAATGATGACAAATAAGATTTTATACAGGATTGTACAGTGTAAATATGAAAAAAGACAAGGACTGATATACAAGTTAATTCAGCAGATTTGGGACACACATGGCAGACAGGGTTTGGTTTGAGATGGGAAAGCGTAAGAAAGTGTGTCAATGTCGTTATTTTTCTCGTAAAATTAAAAATGAACAATCATATTTTTTTTTCTAACTTAGTACCTAAAGTGTTCTGGACTCAGGACCGTGCGTCAGTAAAATTCCTGAGTAACCAGCTTTGTGAAGTGTAAACATTGATAAGAAACTGTGTACTGAACCGTCTGAACACAAACCAGCAGTTCCTTGAGCTGATACTAATGTTTTCTGCTAAAAGTGCGATGAGGAATCCTAACAATACCACTGGCACAGGGAAGCAAAGTGATGAGCAGTTCGGCGGTACACCAGGTACTGACGAGGAGATCGCGGAGGATCCCGTGGAGATGTACACAAGGAATGTTGAGGCAATGTGTGAGGAGATTGATCAGATGGGGCTCTGGCTAAACTGGAACCCTGGAAGCAGATCTCCGTTGAAGGAATTCATCATGAAACCTGAGGAGGCACTTCGGGAAGTGGAAAAAGTAAAGCAGGAAATACGAAGAAGTGACCAGCAAATGGTGAGCGATACAAAGGACACAAAAGAGGAAAAGACAAGAAAGGTTAGAGATATGATCCATGAATGTGCAACCGATGGGAGCTACTTGAACTGTTAGATGCCAAGAAATGGCTTGGGCCATCTGCATTCAAAAGAGTCACAGTGGACAGGAGTCACTCCCTTTCAAAAGGTAAGAAGGGGAACTTAACCCTTATTTTCTCATCAGAGAAAGAAGAAAACCTGGGTCTGACCTCACTGTCAGAGAAAGCCTTTGGGGACATTGTAAATCTATTTCTAGATGGTACAGTCTTAGAGGGTGTCCAACACATCAAAGTAACTTAAAAAAAGATGGAAAGGAACTTTAAACAAGATATGTTTTTTTTGTCATAGGAGGCAGACATTAAAAAACTTGTTGAAAAAATTGATGAGAAAAAAATATAAAGAATACCCACATGTCGACAACTAACCCTAGAGACATCAAGCAAACCAGGAGAATGGCATAATTAAATTTATATGGTAAATAATGTGAAATCATCCTGCATGGCCTCCCACAGACAAAGATAAGAAGAGTGTAAAGGTAAGAGATTATCAGACAGTGAGAATATCCTATTCTAAAACTTTGTCGCACGCCAGCATGGCAGGGAAAGTCAAGGAAAACCTTGACCTGGCCTCACTAGGAGTTGAAATTAAAGGTACAGGGAAAACAGTAAGTAATGATATCTTCATCCGAACAGAAAAGGGTGGGACAGACAAAGTAGCAAAACAAATTACAGAGAATTTTAACAGAGAACATCTCCAATATAAGTTAGAGACAATCTCGCACCTAAAACCCTCATTATAACAACTTTTAATAATAATAATATCCTTTATTTATATTAATTTATATCCCTTATCTATTTATTTAATAGTACAAAATTTTACAGATTTAGTTACTACCAATGCTTACATGAAAAACAGACATCCACTGTAATAGAAAGCCAACAAGTTTTCTCCTCCTTGGTCCTTGGCAAAGTTTAAATGTTGCATCCAATTCAATGTTATCTGATTAGCAATATCTGGTTTGGATTCTGATTTTTCGGTTTTGATTTTTGATGTATACACAGTATTTTGATTGAAGAGAACATTACGGGTATCTGTAAAATAGTATCAAAACAAGGCAGTTTTGCATTGATTTATTCAAGAATTTCTTCATAATAATTTTACTTCTTATAATTTCTAATACTAGAAATTGGAAAATTGAGTTCATTTAAGTTAAAAAAATTCTTTGCTCTGATTTTGTAATTCTCAACAACATAATACTTCAAGGAATCAACATTTTGTAAACTGAGAGGGAGAATTTACCTTTGTTTACAATTTTCTTGAGGGAAAAAATCAGTCTAGCCAGAAATTGTATTATGAAGCTTTTCATCAATACTAGACTTTTACCATAATTTGTGTAAATAAATTCAAAAAACCTTATGGCCAGTTCTGTCAATTTGATGGAACCTGGGTTTATTTATAAATATTGGATTGGAAACCCTAGTTCATAAAGGATTTGACAAATTCTATTGTTCTGGTATTGAGTGTCTCTGCAATTGAGCCAACGTGAGGTTTGTCATATTATGATAGCACCAGCCATTGTTATTCAATCTAAATTTATAATATTTTGAAAACAGGCTAGACAGTAAAAAAAAAACATACTTGAAAAACACATCTACCTCAGGTTCTACATCCATACCTTCGAAGAAACCAAGAACTGTATTCACTTCAATAAGGGTGGTGCTCCATACTCCAGGTGTTGCGCTACCTTCAGTTGTTATCATGATGGTGTAGGAGTCTTCAGATGATTAAATTTGTCTCGTTCACTGTGCTTATGATCAATCTTCAGAATATGATAGAACTACAATAAAATATTATCATCCAAATTATTAAAGACTTGAAGACTTTGTCATGCTGACATTCCTACGCAAGCCAGGCAGGGTGAGGTTGTGAAATGACCTAGCAGTTGAAAGCAACAGTAAACCCAAATTAAAAAAGAAGAAGAGATTAACAAGTCCTATAATTCTGTAATACTAACTAAATTGTGATAAAATAACACAAATACTAAGCAAAATATCAATATTTTTTTATTTTTTAAATCCAAAATATTTGTGCCTTTTTCTGTAGAAATGATGGGACCATGGTGCAGGGAGGCAATTGATTCAGATATGATGGGGTTGAGATGAGCCTACCAGTTCCCCGCTTTCATATATTTATAAAACTTGCCATTGTTTTTGTATCCAATGAGTCATGGAGCTTGGCTAGCCAACCTCCCTGACACATTGGTTAAAAGCATTAGTCCCTGACCCAGAAGTTGCGGGTTTGAATCCCAGCTGGAGCGTAAAATTCTAACCAAGTTTTTTTTTGTTTCTGGAATGGCATTGATGTGAAGGTAATGTACCCTAAAGTGATGTGAGAGTGGTGTTGGGGCAAAACTTCATTTTCTAAAATAAATAGCTTGGCTACAGCTAGTACATTTTCTGTTTAGAGTCCTCTAGTGAGACATATACCTGATCATTGGTGAAGGTTTTTCAAAGAAAAAAACAACTGCAATAACAAGAGAACCTAGAGCGCAGAGTTTCCGCATGCATGAGATTAACTTTGAGAGGAAAAGTTGGATCTGTTATGGATACAATGGTCAGGTGAAGAGAAATTAACACTTGTAAAATTCAAAAAAAATATCAATCTTGTAAATTGACAAAGTTTCGTTGGTTTGAATAGGGTTTAACATCATTTTCAATTACATGGTTATATAGGATGGGGGTGTTAAACTCGATTCGCAAGAAACTCACAAACCTGCTTCCCATAACTCAGCCTGGGTTTCACTAGAATGCCAGCATGATGAAGTCTTCAATTCGCTAGACGTTGTTTAACTTGAAGATTTCAAGATTCCGCTGAGAGACAGGTTTTCAAAGAAAAGTTAAATTTTAAATAGATGAGCCATTCCTCGAATACTTCTTGAGAACCCCTGTGATTTGAGCCAAGGGCCAAGGAGGTTAAAATATTAGCGGTCTAGAGCAAATCTAAAAATAAAATAAATTGAAGCTGAAGACATAGCCACCATTATGACGTTTCTTTAGTTTTATGACCAAGAAAAATTAATGAAAGAAACAAATGATTAAAATCATAACAGTAAATAGGTTAATTCGCACCAGAGAGAGAGAAGAGCAGGCTCGACCGTGAAACGTATCCCCGTATTCGTCCCTTGACTATAAAGTGCGGTTCTCTTAATTTGGTCTTGTTGTATGATTTATCTTTCATTTTATAATTTTAGTTGATAATATGCTCGTACTTCTACTATCCCAATCTATTGGAAATATAAAATAAGTTGAGAATTTTTTTAAAAATTGATTATTGGTTGAAGAAGTGTAAGTTAAGAATATTTGAGAACTTGAAATTTAATTTCAATAAGGGTCTTATTACTTATACCTAGTTCTGCTAGGGTATTCCAAGTGAATGAAGGAACTGTTCCTTGTGCTCCAAAGAGAAGTCCAATTACTTTGAATTTTTGAGGCTCAATTTGGTATCTTCTTGCCAGGTCAGGGATGCAGGGTTCATAAGATTGCTCTTTTCTCGGAGTCAACTGTTTCAGCTTGCAAACTATTTTGATCATGATGTATCAAGATTTGCGACCAGTAGGGCCCATCAGCTGATTTCAAAATCAGTTCCAGAGTTGTAGTAATTTTTCTCTCGCGAAGGAGTGGGTACCTAAACTACCTATACCCAATTCTTCTAGAATAATATTTTTACTTTTTTCATACTTACCTATTAGTTATTTTTGTCTTTGTTTCCTCTTTTACTTTCCTTTTTTTCTACTTATGATGTACTGTAGCAACATAAGACTTGGTATCTGACGTGAAAATTAGGGATGTTTCGTTATCCGGGACAGCATGAGGTAAACAAAAAATTCAAATAAATTGAACCAATCAAAGGCCGGGATTTGTTGAAAGAGGAACCATCAGCTGTTCAAAGTTGGGCGCATAAATTTGTTCAATTCGAGATAGGCAAGGTTTTCTCTATGTTATATGATCTCAGTGATTCGCACCCAAAAAAATGCCGGAGCCAATTAATTACAACCTGATATCGGTTCTATACACGTGATGAAACGCGTTAGGCCAGATCCAAATCTCTGTGACGTGACGCGTTAGGCCTGATCCAAATCTCTGTGATGTGACGCGTTAGGCCGGATCCAAATCTCCGTGATGTGACGCGTTAGGCCGGATCCACATCCTCATAATGTAACGCGTAAGGCCGGGTACACATATTAGTAATACATGTCTAGATGCGTTGTTCTGGATGGGATGTGAGCGTGGCACCAGACGTAAAAACAAGCAGATCTATTATACAGGGTGTCCCACCAAACTTGGACACCTCAAATTACTCGGCCCCTGAAAGAGTTTTTGAAAAATAAAAAATCCTATGGTACATGGTCTAATTATGCGGTTTCAGCCATGAATTTTTTTTTTTATACAGGGTGGTTTAAAAGTCAGAAATTGAGGTGTCAATTTTTAAATGGATCGACCTGAATCTTATTTGATAATTTTACTTTTAGGTGGTTCCTGAGTACTTTTTTATACAAAAATTTTACATACAGGGTGGTTTTTTTTCGACCAATTTTTTTTCTAAATCTCGAATAACTCAAGTTTGTTTAATTTTTTCGATAACAAGAATAGAAAGTGTTTGTGTAATGAAAACACGCACTTTCAATTGGCATCAAATTTTTTTATACAGGGTGGTTCACAAGTGAAATAATGACTTGTTTTTTTTTAAACTGAGTTTTTTTAATTTTTTATTTGGGATTAATAATTCTAATCTAATTTTACACATTTTTTGTTAGTCATATAGAAAAACAAAACTAAAGTGTTGTACAGGGTGAGACATAATTTTTTTGTGACACCCTGTATATGGGCAGTCAAAGAGACGTAAAATTAAATGTAAAACTAAATGTCCAAGAAAAACTTTGATTTTTAATGATATCAAAAAGTTATGGTGTTTCAACTAATATTGTCGCATAGACCACTCTGTAGATATTCTCTTAAACTATCATGTGGGTACTCGAGGTTGTATAAAATTCAACGAAGACTTCGAATCGTGGGGAAAAACAAGTAAAAAACTCGAATTTTGAAGCCATTTTCAATTTGGTGTACACAGTTACACACTGAATGATTTTAAAACTAGAAATAAAAAGTAGGGAAGTGTAGACACAAAATTGAAAATGGCTTTTTGAATTCATTTTTTTCTTTCAGATTTGGACTCCTCGTTGAATTTTAGACAATTTCGACTACCCATATGATGTTTTAAGAAAATATCTACAGGGTGGTCCATGTGACAATATTAGTTAAAACACCATAACTTTTTTATATAATTAAAAATCGAAGTTTTTCTTGCACATTTAGTCTTTCTATTTAATTTTATGTCTCTTTGACTGCCCATATACAGGGTGTTACAAAAAAATGATGTCTCACCCTGTACAACACTTTAGTTTTGTTTTTGGATATGACTAACAAAAAATGTGTAAAATTAGGTTAGAATTATTAATCCCAAATAAAAAATTAAAAAAAATCAGTTTTAAAAAAAATCAAGTCATTTTTTCACTTGTGAACCACCCTGTATAAAAAAATTTGATGCCAATTGAAAGTGCGTGTTTTCATTACACAAACACTTCCTATTCTTGTTATCGAAAAAATCAAACAAACTTGAGTTATTCGAGATTTAGAAAAAAAAATTGGTCAAAAAAAACCACCCTGTATGTAAAATTTTTGTTTAAAAAAGTACTCAGGAACCATTTACAAGTAAAATTATTAAATAAAATTCAGGTCGATCCATTTAAAAATCGAAAGTTGACACCTCAATTTCTGACTTTTGAACCACCCTGTATTAAAAAAAAATTCATGACTGAAACTGCATAATTAGACGATGTACCCTTGGATTTTTTATTTTTCAAAAACTCTTTCAGGGGCCGAGTAATTTGAGGTGTCCAAATATGGTGGGACACCCTGTATAGTGATATTTATATATTAAAAAAAACTAATAAACCTTGAAGAACATAGAACCTGTTACATATGTAACATTAGGAAGTTGTGGAGCCAATATGAGATCAGGTACTAACATCACGTGTGACACGACGATTTTCTTCTTTTTTTTGACAACATGAAAATTATAATTTATTTAAAAAAATTACAATAATTTCCATCTTTAAAGCCAACTCCGTCTAAATTTGAAGCGCCAATGGTGACTCAACGGTAACAGATAGCTAAAAATAATTCGTAATCAACACCTCAGAATCATTGGATTTGATATGTCACAACCCCCATCTAGAATAATTGATAAATAAGTTATTTTTTGAACTAGTGCATTTGCAGTACAAAAAATTCCTTCTCAATGAACATCTTTGCCACGAGTGATTATTTTAGACAAAATCTGAGTAAGAGCTCTTTAAGTGTTAGGTTCTAGGTATACAATCATTAGAAAATGATTGTATACCTAGAAAAAAAAAAAAAAAACGGTAACAGATAGCTAAAAAAAAAAAAATTGCCTACACTGACCCAGTCAGGCTCAGCACGGACCTACTTAAAAATCTTAAAAGCAGAGATATGTCTTGAGGCATATTGTTTTAAAAGTCCGTTGAGAGAAGTTCATTGCAACAAATTTCAGTGAGCTACGTTGACCAATAACTCAATAACCGTAAGTTGCAGAATGATAAATTTTGTTGATAATTAACGCATTTTATAAAGACCCTTCGAATTAACTAAAACTCGACCTATTCTGATGATGTCAGTTTCTGATCGATTTTGTCAGACAGCCGGACGACCATCCGTGAAAAGTTTTAACTGAAAAACATAACGAGTTATACCTTGTTCGAAAATTCTCGATATCTCGAAAGAATTAGGTTTACATTTCTGAAACTTTCGATTAACGCGTTATAGGTTATAGCTGTATCAAGGATGGATACAATAAAATAGAGCGCGCGATTAGCTCAATGGTTAAGCACTCGCTTGCCATGCGGAAGGTCCCGAGTTCGATCCCCCGTACCGACAAAATTTTGTATTCTTAATTTGGTTACAGCTGTTTTTAAGGGATACCTTTCGGTGCGCTCGTGTTGTCTAAGCGCCTAAATTGGAAATATCTATACTTATAAAAGAGAGTTTCACTCACTGACTGACTGACTCACTCACTCACTGATTCATCACTGTTTCTCCGAACTGGTAGGTCCTAGGAAACTGAATTTTGGTAGGTAGCTTTGTCTTATAAACTTTTTTTATATATATCGCACCTTTAGAATTAGAGGGTTATATGTCAAAAAACCTGTTTTTTGGGAAATCGCAATTGAAAATTTGACATATCACTGTTTTTAAACTATAAGATCTACAAATTTCTTAATTTGGTTACAGCTGTTTTTAAGGGACACCTTTCGGTGCCCTCGTGTTGACCAAGCGACTAAATGGGAAATATTGTGCCACTTCTCTCCCATCACAGGTGAAACATACTACAGGATGGCCAAGCTACAACACAGACCACAAGCGTCAACAATTGCTCCTGTTTCATGCCTACGAAATTAAAGGCAGTGAAAAACAATTTTTTTTTAATTAAAAAAACTAATATAATTTTAAGTAAATGTTAACAAACTCAGGGCGAAATTGATACACAAATTTAATATCACAATTCATTGCGAAGCGTCTAATGTTACATTGAATATCAGAGGTTCGAGACATTTTTTTTAAAGATATTAATAACTTTTTTAGTTAAATTTGTTAAAAAAATGTTTTGCCATTTAAAATAACTTATTTGCCCCTTTTTTACCATTAGCTTTACCAGGGGAGGTGTTAAATTCTTTTTATGTTAAAAACTATTGGTTTTCTAGTAAAATTTGTGCTGAATAAATGCTATGAGTCTTATTGTTCAGCCCATTGTAAGAACAGGGCTAATATTACTTCAATTTATTTAGAAAGAGGCTAAAAAGCGAGTGCAGTACTTGTCTCCGGCAATGTTTTCAAGATACCTTAAATTAGGATAAATAATAGAACAATTTATACTCGAAAACGGATAGCCTTTTCACTTTTTCTAAAAATGTTGACTCCTTGAAATTTCCCCTGGTAAAACTAATGGTATAAAAATATAGACGGAATTTTTACAAAAATTAAATTAATTTCTTATAAAAATATTGCTGAATTATCTGAGATGTAATGTACAATATCTGTGACCCTATTTGGTTGTAGAAAACTCAAATTTGTCTTAAAATACTTCTACTGTCAGCTTATTTTCCGAAATATCACATAGACAGTGTCTTTCTATTTAAAATTCTAAAGTTAATCCCCCTGAGGCCATCCCTAGCAGTGATAGGAAAACAACACTCTGTAAAAATGTTTCCCCTCGATTTAATAGTACATGCATTTCAGCATTTTCAATATTTACATTTTCTAGAATATTCTTTTTTTTCGAATCCTGTATATTAGTAATGTTTGGTGGTTGTTCTTGTTTATCTGTTTGACCTACATTTTTTTATCTTCTCAATTTGTTTAGAGTTTGTCCTTGGAGGCCAGTTTTATTGTTTTAAATGAAACTGAACAGAGTCCTTACTAATAATCTGAAAATCTTTCATCTAGCATGTGCTCTCAAGTGTTCTCTGATTTGAAATTTCTTAGCAAAAGACTTCTCACATATCTCACAACTGAAAAGATTACCTCCAGTGTGAAGCATCATGTGACTTTTTAAATCACTAGATCGAGTGAAAGATTTTCTACATACCTCACAACTGAAAGGCTTCTCACCAGTGTGAACCCTCATGTGTCTTTTTAAATTACTGGATCGAGTGAAAGATTTTCTACATACCTCACAACTGAAAGGATTCTCACAAGTGTGAACCATCATGTGACTTTTTAAATCACTGGATCGAGTGAAAGATTTTCTACATACCTCACAACTGAAAGGCTTCTCACCAGTGTGAATCCTCATGTGCTTTTTTAAATTAGAAGATTCAGTGAAAGATTTTCTACATACCTCACAACTGAAAGGCTTCTCACCAGTGTGAATCCTCTTGTGAATTTTTAAATCATTGGATCGAGTAAAAGATTTTCTACATATCTCGCAACTGAATGGCTTCTCACCAGTGTGAATCTTCATGTGACTTTTTAAATCACAAGATTTATTGAAAGATTTTCTACATACCTTACAACTGAAAGGCTTCTCACCAGTGTGAATCTTCATGTGACTTTTTAAATTACAAGATTGAGTGAAAGATTTTCTACAGATCTCACAACTTAAAGGCTTCTCACCACTGTGAATCCTCATGTGAATTTCTAAACGACTAGATTCAGTGAAAGATTTTCTACATATCTCACAACTGAAAGGCTTCTCACCAGTGTGAATCCTCAAGTGATTTTTTAAAGCACTAGATACAGTGAAAGATTTTCTACATTTCTCACAACTGAATGGCTTCTCACCAGTGTGAATCCTCTTGTGAATTTTTAAAGAACTTGATTCAGTGAAAGATTTTCTACAAATCTCACAACTGAAAGGCTTCTCACCAGAGTGAATCCACATATGAGATTTTAAATGGCTTGATCGAGTGAAAGATTTTCTACATATCTCACAACTGAAAGGCTTCTCACCAGTGTGAATCCTCAAGTGTTTTTTTAAATTCCAAGATTCAGTGAAAGATTTTCTACATATCTCACAACTGAAAGGCTTCTCACCAGTGTGAATCCTCAAGTGATTTTTTAAAGCACTAGATACAGTGAAAGATTTTCTACATTTCTCACAACTGAATGGCTTCTCACCAGTGTGAATCCTCTTGTGTTTTTTTAAAGAACTTGATTCAGTGAAAGATTTTCTACAAATCTCACAACTGAAAGGCTTCTCACCAGAGTGAATCCTCATATGAGATTTTAAATGGCTTGATCGAGTGAAAGATTTTCTACATACCTCACAACTGAAAGGCTTCTCACCAGTGTGAATCCTCAAGTGTTTTTTTAAATTCCAAGATTCAGTGAAAGATTTTCTACATATCTCACAACTGAAAGGCTTCTCACCAGTGTGAATCCTCAAGTGTGTTTTTAAAGTACTAGATACAGTGAAAGATTTTCTACATTTCTCACAACTGAATGGCTTCTCACCAGTGTGAATCCTCAAGTGTTTTTTTAAAGTACTAGATTCAGTGAAAGATTTTGTACAAATCTCACAACTGAAAGGCTTCTCACCAGAGTGAATCCTCATATGAGATTTTAAATGGCTTGATTGAACATGAGACTTTCCACATATGTCGCAACTGAAAGGCTTTAAACTAGTATGTGTAGCAATATGATTTTTAAGATGGAATAGAAATGAAAATGTCTTTTTACATTTATCACATTCATAAAGTTTTTCTTCTCTGTGTTTATCTAAATGTTTGTTGAGATTATCTAGCAAAATATACGAGTTTTGGTCTGTAGATTTTATATATTCACTGTCCTGTGGCTCACATTCAATATTATCTATAAGGATATTATCTTTAATATATACAATGCCTTGTGTCTCAAATTTAATACTGTTTACGTGGAATTCAGTTTCATGAATTGTGTTTGAAGGAGGTGCATCTGTAGATTCTATATGTTCACTATCCTGTGGCTCACATTTAATATTATCTGTATATAATTCAGTTTCATGAAGTGTGTTTGAAGGAGGTGCATCTGTAGATTCTACATATACACTGCCTTGTGGCTCACATTTAATATTATTTGTATGGCATTCAGTTTCATGAAGTGTGTTTGACGGAGGTGCATCTGTAGATTCTATATGTACACTATCTTGTGGCTCACATTCAATATTATCTATAAGGAGTTCAGTATCAGGATGGGTGTTTGATGGAACTGCAATTTGTTTAATATATACAATGCCTTGTGTCTCAAATTTAATACTGTTTATGTGGAATTCAGTTTCATGAATTGTGTTTGAAGGAGGTGCATCTGTAGATTCCATATGTTCACTATCCTGTGGCTCACATTTAATATTATCTGTAAATAATTCAATTTCATGAAGTGTGTTTGAAGGAGGTGCGTCTCTAGATTCTAAATATACACTGCCTTGTGGCTCACATTTAATATTATTTGTATGGCATTCAGTTTCATGAAGTGTGTTTGACGGAGGTGCATCTGTAGATTCTATATGTACACTATCTTGTGGCTCACATTTAATATTATCTATATGGAATTCAGTTTCATGAAGTGTGTTTGAAGGAGGTCCATCTGTAGATTCCATATGTCCAATGTCCTGTGGCTCACAATTGATATCCTCCAACACTGCTTCTCCATTGCATGCACAAGGTGACACTGTGCAAAGGTTGTATTGTTCAGTAGTGTTTATTTCTTTATTGTAATCTATTTTGGCAATTATACATCCAGTTTTGTTGCAAAATCTGGTGTGTTTCATTACATTGTTTAGTGAAGGAAACAGAATTCTGCATAGCATACAAATGAACCAGGTGTTATCAAGATGTTTATTCTCATCATGATTGAGTGTTGAGCATTCTCTTTTGCGGCAGATAGCATGATTATAGTTCCTTACAAGAAGTTCTGTCTTGGGAGGAATGGTTTTAGTCACTCTGGGAACAAGAAAAATGATGACAAACATGATTTTATACAGGATTGTCCAGTGTAAATATGAAAAAAGACAAGGACTGATATACAAGTTAATTCAGCAGATTTGGGACACACATACATGGCAGACAGAGTTTGGTTTGAGATGGGAAAGCGTAAGCAAGTGTGTCAATGTCGTTATTTTTCTCGTAAAATTAAAAATAAACAATCATATTATTTTCTAACTTAGGAAAGTGTTCTGGACTCAGGACCGTGCGTCAGCAAATTCCTGAGTAACCAGCTTTGTGAAGTGTAAACATTGTGCTAGAAGTCCGATGAGGAATCCTAACAATACCACTGGCACAGGGGAGCAAAGTGATGAGCAGTTCGGCGGTACACCAGGTACTGTTGAGGAGATCGCGGAGGATCCCGTGGAGGTGTACACAAGGATTGTTGAGGCGATGTGTAAGGAGATTGATCAGATGGGGCTCTGGCTAAACTGGAACCCTGGAAGCAGATCCCCGTTGAAGGAGTTCATCATGAAACCTGAGGAGGCACTTCGGGAAGTGGAAAAAGTAAAGCAGGGAATACGAAGAAGTGACCAGCAAATGGTGAGCGATACAAAGGACACAAAAGAGGAAAAGACAAGAAAGGTAAGAGATACCCCTTAAACAAAAAACAGTCTCGGAACCATCTCCGAGATCTAGGAACGAGATTGTATCGTCCTGTCTCGGATCCCAAAAAATGATATCGGAGACACCTAGGAGACCGTTCGGAGACTGCTACGGGACAGTCTACGTCCGCACCGTAGCGTCGATTGCTGGTGCTCGAGATTGCTCCAAGATCGGTCTCGGGAACTGTCTCCGAGATCATTCTCGGGGACCGTCTCCGAGCCTTCTCGGAACCGTCTCCGAGAACATTCTCGGGGACTGTCTCCGAGCCTTCTCGGAACCGTCTCCGAGAACATTCTCGGGGACTGTCTCTTCTAGACCACAGACCGTTTTAAATACCCTGGGAATTTTAGCTGTAAAACCACCTAAAAATAATACGACACATTTTTATAATAGAACATTTTTTTTATTGTGAAATTTAAAATAAAATAATTAAGAACAAAACAAAAAAAAAGAAGAATACACCTTAAAGAATGAAAAATCCCAATAAGAGACTAGAAACAATTGGAATAAAGAGATTGCCATAGGCAATAACCAATAACCCCGCCCTTTAGTTAGGACATATGTATAGGACATTGGATACGAATTCAATTTTTAATATTAATTTTTCGAGTTTAAGTCAGTTCTAACTCAGTTAGGGTCCATTTCTGACCCCTAGTTGATAGAGATAATCCATGCTTATTTGACCCAAGGAATCTAAGGTATCAATATATTTATGCAATCAATTTAGAAACATTAGAAAAAAAATTGACATGAAAATAAAAGTATCACATAAGTTCACATCTTAAAAGTATCTCTATCTTTAGTCACAGCAGACTACCCAGACGGCACAGAAAGTGTTTAAAAAGATTTTAAAAACACTTATTTTGACAAGATTCAAACATTTTATAAAGCTTATTTTGACAAGGCTTAACATTTTAGAAACACTTTTATAAGCTTACTATTTCCTCCCCCTGAGCATTTTATTAAGCTTATTTTTACAAGGTTTTGGAAATTGAATACCTACTTAATAATTAAGGGGCTCCATATTGAATTTCTTACCACCGCCATTGCCCGGAAAAATTTGAAAATTGTGATTTCACAGGAAATTTTTAAAATTAATTTGGATTTGATGAAAAATATACTACTTCAAGGCAATTTGGTTCTACAATGATGAAAAGCTGTTGATGAAATGCTAACATTAATAAATATAAAGACAATTTGTGTTTTTCAGTTTTATATTTTTCCATTTTCATGGTAAAAGAATTAAAAGCAAAAATATGTAACAAACAAAAACATGAAACAAACAGAATATAATACATAGAATCAGCAGATAAATTAAGCCAAGTGGACTTAATTAATCTAAATCTATTATACATATAGGTAATTAAGAGAGAGATGTGCTGAAATGCCATCTTCCTGCCCAGCAGCAGGCTGCCCGAAGACAAAGAATACCAGAACAGAAGTTGAGATTATTAAAGATGAAATTAGGAAATAGAACCCAGAGAGAATTTTGACTATAATATGGCATTCATAAAAAAAAGAACAGTCTTCCAGATTTTTTTTTTTGTTTGATTAAAGTGGGTTTAACCTCAATTGCATAGTCATATCATGACCGAGGTTTTACCCTCATTTGCAGGAAACTCACAAACCTGTTACCCACATTAAGCTCACCGAGCCTGGGTTGGGCCATTTTATTCTGAATTTACTGGGAATAGTACCAGGTAGCCACATTAACCTCACCCAGCCTGATAAAGGCTGTGTATACACATGTCAGCCTCATATTTTCTAAAGAATGAGAATTATCTGTTTCACAACAACAAAAATGAACCAAAATCTTTAGATTACGGGGGAGTAGTCAAATCCTGAATAATGCAAGCTACTGTTTTAAAAATTAAAATTAATGAACACATTATAGTAAAAAATGTACTTATTACAAGTAAAAAAACTGTCTAAATTTGCAACACTTAATACTTCTTCTAAACTTACAATATTTTTTTTTATGTTATAGCTGGTTCATGAAAAACCCCTGTCCTGATTTGAGATAGTGAGGATGGGAATTTCATTCTGAATTTAATGGGAACAGTACCAGATACCCACATTCACCTCACTCAGCCTGAGTAGGGCTAGATATACCAGCCTCACATTTTCGGAGAACAGATTTATTTATTTAAAATAAAAATGGGGGTTGTATACTGAATTTACTGGGAATAGTCCCAGCTACCCACATTAACCTCACTTAGCCTGATAAGGGCTAGGAATGCCTCATTTTTAAAGGGAACAGAATTGCTGTTTGAAAGAAAAAAAAACTGTGAATTGAACACAGGATCTATTGATTATGGAACAGTATAGTCAAATCTTCAATAATGTGAACCTATTAAAAAGCCTTTAGCTAGTCAGTTCTCTGTTCATAGTTGTCTAGCAAAACACTGGTCTTTTCCCTGTTTAAAATACCCCAGTCAGACACCTGTTAAGAGTGTGATTCTGATTAAGTGGAATATCTGGAACAGGTTAATCTCCAGCATTTCCACATACATATCCTGGTTTGACTATAAAACAATGTAAAATGTAAGATATTGTTTAGATATTGCTTACCCCACTAATTGGAGTGTAAAACTCACTTATGATTAATGCATGGAAATTGGTACACTTTAGAACAGTAAATTTTTTAAAGTAGAGAAAAATTTCTTTTTAGTTACACCCTAAAACTATGATGTAGGAACTTTAGAAGAGTCAACTTGTTGGACTTTTATCTGAAATTGTTAGATATAATTATTTTGTGTAAATCATCAATTTGTAGTCACTTTCACTTATCCCATGTCAGGTTCAATATGTTTGAGGAGGGAGGCAGCTTGAATAGGTATCTTCAGGTTGAAGCTATGTTGGATTGGATGCACAATACATGTAAACAGGTGGAAAATATCATGTGGATTTCCTCCATAGATCATAATTATTTTAGTAGTAGTATCTATTGATTGAGCACCAAGTTCTTCACGTTCTTTAACTGAAGACGGCTATTCTAGCCTTTATGTTGGTGATAATTATTTTAAATGCTAGATGTTTAAAAAGATATGTTTGCAGACATATTGACCATTACTTAAATTACTTAAAACACGTTTTATTAAATCACTTATTTGGATGTGCAGAAGTCACTGATGTGAAATTACTTATGAAGTTATCTTAGGAATGAGATTACACATAACATTGACGGTAGTTTCTCAAAATACTGTATAAAATATCTTTACCTCTTATGTATTTGAGTTTTACTAATTATCTCAGGAAAACTAATTAATTTATTCAAATTGCAGAATTCACTCGATTTAGAAAATGTTTTGCAAATTTTACTTTCAATTTCCGGTGTTGCCACAGGGTACTGGATCTCGTTCCGAGACGGTTCCGAGAACATGTACTCGGGACGAGTTTGGATCTTGTCCCGAACTAGCTCGGGAATAGATCCGGGATAGGTTCCGAGTAAGTTGGTTAAACATTCTCCGGGAGAGTTTCAATCCATTCCCGCAGCACTCCCAGAGAAAGATGTTTCCGAGCACGCTGTTTTTACTCTCTCGTATCAATCTCCGAGACTACTATATCGGAGTTAGTAGATCAGAGACACCTTTTTGTTTAAGGGGTATGATCCATGAATGTGCAACCGATGGGAGTTACTTGAACAAACTGTTAGATGCCAAGAAATGCCCGAATCTGCATTCAAAAGAGTCAAAGTGGACAGGAGTCACTCCCTTTCATAAGGTAAGAAGGGGAACTCAACACTTATTTTCTCATCAGAGGAAGAATAAACCCGGTGTCTGACCTCACTGTCAGAGAAAGCCTTGGGGACATTGTAAATCTATTTCTAGACTGTACAGTCTTAGAGTAAACACATCAAAGTGAAATCAAGAAAGATGAAAAGGAACTTTAAACAAGATATGGCTTTTTGGTCACAGGAGGCAAAGAAGGACATTAAAAAACTTGTTGAAAAAATTGATGAGAAAAAAATATAATGAATACCCACATGTCGACAACTAACCCTAGAGACATCACGCAAAGCAGGAGAATGGCAAAATTAAATTTTTATGGTTAATAATGTTAAATCACCCTGCATGGCCTCTCACAGACAAAGATAAGAAGAGTGTTAAGGTAAGAGATTATCAGACAGTGAGAATATCCACATCTAAAATTCTGTTGCACGCCAATATGGCAGGGAAAGTCAAGGAAAACCTTGACCTGGCCTCACTAGGAGATGATATTAAAAGTGCAGGGAAAACGGTAAGTAATGATATCTTCATCAACTTGATCCGAACAGAAACGGGTGGGACAGAAAACGTAGCAAAACAAATTACAGAGAATTTTAACAGAGAACAACTCCAATTTAAGTTAGAGACAATCTCACACCGAAAACCCTCATTATAACACCTAATAATAATAATAATAATATCCCTTATTTATTTATTTAATAGTGCAAAATTTTACAGATTTAGTTACTACCAATACTTACATAAAAAACAGACATCCACTGTAATAGAAAGCCAACAAGTTTTCTCCTCTTTGGTCCTTGGCAAAGTTTAAATGTTGCATCCAATTCAATGTTATCTGATTAGCAATATCTGGTTTGGATTCTGATTTTTCGGTTTTGATTTTTGATGTATACACAGTATTTTGATTGAAGTAAACATTACGGGTATCTGTAAAATAGTATCAAAACAAGGTAGTCAGTTTGCATTGATTTATTCAAGAATTTCTTCATAACAATTTTACTTCCTTTAATTTCTAATACTAGAAATTGGAAAATTGAGTTCATTTTAGTTAAAGAAATTCTTTGCTCTGATTTTGTAATTCCCAACATCAAACTTCAAAAAAATCAACATTTTATAAACTGAGAGGGAGAGTTTACCTTTGTTTACAATTTTCTTGAGGGAAAAAATCAGTCTAGTCAGAAATATTACTATGAAGATTTTCATCAATACTAGTCTTTTACCATAATTTGTGTAAATAAATTCAAAAAACCTTATAGCCAGTTCTGTCAATTTTATGGAACCTGGGTTTTTTATATAAATATTGGATTGGAAACCCTAGTTTATAAAGGATTTGACAAATTCTATTGTTCTTGTATGGAGTGAATCTGCAATTGAGCCAACGTGAAGTTTGTCATTTAATGATAGCACCAGCCATTGTTATTCAATAAGTGTATTTTCTGTACATAATCTCCCCCAATCTTGATCTGTAGAGATCAGAACGCCTCGACGCGCTCTAGCGATAATCAGAGAAACTTAAATTAAGGGCTAGCTTCTCACAGTGAAATGTAAATAAGATTACTGATAAGGATTGATAAGAATATTTCATTGAATTGGAAATTTGAACTATCTGAATACCTTATTATGACTATTTAGATTTCTGCGAGAGTTTCATTACCTACTTTTTCTCAAATTTTGATGTAAATCAAGTTACTATTCCATAGACTGTTCAGAAAATTTGGTGCATTCAACAAACAGCAGAGTTAACGATCACTGCAGCTTGAACCAGTGCTCTTTTGTAAATTGAAAACTGCCTTGATTTTTTTCATGAGAATTTCTCAGACGTGATTGTCCTTATACTACACAGCGTCTTGCTTTCCAGATGTAGAACAAATGTACACTTGAGATTTATAAAGGTAATGCAAAAGGGAAACTCGAGCTAGCATTCTGTACATTATGCATTCATTTTCAGCGAAATATGTAAATTGAGGATGTTAATAAAAGGTACTTTCATTATCAACAATGAACTTTGATACCTGTACAATTCCTAATCTTAAATCTGGCTCAAAATTCAAACTAGAACCTAATACCTAAACTGGTTTAAAGTAGCCTAGTCATCGATAGAAAATCAAAAAAGTTTATTCAATGTAAATTTATGAAAACATAAACAAATAATAAAGATCTGCTGAAGGTCAACCTCAAAGTCAAATTGATTTCAAAATGGCGTTGATCTCGATCTGACAAAAACGTCGGGTTAAGATTGGAGGAGAAATAAGAACAAGCCGTGAGGAGAAATCCTTAATCTGTGATCAGCTGATGCGAGATTGGGGGAGATTAAGTACAGAAAATACACTAAATCTAAATTTATAATATCTTGAAAACAGGCCAGACAGTAAAATATATTATGCATATTTGTAAAAAAACTCATCTACCTCAGGTTCTACATCCATACCTTCGAAGAAACCAAGAACTGTATTCACTTCAATAAGGGTGGTGCTCCATACTCCAGGTGTTGCGCTACCTTCAGTTGTTATCATGATGGTGTAGGAGTCTTCAGATGATTTAATTTGTCTCTTTCACTGTGCTTATGATCAAAATTCAGAATATGATAGAACTACAATAAAATATTATCATCCAAATTATTAAAGACTTGAAGACTTTGTCATGCTGACATTCCTACACAAGCCAGGCTCGGTGAGGTTAACCTGTGTAGAAGGTTTATGGGTTTCTTGCTGATGGAGGGTTGTGAAATGACCTAGCAGTTGAAAGCAACAATAAACCCAAATTAAAAAAGAAGAAGATATGGACCAGTCCTATAATTTTGTAGTACTACCTAAATTGTGATAAAATAACACAAATACTAAGCAAAATATCAATTTTTTTTATTTTTTAAATCCAAAATATTTGTGCCTTTTTCTGTAGAAATGATGGGACCATGGTGCAGGGAGGCAATTGATTCAGTTATGATGGGGTTGAGATGAGCCTACCAGTTCCCTGCTTTCATATATTTATAAAACTCGCCATTGTTTTTGTATCCAATGAGTCATGGAGCTTGGCTAGCCAACCTCCCTGACTCATTGGTTAAGAGCATTAGTCCCTGACCCAGAAGTTGCGGGTTTGAATCCCAGCTGGAGCGTAATATTCTAACCAAGTTTTTTTTTGTTTCTGGAATGGCATTGATGTGAAGGTAATGAACCCTATAGTGATGTGAGAGTGGTGTTGGGGCAAAACTTCATTTTCTAAAACAAATAGCTTGGCTACAGCTAGTACATTCACTGTTTATAGTCCTCTAGTGAGACATATACCTGATCATTGGTGAAGGTTTTTCAAACAGCTGCAATAACAAGAGAACCTAGAGTGCAGAGTTTCCGCATGCATGAGAATAACTGAGAGGAAATGTTTGGATCTGTTATGGATACAATGGTCAGGTGAAGAGAAATTAACACTTGTAAAATTCAATTTTTTTTATCAATCTTGTAAATTGAAAAAGTTTTGTTGATTTGAATAGGGTTTAACATCATTAATCATTTTTCAATTACATGGTTATATAGGAGGGGGGTGTTAAACTCGATTCGCAAGAAACTCACAAACCTGCTTCCCATAACCCAGCCTGGGTTTGACCGGGATGCCAGAATGATGAAGTCTTCAACTCGCTAGACGTTGTTTAACTAGAGATTTCAAGATTCCGCGGAGAGACAAGTTTTCAAAGAAAAGTTAAATTTTCAATAAATGAGCCATTCGTCGAATACTTTTTGAGAACCCCTGTGATTTGAGCCAAGGAGGTTAAAATATCAGCGGTCTAGACCAAAAATTCTAAAAACAAAATAAATTGAAGCTGAAGACATTGCCACCATTATGACGTTTTTTTAGCTAGACATTGCCACCATTATGACGTTTTTTTAAGAGCAGGAGGCGTATCCCCGTATCTGTCCCTTGACTATAAAGTCCGGTTCTCTTAATTTGGTCTTGATGTATGTTTTATCTTTCATTTTACAGGGTGATCGAAACCACCCACCCAGCCACTATCTCTTTCTCGAGAACAGTTTGAGTTAGGATCTTGAAACAAAAAATTGGTCCCCAGTATGAAGTCTGATGTTCTATGAGAAAATATTTTGAGATGTGGACCCGGCCTAACGCTTCACATCACGGAGATGTGGACCCAGCCTAACGCGTCACATCACGGAGATTTGGATATGGCCTAACGCGTACATAATACCGGGCCTTGCCCTTTGGGGCAAATCCCAATGAAGCAAACGTAAATAAACAATATTTTTTCATGCTTCTCAAAATTTGTAAAGATGACCGCGAAAGGTAGAATTCGTGATAGCTTTTGTTTATTTTTTCCTACATGCAGTACATGCTTTTGTTGTTTGGTTAGAAACTAGGAAAAGGATAAAAATGTAATCTTCATATTCTGTAAGTATTCTAGAAACAAAGTTTTAGATTGCAAATGAAAAAATCCAACCCAACCCAGTCTAGGTGAGATTAATACAATAAAATTCTCTGTTTATCCTACTAGGATGAGACTAAAGAGTCCCTTTACTCTCCAAGTAGAATTGTTGGGATTAGGAAGGGCATTCAGTGGGTAAATATGTGCTACAACCAACCAACCATGAAATTGAACAATGCCAACAACAAGGAGAAAGTAATGTGTCATAAATGTATTTTGAATATTCCAGCTTGCAATCTCATTTATCCTACTGGTGATATAGCTGGTGCATGTATTGCTAAGGTCCAAGAAGCTTCTATTAAGAGGTTGGTGGGTACATGAATATAGAATTCAGTTTTCAAAACCCAAACCATTATTTAGCCCTGTTATGTCAGACTGGTATTCAGGTCATTATTGACCCGTATTTAAATAAGCCGGAAAACTAATGTTTCAAAAGATTTCTTAAGACATTTTTCTATTACCAATAGCAAGACACTCTGTTATTGTATTTGGAGACAAAACAATGAAATACCACTGAGCTTTCTTCCCAATAAAAACATGAGATGGATTGTCAGCATGTCTCTATGATGTAGTTAAATGTGTTTTTTGACATTTTCATGTCTTTGCTCTGGCACATAACCAAAATTATGTGACGAAATTATGTAACGATATTGTGTAACGATATTATGTAACGATATTATGTAACGAAATATCGAATTGTAAAGGGAGAGAAGTCTTCTAATATCGGATATCGATATTATGGTTTCGATATTATCGATATACCTAATATCGATATTTTCGTTTCGATATTGCAACCCTAAGAGAAGAGAGAAGGTATGTGTCATGCGCACAATACGAAATTTGGTCAGTTGGGTTTTGGACCTTGAATAGTAAAGATGAAAATGTCGAAATGGTTGCAGACTCGTATGCAAGCGTTTTTTTAAACAAAAATTTAACATCGCTTTCAACTGCATGTTCATATCAGTAGTCACCGTGGCAGAGTGAGTTAGCGCGCTAGGCATTGTACGCATGGTGACCTGGGTTCGATTCCCAGCGGGACAGGAATTTTTTTTTTCAGATTGTAGCTACTACCAAAAAAGTGATCAGAACCCATAAACTAAAAAAGCTGGAAAATCATCAGATTAAGGCCAATACTCAGATGGTCTCTCATCTAAGTTCTGCTATTTATGCTCATTAAAGCTATACATATATTAAAGAACTACAAAAACTCAAAGAAGAAAAATTGTTAACTGCAGTTGTTGTGGTGTCACACCAGTTTATTTCTCATTATTGTTTGTATTTTGTAACTGTTTACAGCTAGCTAAGGAATGGTATTTTTGAAGAGACTCTCTTACTTGTGGTTTTGAAAGCTTCATTATTTTGTGGTCACTAGTACAGTCCACTCTAAATAATTCCAACTCTTTATAAATAAAAAGTTTTTTTATGTCCTTCCAACTTGGAAATATCAAGAGTTAACTGTACTTAAAGCAGGGGCTGAACAAAGTCTCACCAAGGTCCAAGTTATTGGGAAACTACTTAATAGTATAGTATAGTATAGTACTATAGTAGTGCTTTATTTAGACTGTCGGCTCGAGACAGGAAGTCCCATTACGCTAACAGTTTAATATGTCAAGAAACTCTAAAACCCTTTTACCTCTATGTCTTTGGGGCTATGTTTTAGAAATAGAGAAAAAATATACCCACAGTACCCCATTAAGGTTGATTCACACACACCTGTGACATGACAGTGTCACGTCTATGACGTGATCCCTACGGCGAGGAAAATCAGATTCTTGTAGGAATTTGAAGGGCCCTATTCCCACTCGCCCGGCAGGTGACCATGACAGTGCAAATAGTGCTTGTACTGTGATCTGGCACATTAATAACGGACAATATTTTTCACGGCCGGTGATTTTGATTTTACAAGTGTTTCTCTGCAATTACCAGTGTTTTCATGCAAGTGCACTGCCACTGCATGGTTAGAGCACTGACCAGTGTGAATAGCAATCACTGTGTTCACAGCCGGGATAATCACATTCTGGTTATGGAACTGCCATGTCACAGGTGTGTGTGAATCAACTTTTAAGGTTGCTTTTAAATCTTAACTCGCAAGTACTTGCACCAAAAAATATCATTCTCAGCTCTAACTCAATCATGTTTGGATCATTCCTTACAGAGGGTATCAAATTTTACAACAGCCTCCCTATTGATCTAAAATCCCTCCACCCTGAAATTCTTTAAAAGAAAAACTTTTTGATCTTATGTTGTATTCTTTTTCTGAGATTTCAGTGTGACCTGGGTACCATACAGTCTTATCACTATACCTCACCACTGTTTTTTTATTTATATAAATGTATGTATCATTCTCATCAATTAGTCAACATTTTCCTCTGTCTTTCTACCTTGTCATCCTTCTGCTATATCTCAATTCTTAGCATTTTTCTCCTCTTTTTATTATTTGTTTTTAAAATAAGTAAATATAAATATCTAAGTTAGTTTCAAGACTAGAATAAGAAATTGTGTACATGGTAATGTAATTAAACAATAAAAATATTATTATTATAAAAAGTTGGCATTAAAGTACAGCACTCACATTATCAACCTTTATTTTTGTTTTTTCTTTTTGTTGGTCTTCTTAATTATTTTGTTATAAATTGTTGAGTTATTTGTTTTGTTAAAAAAACTAAGTATGAATAAATAAAGACAGAAATAAAGGATATTTTACATTAAAAAAGTAAATGTAAAAAATGTTTTCTTTTTCAAACATTAAGCTTAGAGTAAGTTCAGAAAGAGGTTGAAATTAATCAAACATTTAGTTTGACTAGGACGTAAATCCAGTCTGGATAAATTGTTTTCTTTATTAAGTCAAAATCAAAGATTTATTTTAAGTCTCTATTTCACATCAAAATCAAGTCTGTATTATGATAGTAAATTTCTTATTGATAAAAAGCATTATCATATTTTAGTGTCTTTTAATTTTATTAACTTCATATGATTAGGTAAATTGTTTATTTTGTTGCACAAATCTTATTGATCTTGTGGTAGGACTTTATGTAGGACATTATTGTTATTTTCTTTTTTTACTTATTTATTTTGTCATTTGTTTGTTTTTTCTTAATTTTATACTGTTACCATTGTACTCTGTCCTAATAAAGCATAATAAAAAAAAAGTCATCACATCTGATTTAGACAAATCTTTGTATGTATACACGTATATTAGTGTTTTACATAGGCCATTTGTAATTATTTTTAAATAAATTATGATTTAAGTTTCTAATAATAGAAATTGGAAGTATTGTGTTAGCCCCCCCCCCCCCCCTAGCCATAATCCTGGCTATGCCCATGAGCTGTGTTATTGTGTGGTCACTAATATACCTTTAATTATTAGTTTTAGGGCTCATGATTTTAATCAAGTACTCAGGTCCTTGAGTATCAAACAAAAAATTACTCAATTAGAGAAAATCAGAAAATTACTCAATTAGTGAAAATTACTTGATTATTTGAGCATTCAAGGCTGGTGGTGGTAAGGTTCAATAGAGGTATAGTTGCCATGGATACAAAAGAAACTTTTAAATTTTTCAACCCTTCACAAAGAAAATGTAAAGCCAGTATCAGTGGAATACACCAGTTCTTGAACTGTCATTGAAGTGTGTTATGGTTGTTTTTGTTGTTGAAAACAGTTATTTTTCTTGAAGAATAAATTTAATATAATTATCTTGAAAGCTGTTGGGAAGTTTTTCAAAGTAGGATAAATTATCAAACAGATCACACATAGAATTATGTGGTTAAGAACTAGCAAACTTTGAAATGATACCATCATTCCCCCCTTCATCTGTATCAAAGCGGGCCGAAGTGCCAGCATCACGAAGTCTTCACCTCGCTGGACGTTGCTTAACTTTGGTGATCCTACGAGTACTGGTGTATTTGTCTTCTTTAAATGATTTTTTTTCTCAAAATTTCCCGCTTTAGAATATTCTTCTCTGTATTACTCCTGGAAAAAAAAAATATAAGCAATAAGCATTACATTTCTTTCTCGCCAAAATGCATTCAACCTTCCTGTTACGCAATGCGCTAAACACTTTACACGATTAACGAGTTAAAAACAATACTTTCTATACATAAATATACTTTTTAGGTAATGAATAGTGGGCAGTAAAGCTTTACATTTCGCTAGCCTTCTTTACTCTACACGTATAAATAAAAATATTCATAGAACAATTCATTAATGTGTAGATAGCTATGGTTTAGGTTGGGAGAAGGCAACTTGAGGTGGGAATCAAGCCGAGATTGACCAAATCTTTTTTGTCTAATAGCCAAAATAATACATACCTACTAAAAGTAATACAATTCAAAATTTTACTATCTGAGTGGCTGTGGCTCATGACCTGCACCATGAAAACAGGAGAAAACATATTTTTAAGAAAGCAACAATTATCATCTTTGGAAGATTTAAGTAGAGACAGCTGTTATTTATGTTATTATTTTTATGTCACAAGATGTAGTGGGTAACATCGACATTACGAGAACTATTGCTAATATCTCCAACCAACCGTCATATTTATTCCAAGCAATCAATCTCGTAATGCCGCCACTGATTGTTGTGGACTTGTCCTCACGAGACTATTAAATTTATAGTCTCTAGAGTGGACAGAGTAGGTACAGGGCCGAAAATGTTTCTAACCCGAGTCACCTGGAGTGCAAGCCGAGCATGCTATTTTGGCCAAGGTGACTATTTAGGAAGCAATTATATTGCTGAGTCTTTCAATTTGTATGGAAGATCGACATATGTACGAAACAGTTGATTGTTAGAGGTCTCGTGACCAACCCCTCGACAAAACCAACCCTATTATTTTGTTATGATAACTTTATCTCAAAGATAAGAGCACTCCGCTTAACATGTGGTAGGTCCCGGGTTTGATCCCTAGAATCTACAAAAAAATTGTATTCATAATAACTAGGTACTTTTTTGCATAAGAGACCATCCGATCCACTCGTCAACAGCACATAAATTAAATACAATACTCGATTTATTCTGCAAGAATGAGACTGAAGAGTCCCTTTACTCTCACAGTCTAAAGGGAAGTATTGTGTCTCTTCTCGTCCATCAGTCGGGAGGCATACCTACTATGGAGTGGTCAGGCTACAACATAGACCTCAAACGTATGCAGTCAGGAGCTACTCTTCTCACTCTTTATAGCAATGAAATAAAAAAAAAAATACGCTGGGGAAACTTTCAAAGCAACCTGTAGCGTGCGGCCACTCAAGCCAGAATGCAACTGATCTAATCAGTGATGGAGAAAGGCTTGCGATTTTGAGAAAACAATACCCCTTAAACAAAAAACAGTCTCGGAACCATCTCCGAGATCTAGGAACGAGATTGTATCGTCCTGTCTCGGATCCCAAAAAATGATATCGGAGACACCTAGGAGACCATTCGGAGACTGCTCCGGGACAGTCTACGTCCGCACCGTAGCGTCGATTGCTGGTGCTCGAGATTGCTCCAAGATCGGTCTCGGGAACTGTCTCCGAGATCATTCTCGGGGACCGTCTCCGAGCCTTCTCGGAACCGTCTCCGAGAACATTCTCGGGGACTGTCTCCGAGCCTTCTCGGAACCGTCTCCGAGAACATTCTCGGGGACTGTCTCTTCTAGACCACAGACCGTTTTAAATACCCTGGTAATTTTAGCTGTAAAACCACCTAAAAATAATACGATACATTTTTATAATAGAACATTTTTTTTATTGTGAAATTTAAAATAAAATAATTAAGAACAAAACAAAAATAAAAGAAGAATACACCTTAAAGAATGAAAAATCCCAATAAGAGACTAGAAACAATTGGAATAAAGAGATTGCCATAGGCAATAACCAATAACCCCGCCCTTTAGTTAGGACATATGTATAGGACATAGGATACGAATTCAATTTTTAATATTAATTTTTCGAGTTTAAGTCAGTTCTAACTCAGTTAGGGTCCATTTCTGACCCCTAGTTGATAGAGATAATCCATGCTTATTTGACCCAAGGAATCTAAGGTATCAATATATTTATGCAATCAATTTAGAAACATTAGAAAAAAAATTGACATGAAAATAAAAGTATCACATAAGTTCACATCTTAAAAGTATCTCTATCTTTAGTCACAGCAGACTACCCAGACGGCACAGAAAGTGTTTAAAAAGATTTTAAAAACACTTATTTTGACAAGATTCAAACATTTTATAAAGCTTATTTTGACAAGGCTTAACATTTTAGAAACACTTTTATAAGCTTACTATTTCCTCCCCCTGAGCATTTTATTAAGCTTATTTTTACAAGGTTTTGGAAATTGAATACCTACTTAATAATTAAGGGGCTCCATATTGAATTTCATACCACCGCCATTGCCCGGAAAAAATTGAAAATTGTGATTTCACAGGAAATTTTTAAAATTAATTTGGATTTGATGAAAAATATACTATTTCAAGGCAATTTGGTTCTACAATGATGAAAAGCTGTTGATGAAATGCTAACATTAATAAATAAGAAGACAATTTGTGTTTTTCAGTTTTATATTTTTCCATTTTCATGGTAAAAGAATTAAAAGCAAAAATATGTAACAAACAAAAACATGAAACAAACAGAATATAATACATAGAATCAGCAGATAAATTAAGCCAAGTGGACTTAATTAATCTAAATCTATTATACATATAGGTAATTAAGAGAGAGATGTGCTGAAATGCCATCTTCCTGCCCAGCAGCAGGCTGCCCGAAGACAAAGACTACCAGAACAGAAGTTGAGATTATTAGAGATGAAATTAGGAAATAGAACCCAGAGAGAATTTTGACTATAATATGGCATTCATAAAAAAAAGAACAGTCTTCCAGATTTTTTTTTTGTTTGATTAAAGTGGGTTTAACCTCAATTGCATAGTCATATCATGACCAAGGTTTTACCCTCATTTGCAGGAAACTCACAAACCTGTTACCCACATTAAGCTCACCGAGCCTGGGTTGGGCCATTTTATTCTGAATTTACTGGGAATAGTACCAGGTAGCCACATTAACCTCACCCAGCCTGATAAAGGCTGTGTATACACATGTCAGCCTCATATTTTCTAAAGAAGGAGAATTATCTGTTTCACAACAACAAAAATGAACCAAAATCTTTAGATTACGGGGAGTAGTCAAATCTTGAATAATACAAGCTACTGTTTTAAAAATTAAAATTAATGAACACATTATAGTAAAAAATGTACTTATTACAAGTAAAAAAACTGTCTAAATTTGCAACACTTAATACTTCTTCTAAACTTACAATATTTTTTTATATGTTATAACTGGTTCATGAAAAACCCCTGTCCTGATTTGAGATAGTGAGGATGGGAATTTCATTCTGAATTTAATGGGAACAGTACCAGATACCCACATTCACCTCACTCAGCCTGAGTAGGGCTAGATATACCAGCCTCACATTTTCGGAGAACAGATTTATTTATTTAAAATAAAAATGGGGGTTGTATACTGAATTTACTGGGAATAGTCCCAGCTACCCACATTAACCTCACTTAGCTAGGAATGCCTCATTTTTAAAGGGAACAGAATTGCTGTTTGAAAGAAAAAAAAAACTGTGAATTGAACACAGGATCTATTGATTATGGAACAGTATAGTCAAATCTTCAATAATGTGAACCTATTAAAAAGCCTTTAGCTAGTCAGTTCTCTGTTCATAGTTGTCTAGCAAAACACTGGTCTTTTCCCTGTTTAAAATCCCCCAGTCAGACACCTGTTAAGAGTGTGATTCTGATTAAGTGGAATATCTGGAACAGGTTAATCTCCAGCATTTCCACATACATATCCTGGTTTGACTATAAAAAAATGTAAAATGTAAGATATTGTTTAGATATTGCTTACCCCACTAATTGGAGTGTAAAACTCACTTATGATTAATGCATGGAAATTGGTACACTTTAGAACAGTAAACTTTTTAAAGTAGAGAAAAATTTCTTTTTAGTTACACCCTAAAACTATGATGTAGGAACTTTAGAAGAGTCAACTTGTTGGACTTTTATCAGAAATTGTTAGATATAATTATTTTGTGTAAATCATCAATTTGTAGTCACTTTCACTGTCTTATCCCATGTCAGGTTCAATATGTTTGAGGAGGGAGGCAGCTTCAATAGGTTTCTTCAGGTTGAAGCTATGTTGGATTGGATGCACAATACATGTAAACAGGTGGAAAATATCATGTGGATTTCCTCCATAGATCATAATTATTTTAGTAGTAGTATCTATTGATTGCAATCAATAGATACTAACACAAGGGTATGTCTGTGAAAACCAAACACTTTTGCAAAAGAAGAAACTATAAAAAGATTACACATTACACCTATTATGATATGATAAAACAACTTACGACTTTTAAAAAGATTACAACATTTACCTACAGGAGATTTTTTTTTAATTTATGTTTAACGTCGCATAAAACAAAGAACTTTAAAAATTAAAAACAAAATGCGTGCACGCTCTTAAGATATGGAGCCAGGCGCATTGCGGTGTTGCCACAGGGTATTGGATCTCGTTCGGAGACCGTTCCGAGACCATGTACTCGGGACGTTAGCTTGGAGTTAGCTTGGATCTTGTCCCGAGTTAGCTCGGGCATAGATCCGGGATAGGTTCCGAGTAAGTTGGTTAAACATTCTCCGGGAGAGTTTCTATCCATTCCCGCAGTACTCCCAGAGAAAGATGTTTCCGAGCACGCTTTTTTTACTCTCTCGTAGTACTCCCAGAGAAAGATGTTTCCGAGCACGCTGTTTTTACTCTCTCGTATCAATCTCCGAGACTACTATATCGGAGTTAGTAGATCAGAGACACCTTTTTGTTTAAGGGGTAGGTAGTAATCATAAAATCAATCACGGAGCAAGGTCGCACGCCGCAGGTTGCTTTGGAAGTTGCCTCAGTGTAAATGCTTTTTAATAATCTTAACATTGAAGGCTGGTTTCACCAGCGTCAGTTGAATGCACCAGTTCTCGTAGGAGCACCGAAGTTAAGCAACACCTAGCGAGGTGAAGACTTCGTGATACTAGCATTCCGGCCCAATCCAGGCTGGGTGAGCTTAATGAGGGTAGCAGGTTTGTAAGTTTCCAGCGAATGGAAGTACTCTTATACAGGGTGAGTTATTTTAACTCTTTGACTGCCAGAGCTAATCTTGACATGTTTCCTACCCGGCCAAACCAAATACGTGTACACTTCCCCTGAGTGTACTGGCACAACTCGAGTTGTGCCATGGCCGGGTGGGAAAGTGTACTGGCACAACTCGAGTTGTGCCATGGCAGTCAAAGAGTTAAGTTATGCAGTGATTTCCTTGGCCTCTGTTAGTATTCCTGAAATTGTATTCAGAGAGCATTTTCATTGCTCATGGTGACATCAAACTGATCAATCCAGAATATCTCTGAATAAAACTACACTGAGAAAAATAAATGAACTTTTTCCAGTTTGAAGAATTTGTGTGTTTTGGCAAGAATTCTACACTTCCTTTCATCAAAAACTTCACTACTCAAATTTCCAATGACTATAACACAGGCATCGACCGGCGAATTGGTATCAGGACATTCTATTTTCATCAATAAAATTGATAGTATTGTAGAGAAAAAGAAATGAAAAACAGAAAAGTGAAGAAAAAAAATATCACAAAAAGTAAACAAAATAACAATAAAGGTAGAAATCGCGAAGGACAATATGTAAAATATTGATAAACTACTCATTTTAACAGTTTGAGAAACCCTGGCGGCCATCTTTCTTTTTGATCCAATGGTATTTGCCCCAAAGATCCTCACTCCATAATACCTCCGGCATTTTTTGGGTGCGAATCACTGAGATCATATAACATAGAGAGAACCTTGCCTATCTCGAATTGAACAAATTCATGCGTCCAACATTGAACGGCTGATTGTTCCTCTTTCTACAAATCCCGGCCTCTGATTGGTTCAATTTATTTGAATTTTTTGTTTACCTCATGCTGTGGTAAACCGGATCCACATATCTGTGATGTGACGCGTTAGGGCGGATTCACATCTCTGTGATGTGACGCGTTGGGCCGGATCCACATCTCTGTGATGTGACGCGCTAGGCCGGGTCCACATCTCTGTGATGTGACGCGTTAGGCCGGGTCCACATCCCCATAATGTAACGCGTAAGGCCGGGTACACATATTAGTAATGGCCGTTGCTAGAAGCCCGCCGATTGAAACTGAGGTTGACCGCTACGCAGCGTTCGTGTAGCATCCTCTCAAAGTTTGAAGCTTCCTAATATGAGTATTGGCAGCTGAATGGTTAGTTGGTTGGGAGCGCTTCCAAAGCCGAACACGGTTGCTTTTATTTTTTTGGATGTCAGCCGAACAGTTCCATCATTCGCGGAATTACTATTAATTTTTCAGTCTAAATGTTGTGTTTCGTTAGCCAGCTAGGATAGCTTGGGTGAGGGGCTTAGGTTAGGTTGAAATTAGTGCAGGGTTAGACCGGGTCGCTGCGCGACCCGGCCTAACCACCTGCACTAATTTCAACCTAACCTAAGCCCCTCACCCAACCATCCTACCCAACAAACTGAAGTCAGTGATCTATCGTGCAATTTCACCTCGTTAACTTTACCTAACCCTACCTTTGCCCATTAAGTCTCATACAAATAATTATTATTTTAGTTTAAAAATTATAATAATAATAAAAGAAAAAATCATTAATAAAAAAAATGTTACATCAGTTTAAAAAATTAAAAAAAAAAAATTGACGAGAGCATGATTTGAAGACATACCCTCAACACGCTCGTCATAAGCGACATGCTTATACCGCATCGCTACCCAACAGTTGAGAACTGGTGTCAAAATAAGTATTACATGAGCAAAATTCCGCGAATAATGAAACTGAAAAACTTGATAAGGATGCTACACGAACGCTGCGTAGCGGTCAACCTCAGTTTCAATCGGCGGGCTTCTAGACACTTCGATTAGTAATACATGTCTAGATGCGTTGTTGTGGATGGGATGTGAGCGTGGCACCAGACGTAAAAACAAGCAGATCTATTATATAGTGATATTTATATATTAAAAAAATAACAAACCTTGAAGAACATAGAACCTGTTACATATGTAACATTAGGAAGTTGTGGAGCCAATATGAGATCAGGTACTAACATCACGTGTGACACGACGATTTTCTTCTTCTTTTTTTGACAACATGAAAATTATAATTTATTAAAAATAATTACAATAATTTCCATCTTTAAAGCCAACTCCGTCTAAATTTGAACCGCTAATGGTGACTCAACGGTAACAGATAGCTAAAAATAATTCGTAATCAACACCTCAGAATCATTGGATTTGATATGCCACAACCCCCATCTAGAATGAATGGTAAATAAGTTATTTTTTGAACTAGAGCTTTTGCAGTACAAAAATTTCCTTCTCAATGAACATCTTTGCCACGAGTGATTATTTTAGACAAAATCTGAGTGAGAGCTCTTTAAGTGTTAGGTTCTAGGTATACAACCATTAGAAAATGAACACAGAGTTTGGTATTTACGGATATACAGGCTGTCCATAATGTTCCACCCCGCCCCCCCGTATCACAAGAACAGCTGTAAATAGAGGAAATCACAAAAACCCAAATTCTTAATTTTTTAGAAGATTTAATTTCAAGCAAAAAAAAAAAAAAAAAAATGCCTACACTGGCGCAGTCAGGCTCAGCACGGACCTACTTAAATATCTTAAATGCAAAGATATGTCTTGAGGCATATTGTTTTAAACGTCCGTTGAGAGAAGTTCATTGCAACAAATTTCAGTGAGCTACGTTGACCAATAACTCAATAACCGTAAGTTGCAGAAAGATAATTTTGTTGATAATTAACGCATTTTATCAAGGCCTTTCGAATTGACTAAAACTCGACCTGTTCTGATGATGTCAGTTTCTGATCGATTTTGTCAGACAGCCTTACGACCATCCGTGAAAAGTTTTAACTGAAAAACATACCGAGTTATACCTTGTTCAAAAAATTCTCGATATCTCGAAAGAATTAGGTTTACATTTCTGAAACTTTCGATTAACGCGTTATAGGTTATAGCTGTATCAAGGATGGATACAATAAAATAGAGCGCGCGATTAGCTCAATGGTTAAGCACTCGCTTGCCATGCGGAAGGTCCCGAGTTCGATCCCCCGTACCGACAAAATTTTGTATTCTTAATTTGGTTACAGCTGTTTTTAAGGGATACCTTTCGGTGCGCTCGTGTTGTCTAAGTGCCTAAATTGGAAATATCTATACTTATAAAAGAGTTTCACTCACTGACTGACTGACTCACTCACTCACTCATTCATCACTGTTTCTCCGAACTGGTAGGTCCTAGGAAACTGAATTTTGGTAGGTAGCTTTGTCTTATAAACTAGATGTGCAATAAGACGGGATTTTTCGAAATTCCCACTACAACATCTGCGGCCATGCCTCGGCCCGCAAAGCGGTCGACAGCCCGCTAGTTGTCAAATAAAAGTCACTTCTCTGCCATCACAGGGGAAGCATACTACGGGATGAGCAAGATACAACACAGACCACAAGCATCAACAATTGCTCCTGTTTCATGCCTATGAAACAAAAAAGGCAGTGAAAAACCATTTTTTTTTAATAAAAAAAAAACTAATATAATTTTAAGTAAATGTTAATAAACTCAGGGCGAAATTGATACACAAATTTAATATCACAATTGATTGCGAAGCGTCTAATGGTACATTGAACATCAGAGGTTCGAGACATTTTTTTAAAGATATTAATAATTTTTTTAGTTAAATTTGTTAAAAAAATGTTTTGCCATTTAAAATAACTTATTTGCCCCTTTTTTTACCATTAGCTTTACCAGGGCAGGTGTCAAGGTGTCAACTTCTTTTTATGTTAAAAACTATTGGTTTTCTAGTAAAATTTGTACTGAATAAATGCTATGAGTCTTATTGTTAAGCCCATAGTAGGAACAGGGCTAATATTACTTCAATTTATTTAGAAAGAGGCTAAAAACCGAGTGCAGTACTTGTCTCCGACAATGTTTTCAAGATACCTTAAATTAGGATAAATAATAGCACAATTTATACTCGAAAACGGATAGCCTTTTCACTCTTTTTCTAGAAATGTTGACTCCTTGAAATTTCCCCTGGTAAAACTGATTGTATAAAAAAATAGACGGAATTTTTACAAAAAATAAATTAATTTATTATAAAAATATTGCTGCATTATCTGAGATGAAATGTACAATATCTGTGACCCTATTTGGTTGTAGAAAACTCAAATTTGTCTTAAAATACTTCTACTGTCAGCTTATTTTCCGAAATGTCACATAGACAGTGTCTTTCTATTTAATATTCTAAAGTTAACCCCCCTGAGGCCAACCCTGGCAGTGACAGGAAAACAAAACTCAGTAAAAAATGTTTCCCCCTCGATTTAATGGTAAATGAATTTCAGCATTTTCAATATTTACATTTTCTATAATATTCTTTTTTTTCGAATTCTGTATATAAGTAATGTTTGGTGATTGTGCTAGTTTATCTGTTTGACCTACATTTTTTTATCTTCTCAATTTGTTTAGAGTTTGTCCTTGGAGGTCAGTTTTATTGTTTTAAATGAAACTGAACAGAGACCTTACTAATAATCTGAAAATCTTTCATCTAGCATGTGCTCTCAAGTGTTCTCTGATTTGAAATTTCTCAGCAAAAGACTTCTCACATATCTCACAACTGAAAAGATTACCTCCAGTGTCAATCCTCATGTGACATTTTAAATCACAAGATTTATTGAAAGATTTTCTACATACTTTACCACTAAAAGGCTTCTCAACAGTGTGAATCTTCAATGTGACTTTTTAAATTACAAGATTGAGTGAAAGATTTCCTACATACCTCACAACTATAAGGCTTCTCACCAGTGTGAACCCTCATGTGTCTTTTTAAATCACTGGATCGAGTGAAAGATTTTCTACATACCTCACAACTGAAAGGCTTCTCACCAGTGTGAACCCTCATGTGTCTTTTTAAATCACTGGATCGAATGAAAGATTTTCTACATATTTCACAAGTGAAAGGATTCTCACCAGTGTGAAGCCTCATGTGATATTTTAAATCACGAGATTGAGTAAAAGATTTTCTACAGACCTCACAACTGAAAGGCTTCTCACCAGTGTGAATCCTCTTGTGAATTTTTAAAGAACTTGATTCAGCGAAAGATTTTCTACAAATCTCACAACTGAAAGGATTCTCACAAGTGTGAACCATCATGTGACTTTTTAAATCACTGGATCGAGTGAAAGATTTTCTACATACCTCACAACTGAAAGGCTTCTCACCAGTGTGAATCCTCATGTGCTTTTTTAAATTAGAAGATTCAGTGAAAGATTTTCTACATACCTCACAACTGAAAGGCTTCTTACCAGTGTGAATCCACATGTGACTTTTTAATTTGAAGGATTCAGTGAAAGATTTTCTACATACCTCACAACTGAAAGGCTTCTCACCAGTGTGAACCCTCATGTGTCTTTTTAAATCACTGGATCGAGTGAAAGATTTTCTACATACCTCACAACTGAAAGGCTTCTCACCAGTGTGAACCCTCATGTGTCTTTTTAAATCACTGGATCGAATGAAAGATTTTCTACATATTTCACAAGTGAAAGGATTCTCACCAGTGTGAAGCCTCATGTGATATTTTAAATCACGAGATTGAGTAAAAGATTTTCTACAGACCTCACAACTGAAAGGCTTCTCACCAGTGTGAATCCTCTTGTGAATTTTTAAAGAACTTGATTAAGTGAAAGATTTTCTACAAATCTCACAACTGAAAGGATTCTCACAAGTGTGAACCATCATGTGACTTTTTAAATCACTGGATCGAGTGAAAGATTTTCTACATACCTCACAACTGAAAGGCTTCTCACCAGTGTGAATCCTCATGTGCTTTTTTAAATTAGAAGATTCAGTGAAAGATTTTCTACATACCTCACAACTGAAAGGCTTCTTACCAGTGTGAATCCACATGTGACTTTTTAATTTGAAGGATTCAGTGAAAGATTTTCTACATACCTCACAACTGAAAGGCTTCTCACCAGTGTGAACCCTCATGTGTCTTTTTAAATCACTGGATCGAGTGAAAGATTTTCTACATACCTCACAACTGAAAGGATTCACAAGTGTGAACCATCATGTGACTTTTTAAATCACTGGATCGAGTGAAAGATTTTCTACATACCTCACAACTGAAAGGCTTCTCACCAGTGTGAATCCTCATGTGTGAATTCACCAGTGTGAATTTTTTAAATTAGAAGATTCAGTGAAAGATTTTCTACATACCTCACAACTGAAAGGCTTCTTACCAGTGTGAATCCACATGTGACTTTTTAATTTGAAGGATTCAGTGAAAGATTTTCTACATACCTCACAACTGAAAGGCTTCTCACCAGTGTGAACCCTCATGTGTCTTTTTAAATCACTGGATCGAGTGAAAGATTTTCTACATACCTCACAACTGAAAGGATTCTCACAAGTGTGAACCATCATGTGACTTTTTAAATCACTGGATCGAGTGAAAGATTTTCTACATACCTCAAACTGAAAGGTTTCTCACCAGTGTGAATCCTCATGTGCTTTTTTAAATTAGAAGATTCAGTGAAAGATTTTCTACATACCTCACAACTGAAGGGCTTCTTACCAGTGTGAATCCACATGTGTCTTTTTAATTTGAAGGATTCAGTGAAAGATTTTCTACATACCTCACAACTGAAAGGCTTCTCAGCAGTGTGAATCCTCATGTGCCTTTTGAAATTACTAGAATCAGTGAAAGATTTTCTACATACCTCACAACTGAAAGGCTTCTCATCAGTGTGAGTCTTTATGTGCTTTTTTAAATTAGAAGCTTCAGTGAAAGATTTTCTACATACCTCACAACTGAAAGGTTTCTCACCAGTGTGAATAATTATGTGCTTTTTTAAATGACAAGATTGAGTAAAAGATTTTCTACATACCTCACAACTGAAGGGCTTCTCACTAGTGTGAATCCTCATGTGACTTTTTAAATTACAAGATTCAGTGAAAGATTTTCTACATACCTCACAACTGAAAGGCTTCTCAGCAGTGTGAATCCTCATGTGCCTTTTGAAATTACTAGAATCAGTGAAAGATTTTCTACATACCTCACAACTGAAAGGCTTCTCATCAGTGTGAAACTTCATGTGACTTTTTAAATTAGATTTTATATATTCACTGTCCTGTGTCTCACATTTAATACTATTTACGTGGAATTCAGTCTCATGAATTGTGTTTGAAGGAGGTGCATCTGTAGATTCTATATGTACACTATCCTGTGGCTCACATTTAATATTATCTGTATAAAATTCAGTTTCATGAAGTGTGTTTGAAGGATGTGCATCTGTAGATTCTATATGTACACTATCCTGTGCCTTACATTTAATATTATCTGTATAAAATTCAGTTTCATGAAGTGTGTTTGAAGGATGTGCATCTGTAGATTCTATATGTACACTATCCTGTGGCTCACATTTAATATTATCTGTATATAATTCAGTTTCATGAAGTTTGTTTGAAGGAGGTTCATCTGTAGATTCCATATGTCCAATGTCTTGTGGCTCACATTTAATATTACCTATATGGAATTCAGTTTCATGAATTGTGTTTGAAGGAGGTGCATCTGTAGATTCTATATGTACACTATCCTGTGGCTCACATTTAATAATATCTGTATATAATTCAGTTTCATGAAGTGTGTTTGAAGGAGGTCCATCTGTAGATTCCATATGTCCAATGTCCTGTGGCTCACATTTAATATCCTCCAACACTGCTTCTCCATTGCACGCATAAGGTGACACTTTGCAAAGCTTGTATCCTTCAGTAGTGTTTATTTCTTTATTGTAATCTACTTTGGCAATTATACATCCAGTTTTGTTGCAAAATCTTGTGTGTTTCATTACATTGTTTAGTGAAGGAAACAGAATACTGCATAGCATACAAATGAACCAGGTGTTATCAAGATGTTTATTCTCATCATGTTTGAGTGTTGAGAATTCTCTTTTGCGACAGATAGCATGATTATAGTTCCTTACAAGAAGTTCTGTCTTGGGAGGAATGGTTTTAGTCACTCTGAGAACAAGAAAAAAGATAACAAATAAGATTTTATACAGCATTGTCCAGCATAAATATAAAAAAAGACAAGCCTTGATATACAAGTTGATTCAGCAGATTTGGGACACACATACATGGCAGACAGAGTTTGGTTTGAGATGGCAAAGCGTAAGCAAGTGTGTCAGTATCGTTATTTTTCTCGTAAAATCAAAAATAAACAATCATATTTTTTTTGTAACTTCGTAAAGTGTTCTGGATTCAGGAGCGTGCGTCAGCGAATTCCTGGATAACCAGCTTTGTGAAGTGTAAACATTGTGCTAGAAGTGCGATGAGGAATCCTAACAATACCACTGGCACAGGGAAGCAAAGTGATGAGCAGTTCGGTGGTACACCAGGTACTGATGAGGAGATCGCGGAGGATCCCGTGGAGATGTACACAAGGAATGTTGAGGAGATTGATCAGATGGGGCTCTGGCTAAACTGGAACCCTGGAAGCAGATCCCCGTTGAAGGAGTTCATCATGAAACCTGAGGAGGCACTTCGGGAAGTGGAAAAAGTAAAGCAGGGAATACGAAGAAGTGACCAGCAAATGGTGAGCGATACAAAGGACACAAAAGAGGAAAAGACAAGAAAGGTAAGAGATATGATCCATGAATGTGCAACCGATGGGAGCTACTTGAACAAACTGTTAGTTGCCAAGAAATGGCTTGGGCCATCTGCATTCAAAAGAGTCACAGTGGACAGGAGTCACTCCCTTTCAAAAGGTAAGAAGGGGAACTTAACCGTTATTTTCTCATCAGAGAAAGAAGAAAACCTGGGTCTGACCTCACTGTCAGAGAAAGACTTTGGGGACATTGTAAATCTATTTCAGGACGGTACAGTCTTAGAGGGTGTCCAACACATCAAAGTAACATCAAAAAAGATGGAAAGGAACTTTAAACAAGATATGGCTTTTTGGTCACAGGAGGCAAAGACATTAAAAAACTTGTTGAAAAAATTGATGAGAAAAAAATATAAAGAATACCCACATGTCGACAACTAACCCTAGAGACATCAAGCAAACCAGGAGAATGGCATAATTAAATTTTTATGGTAAATAATGTGAAATCACCCTGCATGGCCTCCCACAGACAAAGGAAAGAAGAGTGTTAAGGTAAGAGATTATCAGACAGTGAGAATATCCACATCTAAAACTCTGTCGCACGCCAACATGGCAGGGAAAGTCAAGGAAAACCTTGTCCTGGCCTCACTAGGAGTTGAAATTAAAGGTACAGGGAAAACGGTAAGTAATGATATCTTCATCCGAACAGAAAAGGGTGGGACAGACAAAGTAGCAAAACAAATTACAGAGAATTTTCACAGAGAACAACTCCAATATAAGTTAGAGACAATCTCGCACCTAAAACCCTCATTATAACAGCTATTAATAATAATAATATCCAGGATTTCAGCCAAGTTAACTCGTAAAGCTACCACGAAAAATCGTGCTCCTCCTGAATAAATTTAATATATTTTCCAACTCAAAATTCTCGTGAGTTACCACAGGGAAGTTCGCTTCTTTGTCAACTGTGGACTTATGAGATCAAGCAAGAGGAAGAAATATGTGGCATTATTCATTTTATTGATTGCATTCGATTTTGACAAAATGTCAGGACATTCTTCCCCACTGAATCTTCAACCCCCTGATAAAACATCAACTCACCATCAAGATCCACCTACAAGTCCAAATGTATCTGAAGAAGATTCTCAACAATGTCTTGACAATGTTTACAACAGAATACATAGAACCCGCATTTTTGTTAACAGAACGAGAAGACCTAGGAGAATATTTTCAGACACAAGCTCTGATGAAGCGGTTTCACCCAGATATCAGTCCCGTCATCAGAGAAAATCCCCTCCAACAACTTCTCAGCCCTCATCTAGAAGTGAAAATCTATACACAAATATATCATCAGATGAATGTGAGCAACAAAACAATGATACAAATATCGATACTAACTCTATTGCAAAGGGAAACGGAAAAAGGCAAAAATGGAGTCCTGCAGATTACGAGGAAATAATGTGGTGCCATTATTATGTACAAGAGAAAACAGGATCAACAACATGAAGAAAGTGTTTGAATACTGGCGAGAAAGGAATCCCAGTTGTAGACTTTACATAAACCATGTTACGACTTGCCAATCAGAGAAGATATATCACCAATAAAAAGAAAATTCCTGAAAATCGTCTGCGTGTTATTCATGATAAAGTAAGGCAATTCATTCTAAACACATCAAATGAAATATTGACATACATGAAAATGTTGATGATAATTCTGAACATTGTTTGAAAGAATTTCCAATAAAACTCCACCCAACGTTTGTCATATTCAAATCTACCTGAGAATAATGTTCAAGAAGAAATACAAAATGATATTAATGACATCAATACAAATACGATTGTTGACATATTGAGTCAAACTAATGATCAACATATTTTTATGAACTTATCTATTGATTACGATAATATAGAACGGGAAATGTTTATTGAAATGAAAAAAACTGAAAAGCAGAATCTGTCTTCTAGAAATCACCTACCAAAACTATATGAGAGTAAAAAACTTTACAAATTAATAGAGATTGGTAATATATTTATACAAAATTTAAAATGTCTATCTCATTTTAATCGACTATAATAGAAAATGTGTCATGAAATGAAAAATAAAAAACACTGCATTAGACCAATACTTACAATAACACTATTTGAGTTATAAAAATCTAAAAGTGTTTTTTCAAATTGTCTACATCAAATTCACAAAAAATTCTGTTGCATCGTAACTAGAAAATATTGTAAAAAACTGATCATGAAAGTAATGAGAAAATAAAAAATATGAAACCTCAATGGAAAACAAGAATTGAGAATCAACTTACAAGCTTAAGAAAGGAAGCGTCAATAAATTATGAAATTTAAAGTGAATCCGAATTCTCATAAAGTAATAACTAAAATCGAAAACATCAAGCTAAAATATCAAAATGACGATCTGACATATCTTGAAGAGAATATAAAGCAAAGAATATCTGCTTACGCTCAAAGAATAAGAAGACATACTAAAAGAAATAAAACTTACATCCAGAATCGTATGTTTGCTAATGACAAAAAAAAGTTTTACCGCACACTAGGAAAACAAAATATTCTAGTAACAAATCCACCCCAACCTGAACAAGTTGAACAGTTTTGGAGAAATATTTGGAATGATGAAAAAGAAATGAATTCAGATGCGGAATGGATTGAAAGAGAGAAGGAAAGAGTTGAAGATCTAGAGTTCATGCCCGAGTTTGATATAAATGAAAATGACGTGAAAGAAGTTATAGGTGAAATGCAAAACTGGAAAAGCCCAGGTATTGATTCTGTTCCTACGTTCTGGATTAAAAAAACTGAAGACTTGCCATAGACCATTAGCAATTATTTATAACAAAATAATGGAAGATCCAGATACTAGTCCTGATTGGTTTACACAAGGTCACACAGTACTGCTTCCGAAAAATGATAAAACGGATGATCCAAAGAACTATAGACCCATTACATGTCTACCTGTTGTCTACAAAGTTTTAACTTCAATAATTAAACGGAAAATCTATCATCATTTGGAACACTGCAAAATTTTGCCTGAAGAACAAAGAGGATGCTTGAAAGGATCATATGGATGTAAAGATTTATTACTGATTGACAAGATCGTTACTGAAGATGCTTTCAAATACAAAAAGAACTTAAATATGTGCTGGATTGACTTTATTAAAGCGTATGATTCTGTCAGTCATGACTGGATTAAAGAAGTGATGAAAATATACCACATAGATCAGAAGACAAGGAACTTTTGTGAAACTATCATGAAAAAATGGAAAACTAAATTGATAATCAATATCCAAAGCAATACTACACCCATCACAAACCCATCGCAAAGCAATACTACACCCATCGCAAAGCAATACTACACCTAAAATTATTACAACAAATAATATTAATATTAAAAGGGGCATTTTTCAAGGAGATGCATTATCCCCCCTACTATTCTGTATGTCTTTAATACCAATTTCTGCAGAACTGAAAAATATCAGAAAAGAATACAAAATCAGAAACGGATTGGATGAAATAAGTCACTTATTGTATATGGATGACATCAAATTGTTTTCAAAAACTGAAAAAGATCTTGAAAATCTTATTACTATGGTCAAATCAATGGCAAATGACATATGTATGTCATTTGGGTACGACAAATGTGCCAAAATAAATATTAAAGCTGGCAAAATTATATCACATCAAAATCTGAGGTCAGCCATTGAAAGAGACGAAATGATAAAAGACCTAGAAAATGATTCATACTACAAGTACTTGGGCATGTGCGAGAACGCTCGGATACAACAAACAATCATAAAGGAGAAAATCAAGTCCGAATATTTTAGAAGAATTCGTAGGTGCTTAATACTCAACTTAATGGAAGAAACAAAATTGAGGCAGTTAATAGCCTAGCAGTACCATTTATTGATTACACATTTGCGATTATTAATTGGACTCAAGAAGAAATACGCAAGTTCGATACCCAGACAAGAAAACTGCTGAATAGTCATCATATGTTACATCCCAGGTCAAATGTACTCAGAATTTACTTGCCTAGGTGTGATGGTGGAAGAGGATTGAGAAATGTTGAGAACAGCTACAAAATATCAATCCTAAGATTTGCAAAATACATTGAGGAGAAAAGTAAAAGAGATGATTTGATAAAAAATATTCACAATTACATGACCAACAACAACACTCTGAATGTTCTAAAACAAGCTGAAAAAATCCAACAAAATTTAAACATTGAACCTTATGTTGGCATAACTTCATCATGTAACTACCTATCAAAATACAGAAATCATGTTAAAAATAAAATGAATAAAAAATCAGAAGAAGAATGGAAAAATAAACCTTTACATGGCCAGTTTATTAGACACATTGAAAATAATCCCAACATCGATAGACAAAAAACATTTGACTGGATTAAATTGGGAAAATTGAAACCTGAAACTGAAGCATACATCATATCAGCCCAGGATCAATCACTAAGAACAAAATATTATGACAAACACATTTTAAAAATAACGAATGATGATCGCTGTAGGCTATGTAAATCTCAACCCGAACACATCACACATATTGTAAGTGGTTGCGAAATATTAGCCAAACATGAATACCTGATTCGTCATAATAAGGTCTGCACTTATATACATTTCAACATCTGTAAACATTACGATGTACCTGGCATCCCTGATAAATGGTACAAGCATCAACCCGAACCGGTCACGAAATGTGAAGGAATAGTTATTCTGTATGATCTACAAATAAGAACAGATAGAACTATCAACTGTAATAAACCGGACATAGTTATTAAAAACGAAAAAGAAAAGACATGTTTAGTAATTGACGTAGCTGTACCTGCCGACAACAATGTGGTTAAAAAAGAAGCGGAAAAAATACTAAAATACAAGGACATCTCAATAGAAATTCAAAGAATGTGGGGAATGAGGTGCACTGTAATTCCAGTAATCATTGGAGCTCTTGGTTACGTGCCATTATCATTGGAGGAAAATCTGAAGAAGATCCCTGGAATTTTCAACCTGTCCGAAGTTCAATCCTGTGTCATTCTGGGGACGGCGCATATCCTGCGAAAGTTTGGAGTTTGAATTTGAATGCAGTCTTACATGTTAACGTCTAAGGAATATGGTTTATTCCAGATGTTAATATATCTTATGTACGGATAAAAAAATATATATCTTGATTTGTGTGCCATAATATCCCTTATTTATTTATTTAATAGTACAAAATTTTACAGATTTAGTTACTACCAATGCTTACATGAAAAACAGACATCCACTGTAATAGAAAGCCAACAAGTTTTCTCCTCCTTGGTCCTTGGCAAAGTTTAAATGTTGCATCCAATTCGATGTTATCTTATTAGCAATATCTGGTTTGGATTCAGATTTTTCGGTTTTGATTTTTGATGTATACACAGTATTTTGATTGAAGTGAACATTACGGGTATCTGTAAAATAGAATCAAAACAAGGCAGTTTTGCATTGATTTATTCAAGAATTTCTTCATAACAATTTTACTTCTTATAATTTCTAATACTAGAAATTGGAAAATTGAGTTCATTTAAGTTAAAAAAAATTCTTTGCTTTGATTTTGTAATTCCCAACGGTTGCTGCCTCAGTATGTTGTGGAGACATACGACAGCAATAGCCCACCTTGCAAATCATTCAGTAGGGGTCCGGCCAAGAAAACCAATCTGGGAAAGCTCCAATGAAGAAGCCATCTGTCACTAAGAGCGCTGTGAAGCATTCGGACTCGGCTGGACCTTCTTTCCTAAACACCTCTGGGAGCGGGTCCACAGATACTCAGGAGCCGGTAGCGGTTCTTGCGGCTAAGTTTGATGCCAGTAGTTCGGCTTCAAAAAACTCCGAGCGAAAAGTTCTTCCGCCTCGAAAAGCGAAGAACGTTTAACTTCACTGACATGCTATTATCATAACGCTGGCGGTATCAAATCCAAGTTGAATAATTTAAGACAAATTGTTAATGTTTCTATTTATGATTTTATTATTCTTGACGAAACTTGGTTAAATGATGATATATCTGAAAGTGAAGCTAAATTTCAAAACTACGAGGTTTACCGTTGTGACAGAGATCTGTCACGGTGGGGTTTTGGCTCGGGTGGGGGAACGTTAATAGTAGTAAATAGTAGGTTTAAATCCCATAGGATCACTGTTAGTCCGCCTTCTTTTCCTTATGAACATGTTTTTGTTTTTGTTCAGGTTGGTGCTACTAGCTTACTATTGTGCTGCGTCTACCTTCCACCATGTACCGTTCAGCAGGCCTATGTTGAGCACTGTACCGTTGTTGAGGATCTTTGCTGCAGATTTCCTGAGTCCAAGGTTATTGTTGTGGGTGATTACAATTTGAGAAATGCAATATGGAGTATCGATGAGGATTCGTCTATGGTTGTAGACTGTCCTCTCTCGTCATCAGCTGTTCATGTGTGTGAGTCGTTCAACAGTGTTTCACTCTACCAGGTTAATACTCTTCCTAATAACCATGGGGTCTTCCTTGATCTCTTGTTTACGAATGACGTTAGCGTAACTACAAGCCCCTGTGTAGATCCATTACTGTCGGATAACTTTCACCATAATTCTTTCTCATTTGAAATCCCCGTTCCTCATGGGTGTGAGCTTCTTGCAAGAGATAGTACTGTCTATGACTATGCCAAATGTGACTTGGTTGGTTTGAATGGATATTTAAAAAATGTTGATTGGTCTTTTCTTTCCCTGTATACTGATGTCCAAACTGTTACTGAAACTTTTTACGACATTTTGTTAACAGGCATATCATCAACCACACCACGGAAACGCGTGTTTCATTCAAGTTTTCCCGTTTGGTTTTCGAAAGAACTTAGACAGACTATCTTCGAGAAGAAAAAAGCTCATGTGGTTTACAAAAAATCTGGACTGCAGTCAGACTATATTTGTTTTTCAAGGTTACGTTCCCGATGTAATTATCTTAACAATTATTGTTATGATGATTACTTGAAAAAGTCTGACGAAAGTTTGAAATCCAACCCTCGGTCTTTTTGGAAGTTTGTAAATGTCACTCGGAAAATTGATGGGTTTCCCAAAAATATGTATTTGAATGACGTAGCTAGTAGCGATGGTGACGAGTCTGCCAATTTATTCAGCACATCTTTCTCGACTGCGTATGTGTCTTCTAACCGTCCTATTCCAGTTTATCCTCTGCTGAATAGTATTGACTTTGATGTTTTTTCGTTGTCTTCTTTTGAGATTTTCAAAGCACTTTCGGCACTTACAGAGAAATATTCTTCTGGTCCAGACGGCGTTCCTCCTTATATTCTAAAGAAATGTGCATCTTCATTGGCTACTCCTTTATCGTTCTTGTTCAATTTATCTATGTTTTCAGGAGTATATCCAACCTTGTGGAAATCTAGTTATGTCTTTCCTATTCATAAAAGCGGGGATCGTTCCAATATATCGAATTACCGAGGTGTCTGCATACAGTCTTCTATACCTAAAGTCCTTGATAAATTGGTTTCATCAAAACTGTCATTTGCCTGTAAGCAGTTTATATCTGATCATCAACATGGGTTTATGGCCAAGAGGTCGACAGTTACCAATCTTTTGTGTTTCCAGAATGACATTTTGAGTTCTCTTCAGTGTGGCAATGAGGTCCATGCCATCTATACTGACGTTGCAAAGGCCTTTGACCGAGTAAATACCAAATATCTTATTGCCAAATTAAGATCCTATGGCATAGGCGAGACCTTTCTTCGTTGGTTGGACAGCTCCTTCACCGACCGTTCTCAAATTGTAAAAATTGGTGACAGTGTCTCAGGTTCAATTCTTGTGTCATCTGGAGTTGGTCAAGGTAGCCATTCCGGTCCGCTTTTGTTCAGTCTTTTCTTCAATGATCTCTCTAATGTCATTAAATATTCTTCTTTCCAAATGTTTGCAGATGATGTGAAGATTTACAAAGCTATAGCTAGCGAGGATGACTGCATTCTCTTGCAGAAGGATTTAACATCATTTAGCCAATGGCTAAAACTCAATGGTTTGCAACTTACCTTGAGTAAGTGTGCTCATATGTCCTTCTCTAGATGCAGGGAGCCCAGTAGCTTTAAATACTGTAGTGATTCACAACCTCTCAAACATGTCGAACAAATCAAAGATCTGGGTGTCAGTCTTGATCCGACCTTATCGTTTTCTACCCATATCGCCAATCTCTCAATGCGATGCCATCGAATCCTCGGTTACATTTTTAGAACATCAAAGGGCTTGTCTTCTTCTTCATTTAGACTTCTTTATTTCTCTCTGGTTCGATCCTTACTAGAATATGCCTGCGTTGTATGGTGTCCTTATTACAACGTGCATGAGCTGTTATTAGACAGGGTTCAGAGAAGGTTCCTGTATTATCTTAATATCCGTTTTCCTAATCACCAGATCGATATTGAATGTCTCAAGGATCGCCGTCTTCAAGCTGATCTATACTTCTTTCGCAAGCTGTTATCTGGCGAGGTGGACTGCAGTGATCTTTGGAGTGGGGTTTCGTTAGACTGCCATCGTAGACTTAGGCGTGCTCATACTTTCCACATGAAAACATGCCCTACGAACTACACACACTTTTCTCCTCTAAATAGGATGATGCGCCTGGCAAATTATACTACTGACATAGCGTGTAGATTAATAAGTGTGGAAACGAGCCCCAGTTTCGTGGACACGCCACATAGCGCGACACCATCGCCGCAGACGGAATATTTCTCGCGGGCTGTCTCGATAGCTTCATAACGTGTTATTAATTCATTTCGAAGTGATGACACGATGGCTCTGTGGTTAAGGCGACAGTGTCCGCACCTAAGAATTGGCGATGCAGTTGTGACACGTGTAGAATTTTTATATTACGTTGGACGTTTTTATATTACGTTGTTTGAATAATGGGACATGATAGTCCTAATCGAGCACTATAATCACGACAGTATTACTGTTTTTTTTTTAAGATGGGAATATCGTTTCCTTTATTTAGGTAAATTAGAAAGTTCAAAACTCTGTTAACCTGAAGTATAAATGGTTTATAAAGGAAATTTCAAAAACTTCTGTGTAATATTCCTCAATGAGATATAAGCCACACAACATATAGGTAACTAATTAATTAATAGGCATCAGGTAAGTAGGTAACTGTTACCTACTCAATTATTTTATCTGAATGGTAACAAACGGTAGGGTTCAAATCCCGATTGACACGTACATTTTTCCTCAATAAAAAATGCACAATTTAAACATCTTGTACATACAAGTTATGTATTCGAATTTGCTTATATTGTCATATTAAATGCTGACCACTATTTTCTCCTGATAGCTCCTCAGGACAGCCATACACCTCAGTTCTGTTACCTGCATCGAGCAAGTCAGTTTTCTCACCCTTAGTTTTAAGCTTTTATTATATCGTAATTTTCTAAGTTCAATAAATCGACTTTCGAGTCTAGCTTTTTTAAAAAGCCTTTTGTGAAACCCTACATTATTTTTGGCGCAGTAAAACGGAACCTAAATTCAAGTTAAGTGCAAATTAACCGCTGTTTTTAGGGAACCACTCCCAGATTTTTTTTTTAAATAAGAAATAAAATATTTTAAAAAGTGAATTTTTACAAATAAAAATAAATAAAAGTGAATTATAAAAAATACAAATTAGAACTAATAATATCTGAGCGAAAATCAGAACATTATTAATATTTTTTTATGCTTACAATTTTTAACATAAAATAAATGCTTGATGAACATTAGTTTAAAAATTATTGAAATATTTTTTTCAACAGTGATAAATATCTTTTTTCATTAAAAGGAACCCCTACTAATAAATGGACATTATTAAGTAGTCAGGTTTCCGAAATATTTTAAGAAAATATTTAAGGGAATATTCCTCCTTTAAAACAATTAATATCTAAGTTCCTGTAAATAAATAGCTGCATACGAATCAACTACCTACTTCAGCTACCTACATTAACTACCAACATTCGTATAGCTACCTACATAATATCAAAATTGGATTTCATTCTTCACATCTTTAAAAATACAACGGATTCTACTTTCTTCACAACATCTCTCTCTTCACATCTTTAAAAATACAACGGATTCTACTTTCTTCACAACATCGTTCTCTCCACAACATCACTCTCTTCCAGCATCATTCCAGCAGATATAAGAAAAATGAAGCCAGCGTCGATGGCATGTTGAATACACCGGTTCCCTTCAGAACACCGAAGTTAAGCGACATCCAGCGAGGTTAAGACTTGGATGGGTGACCATTCAAATTCTAATTCTCGTGACGCTGGCTTTTCCCGGCCCCACTCAGGCTGGGTGAGGTCAATATGAGTAGCAGGTTTGTGAGTTTCCTGCGAATGGAGGGTAAAACCCCCGTCGTGATATGACCATGGCAGTTGAAAGCGACGTTAAACCCCACATAAAAAAAAAAAAAAAAAAAAAAAGAAAAATGAAATTTAGATCCGCGATAATGTAAGCCATTCAAACTTTATTATATTTCTGGATATTTTATTTTGGTGATTAAATTTTAAAATCTAATTCTTCAATTTTTTTTCTCTCTCTCTCTCCTTCTGTTTTAACCCCTTTCTTTAAAAATTCAAACTGGATTATAATCTACATCCAATTTTAGAAGAATCCGACCCAGATTCAGATCAGGAAGAATATCAAAACCCACCTGCCATAGATCTTCAACTTGACATCCTTATCCGAGAACTAGGACAATTAAATATGGCACAGGTACCAGTTTTGACCGGTGAACACCTAAGGGTGGTCCCTGATTTCAGGGGGGAGGCGGAACTCCTCCCGGAGTTTTTGTCGATCGCAGAAAAACTCGTGAACTACTTTTATAATCCTAATGATGTAGGATGTTTTCAGAATGTGTGGTTGATGTCATCACTAAAATCTAAGATAATTGGGGACGCGAAGATAAATATAACATCATTTAATATCACTACCTGGCAAGACTTAAAGACAGCACTATTGACTACATACAGTGATAAAAGGGACGCGTATACACTGACAATTGAAATGTGTAACTTGACGCAGGGAAGTGACTCACCGTTTGAGTTCTTGAACAAAGTACAGAAATTAGTGAATTTACACAACAGTTATTTAGAAACTCATAACATGGACCAAGCAAACCTAAGACAGTACATTAACAAATTAGCGCTAAGAACATTGCTAAAAGGATTAAAAGATCCTTTAGGTTCACTGATGAGGACAAAAGACCCCCAAAACCTAGGTGAAGCATTGAACATGCTCACCAATGACTTCCAAATAGACGTAAACAAGAAAACACCAAACAATAATAATCACATAGCGCATAAACCAAAATTTACGTCACCAACACACAGACCCTTTGTACCTTTCAGACCAAATCCTCAACCTTTCCGTCCTAACTATTTCAATCCAAACAGATCATTTAACTCTACTCCGAACAGATTCCAACAAAGAAACCCCTTTAACAACAACAATCAGAATTATCAAAATAGACCATCAACTTCAGGTTTTCAAAACACACAGCAGAGATTCTTACCCCGACCTACACCAATGAGTGGCGTGCAAACCATTCAACAAAATCTACACAACACAGAGCCTGGTTCGATTCCAGAACAACATACACATGAGTTCGCTACACATTACGCATATTATGATGAACAAACAAACACATACCACGAATACGAAGGTCAAGATACCGACCAATACACAGTTCAACAGGAGGAATCTGAGGATTTTCACGCAAATGCCTCGGAAAACCCACAACCCCAATGTTAGAATTACTGAACATTGAACATGGCAAAGATAAATTACCCTTTGTCATCTTACATCCGCAAAATTTGTACTGTCTAATTGATTCAGGTAGTACTCGTTCATTCATGAGACCTGATATTGCACACAAATTCTTTCCCAAAAATATTAGTCCAGACGATTTCTTGATTAAAACCGCTCATGGAGTTACACGAGAAAGTTCAAGTGTAATAACCAAAGCCCCAAAAGAATTTAAGAATTCAAATAACAATACTCTTGTAAAGTACCATGTTTTTCATTTCCATGATTATTTCGATTGTCTAATAGGTATAGACATACTAAGACAGTTCAAGTTCGTTATCGATTGCGATAACCAATTGTTAAAAAATGCCAATACACAAATCCCTTTACATTTTAAGGATTTAAATCCTCAGTTAAATTTGGTAACCGTACCTTCTCATTCCGAAGTCATATTGCAACTTCCGGTAGAGACAAACCTTAGAGGTGATGTGCTGATGCCACATACACGTATCGGAGATGGAAGTTTATACATTCCTGAAGGATTAACTTCAGTAATAGCGAATAAAATTATTTGTTCAATAGTAAATACCACAGATAAGCAACAGTCATTCAAACCGCTGAGACCATTAAATCTTGACTTGCAAGAATATAATAAAGTTAACCCATGTGAGCTACATGCAACGTCTACTATAAAATCTAGTAGTCACGTAGATTTTTCCAAAATAAAGTTCGATCACATGAACTTAGAAGAAAAATACGAAACCATGAAAGTTTTACATCAATTCGCTGATGTCTTTCATTGGGAGGGCAAGTCGTTGACATTTGCCAACGAAATCAAGCATACAATCAACACAACTGACGAAACTCCTACACATGCTAAAATATATCGCTACCCAGAAATTCATAGACAGGAGGTCCACAACCAAATAACAAAAATGCTTGATCAGGGAATTATCCGCCATTCCCACTCTCCATGGTGTAGCCCAATTTGGGTCGTGCCAAAAAAATTGGACAATTCTGGCAAAAAGAAATGGCGCATTGTCATTGATTATAAAAAGTTAAACGAAAAAACAATCGGTGATACCTATCCGTTACCAAACATTAGCGATCTGTTAGACAAATTAGGCAGATGCCAATATTTTTCCACCTTAGATTTGGCTAGTGGGTACTTGCAAATTCAAATGGATGAGAACAGCATCCAAAAGACCGCATTCAACGTAGACAATGGTCACTACGAATATTTGAGAATGCCTATGGGATTGAAAAATGCCCCGCGAACTTTTCAACGAACGATGGACGACGTTCTTCGCGGGTTAATAGGGAAAATATGTGTTGTTTACTTAGACGATATTCTTATCTTCAGTACTTCCCTTCAAGAACATATTGCTAATCTTAGAGCTGTGTTAAACAGACTCCGCTCATTTAACCTTAAGGTACAGATCGATAAGACCAATTTCCTCTTAAAGGAAGTGGCATTCTTGGGACATTTAATCACACCTAACGGCGTTAAGCCCAATCCTGATAAGATTAAGGCAATTCAAGATTATCCGATTCCCACTACAGTAAAATCTGTAAAAGGGTTCCTAGGATTACTAGGATATTACCGCAAGTTTATCCCTTCCTTTGCGAATTTGACCAAACCTTTAACTAAATGCCTAAAAAAAAGGTTCCATCATAAACGTTAATGACGTAGAATACATAAAATGTTTTGAATTATGTAAGCAAATGCTAACGAATGACCCAATTTTACAGTATCCTGATTTTACTAAACCCTTCTTATTAGCAACTGATGCTAGCAATGTTGCCATTGGTGCCGTGTTATCACAAGGCACTTTAGGAAGTGACCTTCCTGTGGCGTATGCAAGCCGTACCCTAAATGATCATGAGCAAAATTATAGCACCATCGAAAAGGAACTGTTAGCCATTGTTTGGGCTGTAAAATATTTCCGTCCTTATCTCTATGGACGCAAGTTCACCATCTATTCCGACCATAAACCGTTACAATGGCTAATGTCCATGAAAGAGCCAAACTCTAAATTGGTTCGGTGGCGATTACAATTAGAAGAGTATGACTACACTATTGTGTATAAAAAAGGTGCATCGAACACCAATGCCGATGCCTTATCGAGAGTTGAGATCAATATAAACACCAACCCGGATATTGATGAAATTTCGTCAGTTATCGCAGAACCTGGCGATACTAATCCGAATGAAATCGAATTCGACTTAGACGAATTTATAAGTAATAGGTACGCTGATTTGACATCGAATACAGAAGAACCTCTAGATGATATTATTACTACAGATAGACTACCCTGTAGCACGAATCCTATCCCATCCAGGTTGCCTAATACTAGGAATGGAGGGATTGTAGATAACGACGAGAGTGACACAGTTCACACCAGTAAGGAAAATCCTATTATAGGGATTCCTATTTCAGAGTCAGCGGTAAACATTGGATATAACCAGTTGATATTGTCGACTTCGACAGCAACTGAAACGAAAGTGACAGTTACAAAACTACATGTAAATAAGCAGAGAATTAATGTTAAGTTTAGTTTAAGCAATTTAGAAAGCGAAATGGTTAAGTTTATCAAAACTTACATAGCACCCAAAGTTAAATATCTTCTTTACTTTGAGTCGGAGATTTATGAAAAACTCTCACAAGTATTACAAGCTACATTCAATTCATCTAATATAAATTTTGTAAAGTGTGTTAAGTTTTTGAAGGACATAGAGGATGAAACATCTAAAGATAGGATCATAAAGACGATACACGAAGGAAAAACCAATCATAGAGGTATTGACGAAGTTACAAGAGAAATCAAAGAGATTTACTACTGGCCCAACATACAAAAATATGTACAGGACTATATTAATAGCTGTGAAATCTGTACAGTTACAAAATATGATAGACATCCGTTAAATCTACAATATAACATAACACCAACCACACACAAACCGTTTGAAACGCTACACATAGATACAGTTTCATTAGACAAAACAAAATTTCTATCAATAGTAGACCCTTTCTCCAAATTTGCTCAGTTGTACGCACTTAAATCATGTCAGGCTGTGGAAATAGCCGACAAGCTCTTGGAATCCTTTTCACACCATGGTCTACCAAAACTTATCATTTCTGACAATGGGTGCGAGTTTAAAAATGCGGTAGTGAAAGAGTTGCTCTCACTGCACAAAATTGAGATGCATTTCGCATCGAGTCAACATCCGGAAAGCAATTCTCCATGTGAAAGAGTTCACTCAACCTTAATCGAACACATTAGGCTTATGAAAAACCGAAGTGAATTTAAAAATGACTCCATTACCACTATGGCAAGATACGCCATCATTGCATATAATTATTCTATACACTCAAACACTAATTACAGACCTATTGAAATCATAACAGGCCACATGGAACCTAATCAACTGCTGGAATTAGATAATGAAGTTCAAATAACAAGAGACTACGTTAATAACCATAAGGATAGAATGCAAATGCTTTACGAAGTAGTTCATAATAGAATTTCGACAAGAAAAAATACCACTATTGAAAAGGTTAATAGAAGTAGGGAACCTTTACCATCCAAGATACCAATTCGTGTCTCTGTCAGGAATCGACAGAAACAAAATAAAACGGGAAATAAATACAAAATAGAAACAGTAGCTGAAGTACACGAGAAAACAAAAACTGCTGAAATACAGCCGACACATCACAACACGAGTGAAAAAATTCACCTCTCTAACATTAAACGACCCAAAGTCCAACGTAACTTCCCGCTTTTTTCAGATTCTGCTGGGCCATCTTGTTCCAACCAACAGTAGCCATAAAATCCATCACACAAAACACCGGTATTCTACCCATAAACTTAGGCGAGGCTAAACTTCAACGCACCACATACACCATTCTCCATTATTACTCATTGGACCCACTTCTACAAGAGGTAGCTGATCTCCAAAACCAATACAATCAGTTGCAAGTCATCACGAAAGATAAACGTCATCTTCAGAAAGAGTTAGTAAATCATAATAAATTAATTCTTCACTTGCAGATCATTGCTGTCAATAAACTACACGCTATAGGTTATGAGTCCATACCGACCCGTATTAGAAGGGCCTTATTCCCAGACTTAGGCACCTTAGTAAAAATCACAACAGGCAACCTTGACTCCACGGATGAACACCGTTACAATAAAATTTTAGAAGATCTAAATAATAATGACAAAAGGTTACAAAAACAAATCGAGTTACAGTATTCATTAACACATGAAGCGATAGCCAGGTTTGATAACATGATCAAAAATATTGAACATAGCGAGTCTGCAATTCAACATAAACTTTCTCTACTGGTTAACATAACAGACACCGCTATTACCGTAAAGGATGTTTTCACCGCTAAAGATGCGGCCACTCAGTTGATCTTCCATTATAATACAATTATTACCATTCTGCAGGACTTGGAAAACGCTCTAACATTTTGTAAGTTAAGAATCTACCACCCCAGCATTCTTCCTTTAGAAGATTTAAAAATGCAAATCGAGAAAATTAAGTTATTGCGACATCTGAACATCGCTCCAGATGATCTGAACATATCAGAAGTACAAAAATTAATCAAGGTTGACTGTACCGTTGAAAAGAATAAGATTCTATTTTTCTTATCTTTCCCAATAAACTATGATACAACATTTGAGCTGTATCATCTCATACCTTTGCCCACCACTCAGAATAATACCTATGTTGCTATCATACCTAATAATAATTACCTTCTTAAATCCAGAAATGTAGTTAAAACTTTGAATGGCCCGTGTGTGTTAGGAAACCCATTCTACTGCTCGCAAACAAATGTAAATATCAATAATAATAAATGCGAACAACAAGTGCTACTCAACGGGAGCACAAAACAATGCGAGTACGTACAGCTAGAGGTACCCGAAAATTATCTAGAATTTATACCTGATATTAATCAATATCTAGGTGTTTTCCCTTGCGAGGATATATTACGAGTAGAATCTCAAGACCACGACGAAGTCAAGGAGGTGCAAGGAGTTTACCTCATCGAACCAGCACTTAATAACAGAATTCTCTTTAGGGACCATGTACTTTCTTTTCAGGAAAAAGCTTCCGGAAAACCCATTATTTTACATCCTGAAGATAACATTATTAGCAACGTTCAAATTCACTCATCATTAAGGTTAAAAAATTTACAACTAGCAACCATGGACCCAAATCAAATTAGAAAGCTAATGATGGAAAATGAAAACAATGAGAATTGGAATTTTGTAAATATTATTTTATTTGTTTTAATTTTAAGTTTTTTGATTATACAGGGTGTACTAAAATTCTATAAAAAATGGACTTTGAAGCATCCCAATGATACAGCCAGTAACATAGTAGTTGGTTCAAGTCCAACTCCAAACAATAGTGAAGTCCAACCAAGGGTCGATTCTGTGTACCCAAAAATTCCTCTTCCGGGTGCTGCCAAATTCTAGGAATGGAGGAGTTATGTATTCGAATTTGCTTATATTGTCATATTAAATGCTGACCACTATTTTCTCCTGATAGCTCCTCAGGACAGCCATACACCTCAGTTCTGTTACCTGCATCGAGCAAGTCAGTTTTCTCACCCTTAGTTTTAAGCTTTTATTATATCGTAATTTTCTAAGTTCAATAAATCGACTTTCGAGTCTAGCTTTTTTTAAAAAGCCTTTTGTGAACCCCTACATTATTTTTTACATATACCCAATACTTCCTATTACAAAATACTAACAATATGATTTACGAGCGATACCAAGTAATAGTTTTCCTTTGTGTCTCATTAAAGTAATTAATTTATTATTTTATTAGGGTGTCTCGAGACAACATCCAACTTATAAAGAAGTTGCTAAAGAGATTACTGCACTTCTTGATATCTATTATTCTATGGGAAGAATTAGTTGTAATCGTGGCTGAGTGAGTAGCATACTAGGCTTGCATACACAGTGACCTGCATTCGATACCCAGTGAGACAATAATTTTTCTCTCTATAATTGAATGCCTGGGGTCCACTCATATACCTTGTGAGATAAAAATAAATAGATGCTTTGATGTGAGTACTGTGAGCAGACACCATTGGTGGAATTATGGTCAAATCAAGCTATTGTATATTAAAAGATAACTTGTGCAAGTTCTTTAGTTCCATGCTACCCACTGAAATAGTGATATAATAACACAAAGAAACTTATTTACTATTCTACTAATAATTATGTACTGTAGTGGAGGTAATTGCACTCTTATTGCTCTGGGGCCCACACAGCCCATATAAACCAAAGTAAATTTAATAATGATACTAACTATAATTCTAAACCTTCCTGCAAACTTTATCAAATAGAAAAGATATAATTAATATTATCATGTTTATACACAAATGTAACATACTTATATTTTCATTATTTTGTTGATCAACATAAAATAAGTAAAGTATAAGAAATTAGATACCAATATACATTCTCTAGCACAGTTCAGGGAACACACGCAATTTTTTTTGTTTTGTATAAAATAAATTAGATTAAGGATTTACACTCAATACAGGAAAAATTATTACAACATATGGAAACAAAAATGTAAACTTGCAAAACAAAATATTTTAGAAAAAAAGTTTATAACATCCTTAATGTATTGTTTCTTAAGGCCAAAGTTAATATTTAAAAAAATTGTAATACCTCTTGGACACTAAGTAGATTTGCGTATTACTTAGCATAGGATAACCAATGCTGAAGTCATCAATGTCTATTAATTTCACCCTAAATATTTCCATTTTTTCCCTTGCTTCTTAAGTCTACAGACTTAGAAAGAACAAAAATCACGACTTAATTTTCATGACACTTTACTTGAAAAAAGAAAGCCAGCTTTGATGAGAGTTAGATCCTTCCAACCCAGTGGTTTCTAGTACAGAAAACACCCAGGTTGGAAGGAAAGAAAACTCATGTCCCACCAATCCTTTTGTATTATTAGTGTGTTTTATTAGAGTTTAATGTCATATTTCAACTTTATGGTCAGTTATGACAGAGGTTCAACCCTCCACTCGCAGAAAACTAACAAACCTGTTACCCACATTAACCTCACCCAGCCTGGGTTGCACCGAGAAGAGCCAGCATCCAAGTCCTAATCTCGCTGGCCGTTGCCTAACTTTGGTGGTCTTAAGAGAACCGGTGTATTCAACGAGCCATCAATAGGTTTCAACTTGACGTTCTCCACTTTACTCGATCATGGGCATTGGGCATCCTCCTTCATTTGTTCAAATGTTCTTCCATTCAGCATGTTTGTCAGCATTCCAAACCTTCTTCTTCCTCTTGATCTTCTTCCTTCCAGATTTCCTTCCATGATGATTCTCTGCAGAAAATCTCTCCTCAGTATGAGACCCAGCCAGCTTCTTTTTCTGTTCATGGTTCTCAATATTTCTCTTTTCTCTCCAACTCTTCTAAATACTTCTTCATTTCTGGCTTTATCTGACCACTTGATTCCTTCTAGTCTTCTCCACACCCACATTTCGCAGCTCTCCAGATATTTTTCCTCCTTCTTTCTCATCGTCCACGTCTCTGCTCCATACAGCACCACACGTAACACTTTGCAAATCTCTTCCTCGGTATCCTTTTTGCGATTAAGCTTAACAGTTACATAATAATATCAAACATTTAAAAAGGTACTGACAACTAATTTAGAAAAGATTTTTATCATAAAACCAAACTCAAAATGCTCAAATCACAATTACTTCTTGTTATTTCAGCAAAAATGCCAAAACTATCTCGATCTTGAAAAAAATTGAACTTTTTATGTTTATGTTTACATTTGTACCGGGAAGAAATTTTGTGAGGGGCGAGGAGAGGATCCGTCTCCGGCGATACAAGCGCTATCTAGTGCTGAGGACGCGAAGATGTAGGCCGGCGGGGGGTGGTTTCCACACTTCTTAATCTACACGTTATGCTACTGAGTTTGACTTCTGACACGGTCTTATAATTATAGGATTATAATATGTATTTATTTTTGTTTTATTTTATTTATTATGACAGTTTATTTGACATGTTGTGGTAATTTCACAATTTTCTATTTATTGTACTTTCTAGGTATATTTTATTAACTTTAGTTTACCCTTGTGGTGTATTTGTGATTTATTATTAGTATTTTTGTAACCTTTGTTTATTTTTATCCTTTTATTAATAATATTATTTGTGTAAATAGAGCTTGGCTCGTTAATATATACCCGTTCTGCGGGCATTTATCATTTATCAATACTTCAAGGAATCATCATTTTGTAAACTGAGAGGGAGAATTTACCTTTGTTTACAATTTTCTTGAGAGAAAAAATCAGTCCAGCCAGAAATTGTATTATGAAGCTTTTCATCAATACTAGACTTTTACCATAATTTGTGTAAATGAATTCAAAAAACCTTATGGCCAGTTCTGTCAATTTGATGGAACCTGGGTTTATTTATAAATATTGGATTGGAAACCCTAGTTCATAAAGGATTTGACAAATTCTATTGTTCTGGTATTGAGTGACTCTGCAATTGAGCCAACGTGAGGTTTGTCATTTAATGATAGCACCAGCCATTGTTATTCAATCTAAATTTATAATATCTTGAAAACAGGCTAGACAGTAAAAAAAAAAACATACTTGAAAAACTTATCTACCTCAGGTTCTACATCCATACCTTCAAAGAAACCAAGAACTGTATTCACTTCAATAAGGGTGGTGCTCCATACTCCAGGTGTTGCTCTACCTTCAGTTGTTATCATGATGGTGTAGGAGTCTTCAGATGATTTAATTTGTCTCGTTCACTGTGCTTATGATCAATCTTCAGAATATGATAGAACTACAATAAAATATTATCATCCAAATTATTAAAGACTTGAAGACTTTGTCATGCTGACATTCCTACGCAAGCCAGGCAGGGTGAGGTTGTGAAATGACCTAGCAGTTGAAAGCAACAGTAAACCCAAATTAAAAAAGAAGAAGAGATTAACAAGTCCTATAATTCTGTAATACTAACTAAATTGTGATAAAATAACACAAATACTAAGCAAAATATCAATATTTTTTTTATTTTTTAAATCCAAATTATTTGTGCCTTTTTCTGTAGAAATGATGGGACCATGGTGCAGGGAGGCAATTGATTCAGATATGATGGGGTTGAGATGAGCCTACCAGTTCCCCGCTTTCATATATTTATAAAACTTGCCATTGTTTTTGTATCCAATGAGTCATGGAGCTTGGCTAGCCAACCTCCCTGACTCATTGGTTAAAAGCATTAGTCCCTGACCCAGAAGTTGCGGGTTTGAATCCCAGCTGGAGCGTAAAATTCTAACCAAGTTTTTTTTTTGTTTCTGGAATGGCATTGATGTGAAGGTAATGTACCCTAAAGTGATGTGAGAGTGGTGTTGGGGCAAAACTTCATTTTCTAAAATAAATAGCTTGGCTACAGCTAGTACATTTTCTGTTTAGAGTCCTCTAGTGAGACATATACCTGATCATTGGTGAAGGTTTTTCAAAGAAAAAAAACAACTGCAATAACAAGAGAACCTAGAGCGCAGAGTTTCCGCATGCATGAGATTAACTTTGAGAGGAAAAGTTGGATCTGTTATGGATACAATGGTCAGATGAAGAGAAATTAACACTTGTAAAATTCAAAAAAAAATATCAATCTTGTAAATTGACAAAGTTTCGTTGGTTTGAATAGGGTTTAACATCATTTTCAATTACATGGTTATATAGGATGGGGGTGTTAAACTCGATTCGCAAGAAACTCACAAACCTGCTTCCCATAACTCAGCCTGGGTTTGACTAGAATGCCAGCATGATGAAGTCTTCAATTCGCTAGACGTTGTTTAACTTGAAGATTTCAAGATTCCGCTGAGAGACAGGTTTTCAAAGAAAAGTTAAATTTTAAATAGATGAGCCATTCCTCGAATACTTCTTGAGAACCCCTGTGATTTGAGCCAAGGAGGTTAAAATATTAGCGGTCTAGAGCAAATCTAAAAATAAAATAAATTGAAGCTGAAGACATAGCCACCATTATGACGTTTCTTTAGTTTTATGACCAAGAAAAATTAATGAAAGAAACAAATGATTAAAATCATAACAGTAAATAGGTTAATTCGCACCAGAGAGAGAGAAGAGCAGGCTCGACCGTGAAACGTATCCCGTATTCGTCCCTTGACTATAAAGTGCGGTTCTCTTAATTTGGTCTTGATGTATGATTTATCTTTCATGTTATAATTTTAGTTGATAATATTATAATAGTACTTCTACAATCCCAATCTATTGGAAATATAAAATATAAAATAGGTGGAGAATTTTTTTTTAAATTTGATTATTGGTTGAAGAAGTGTAAGTTTACGAATGGAATCTTTGAGAACTGGAAATTTAATTTCAATAAGGGTCTTATTACTCATACCTAGTTCTGCTAGGGTATTCCAAGTGAATGAAGGAACTGTTCCTTGTGCTCCAAAGAGAAGTCCAATTACTTTGAATTTTTGAGGCTCAATTTGGTTTGGTATCTTCTTGCCAGGGATGCGGGGTTCATAAGATTGCTCTTTTCTCGGAGTCAACTGTTTCAGCTTGCAAACTATTTTGATCATGATGTATCAAGATTTGCGACCAGTAGGGCCCATCAGCTGTTTTCAAAATCAGTGCCAGAGTTGTAGTAATTTTTCTCTCGCGAAGGAGTGGGTACCTAAACTATACCCAATTCTTCTAAATTAATATTTTTACTTTTTTCATACTTACCTATTAGTTATTTTAGTATTTGTTTCCTCTTTTACTTTCCTTTTTTTCTACTTATGATGTATTGTAGCAACATTAGACTTGGTATCTGACGTGAAAATTAGGTGTTTAGTTATCCGGGACAGCATGAGGTAAGCAAAAAATTCAAATAAATTGAACCAATCAAAGGCCGGGATTTGTTGAAAGAGGAACCATCAGCTGTTCAAAGTTGGGCGCATAAATTTGTTCAATTCGAGATAGGCAAGGTTTTCTCTATGTTATAATTATGATCTCAGTGATTCGCACCCAAAAAAATGCCGGAGCCAATTAATTACAACCTGATATCGGTTCTATACACGTGATGAAACGCGTAAGGCCAGGACCACATCTCTGTGATGTGACGCGTTAGGCCGGATCCACATCTCTGTGATGTGACGCGTTAGGCCGGATCCAAATCTCCGTGATGTGACGCGTTAGGCCGGATCCACATCTCCGTGTTGTGACGCGTTAGGCCGGGTCCACGTCCTCATAATGTAAAGCGTAAGGCCGGGTACACATATTAGTAATACATGTCTAGATGCGTTGTTCTGGATGGGATGTGAGCGTGGCACCAGACGTAAAAACAAGCAGATCTGAGCGCACGGCAGTGCGCCAGGCCAAGTTCCAGCAAGCACGGCAGTGTATCTTCACACGAACCGATTCACCCGGTTTTTCACACACTCATATCTTCGGTTCAATTGATTATAGAGATATGAAATTTGGAACAGAGATTGTCCTAATATCATTAAAAAGACATTGAAAATTTCAAGACTCTATGCAAAAAACTTTCAGAGGAATGTAATTTTGAAATTTGCGATTTTGATACTGACTGACTGACTGATTGACTGACTGACAGATCATCAAAATTATGAGGCACTTCCCGACTACCTAGAAAGCTGAAATTTTGCATGATGGTAGGGTTTATTGTAAAAGTACAGGGAAAAATCTGAAAACCGAAACTTTCGCATTTATTATGCTGTTAAACGGTGTCGTTTTAGGGAGGAATATATATTATCGATTATGAATCTAAATTATGAAGCACTTCCCGACTACCTAGAAAGGTGAAATTTTCCATGATGGTAGGGTTTATTGTAAAAGTACAGGGAAAAATCTGAAAAAGTTCTGAAAACAGTTAAACGGTGTCGTTTTAGGGAGGAACTATACCATATTATGTATATAAATTATGAGGCATTTCCTTACTACCTATAAGGCTGAAATTTTGCATACTGGTAGGGTTTATTGTAGAAGTACAGGGAAAAATCTGAAAACCAGAACTTTTTCACTTCACATGCTGTTAAACGGTGTCGTTTTAGGGAGGAAGTATACTCAATTATGCATATAAATTATGAGGCACTTTCCTACTACCTAGAAAGCTGAAATTTTGTATGGTGCTAGGTTTTATTGTAAAAATACAGGGAAAAATCTGAAAACCGGAACTTTCGCACTTATCATGCTGTTAAACGGTGTTATTTTAGGGAGGAAGTATACACAATTATGCATATAAATTATGAGGCACTTCCCTACTACCTACAAAGCTGAAATTTTGTATGGTGCTAGGGTTCATTATATAAGTACAGGGAAAAATCTGAAAACCGGCACTTTCGCACTATTTCCGCTGTTAAAGGGTGTCGTTTTAGGGAGCATATTAAAGTGAAGAATCATGAAATTTTTCATAAAAAATAATGAAACTTGTTGTGAAACGAAGCATTTACAAAAAGTAATGATATCCCACAAAAAACTACCGTTAAAAAAAGGGCCAAGTTCCAGAACTCCTATCCAAAAAGGTTTCGCCAATGAATGCAGTGATATCGTGTTTGCGGCCAAGTTATCTTGGTTCTAAACTGAATGACATTTTGAGTTCTCTTCAGTGTGGCAATGAGGTCCATGCCATCTATACTGACGTTGCAAAGGCCTTTGACCGAGTAAATACCAAATATCTTATTGCCAAATTAAGATCCTATGGCATAGGCGAGACCTTTCTTTTTTTTTTTTTTTTTTTTTTTTTTAAATTCCGTTTGCACGCAACAATTAATGTTGCAATTACGCAAATAGAATATTCCTATCTAAATTGATCCTACTTTGTATCTAAATTGAGTTTTTCCCTACACTTACATCTGTATTCCTCACTACCTAAGGCAAGATCTAGAAAGGAGTGATAATTATTGAATTTTACTAGGGAAGATAGAAGGGGTGAGTCAAAAGCCACAGGACAATGCCCACTCGGTGTGTCGAAGTATTTTGGTGCTGACCTTTGTCTCAGGTTTATATTGGGAACTTTAAATTTTATTTTGCTAATTATGTCTGGACAAATAATGTTGTTGTTAATGAGGTCATGTACGAATGTTAGTTGGTAATATATTCTACGGTTGTTTAAACTACCCATTGGCAATGCTTCAAGTAATAATTTGTATGAAATTGGTGTAGGATAAGCAGGGTAGAAGCCGTTAAGTTTTAAAAACAATACTCTAATGAAACGCTTTTGGACTTGTTCTATAATGTTTGTAAAAAATTGTTGCTTTGGTGTCCATATTATTGCAGCATACTCGAGCTTACTCCTCACGAGGGCTGTGTATAGTGTTATGATGGTTTTGCAATCATTAAAGTATTTTGAGTGTCTCAAGACAAGACCCAGGGTTTTATTTGCCGCTGATATTATGAAATGCATGTGTTGATCAAACTTATAGTTGGCTTGGAAAATAACCCCTAGGTCTTTTTTCGAGTTTACTCTTCTAAGCTGATTGTTGTTAATGAAATAAGAGTTCTCTATGTGTGTTCTTTTCCTAGTGATGGACATTATCTCGCATTTATCAGGATGTAGAGTTAGTTTGATATTTGAAAGCCATTGACACACCGAGTCCAAATCATCCTGTAAAAGTTGACAATCAGTCATTGAGTCTATGCGCTTGAATAGCTTAAAATCGTCTGCAAATAGGAGATATTGGGAGTGGTTGATTGAGCTCCCTATGCCGTCTATAACAATGGCAAAAAACAGACTGCTGAGTTTTGATCCTTGAATTACAGATGAGGTTGGGTAATAAGGGACTGAGAGTTTGGTTTTGAATCGAACCCTAAGTTCTCTATTCCGCAGGTATGACGCGATAAATTGCACAAAATTTGGGTCGAATCCAAATGTTAGTAATTTGGTCAGGAGGACGTCATGAGACAATTTGTCGTACGCTTTAAGGATATCTGTGTAGATAACGTCCACCTGGGCAAATCCTTCTCCTAAATTTTTAGCCACATAATCACCAAAAGATACAAGGTTGGTGACTGTAGATTTTTTCTCCATGAAACCGTGTTGCTCTGGCGAGATTTTGGAGTTCACAAATTTTGATATTTTGGCAAAGATGCAAGACTCAAAGACTTTGGAAAATGCATTTTGAGAGCAAATCGGCCTAGTGTTGGAAATTTCTTTTGGTCCTTTTTTAGGTATAGCAGTAACTATAGTTGTTTTAAGCTGATCAGGAAAGTTTTTTTGTTGGAGTGAACTATTGAATATATGTGTTAAGCATTGCTTTACGATTGGAGAAAATAATTTTAGCAATTTTGGCGGAATACCGTCTATACCCGGGGCTTTATCAGGTAGGGTCTTAATGGCTTCCTCAATATCAGATTCAGTAAGATAGAAGAAGGGTAACTCAATACAGCTGTCCACGCCAGAGGCACATACGTCATAGGAACTAGGGGCAGGAGTGTACACAGATGTAAAGTGCTTTGCCAACTCATTGCATATAACTTGATGATCTGTAAGTACCACACCATCCAGCATGTATTCGGCATTACTCAAACTTTTATTTTTAGATTTTATAAAGTTCCAAAATTCTTTTTTACTATTACTAACTAATTTAAGTTGGAGTTCTATTATGTATGTTTTTAGATCAGATTTAATCAACTTCTGGCATCTTTTTTTCAATTGTTTATAATTGTATTCGTTGGTATTTTTACATTTTCTAATCCTTTCTTTTTCTTTAACTTTGTCTTTTGTTTGTTGACTCCACCACTTTGGGTATTTCTTATTCATGTTTTGTGTATTACTTTGTCTATATTTAGGTACTTGCTGCTCTATACAAGAATATAAGATATTATAAAAACTCTCTAATGAGTTTTCCACTTTAGTGGATTCAAAAACGGATGTAAAATCTAAATTATTTACTTGATCCGCCAAAAAGTTAAAATCGACTTTTTTGTAATAGAAATTTTTATTAGCAAAGAAGTGTGAGTCATTTTGCGGACCGTTGGAGTTTGATGATCTAGGGATCTCCTGTTTATAATTGGATTTTTTATTATTTGTCTTATTTTTGTTTAAATAAAAGTTTATTTCTAATGCTGGATGGTCTGGCACCTCGTTCACAATGGGTTCTTCGTTGGTTGGACAGCTCCTTCACCGACCGTTCTCAAATTGTAAAAATTGGTGACAGTGTTTCAGGTTCAATTCTTGTGTCATCTGGAGTTGGTCAAGGTAGCCATTCCGGTCCGCTTTTGTTCAGTCTTTTCTTCAATGATCTCTCTAATGTCATTAAATATTCTTCTTTCCAAATGTTTGCAGATGATGTGAAGATTTACAAAGCTATAGCTAGCGAGGATGATTGCATTCTCTTGCAGAAGGATTTAACATCATTCAGCCAATGGCTAAAACTCAATGGTTTGCAACTTACCTTGAGTAAGTGTGCTCATATGTCCTTCTCTAGATGCAGGGAGCCCAGTAGCTTTAAATACTGTATTGATTCACAACCTCTCAAACATGTCGAACAAATCAAAGATCTGGGTGTCAGTCTTGATCCGACCTTATCGTTTTCTACCCATATCGCCAATCTCTCAATGCGATGCCATCGAATCCTCGGTTACATTTTTAGAACATCAAAAGGCTTGTCTTCTTCTTCATTTAGACTTCTTTATTTCTCTCTGGTTCGATCCTTACTAGAATATGCCTGCGTTGTATGGTTTCCTTATTACAACGTGCATGAGCTGTTATTAGACAGGGTTCAGAGAAGGTTCCTGTATTATCTTAATATCCGTTTTCCTAATCACCAGATCGATATTGAATGTCTCAAGGATCGCCGTCTTCAAGCTGATCTAAACTTCTTTCGCAAGCTGTTATCTGGCGAGGTGGACTGCAGTGATCTTTTGAGTGGGGTTTCGTTAGACTGCCATCGTAGACTTAGGCGTGCTCATACTTTTCACATGAAAACATGCCCTACCAACTACACACACTTTTCTCCTCTAAACAGGATGATGCGCCTGGCAAATGATACTACTGAGTTTGACTTCTGACACGATCTTATAATTATAGGATTATAATATGTATTTATTTTTATTTTTGTTTTGTTTTATTTTATTTATTATTTTGTTTATTTTTTTTTATTTTGACAGTTTTTTTTTTGACATGTTGTGGTTATTTCACAATTTTCTATTTATTGTACTTTCTAGTATATTTTATGAACTTTAGTTTACCCTTGTGATGTATTTGTGATTTATTATTAGTATTTTTGTAACCTTTGTTTATTTTTATCCTTTTATTATTAATATTATTTGTGTATTTGTGTAAATAGAGCTCGGCTCGTTAATATACACCCGTTCTGCGTGCATTTATCATTATCATTAACTATTTCTTTTATTAACACCCGTTTTCTGAGTTCCTCATTTTGTATGTTTTTAACTGCAAACTATCCTCTCACTTGGCCAGTTTTATGCCATCGGTTGTATGGAATATTACCACTACATTTATAGGTACAGAATAATAATATAACCATCACAAGGAGCGAAACTGGCCAAGTTAGAGGATGGTTTGCAGTTAAAAACATACAAAATGAGGAACTCAGAAAACAGGTGTTAATAAAAGAAATAGTTTAGAACCAAGATAACTTGGCCGCAAACAAGATATCACTGCATTCATTGGCGAAACCTTTTTGGATAGGAGTTCTGGAACTTGGCCCTTTTTTTAACGGTAGTTTTTTGTGGGATCTATTATACAGGGTGTCCCACCAAACTTGGACACCTCAAATTACTCGGCCCCTGAAAGAGTTTTTGAAAAAGAAAAAATCCTAGGGTACATGGTCTGATTATGCGGTTTCAGTTATGAATTTTTTTTATACAGGGTGGTTTAAAAGTCAGAAATTGAGGTGTCAACTTTCGATTTTTAAATGGATCGACCTGAATCTTATTTGATAATTTTACTTTTAAGTGGTTCCTGAGTACTTTTTCATACAAAAATTTTACATACAGGGTGGTTGTTTTTCGACCAATTTTTTATTCTAAATCTCGAATAACTCAAGTTTGTTTAATTTTTTCGATAACAAGAATAGAAAGTGTTTGTGTAATGAAAACACGCACTTTCAATTGGCATCAAATTTTTTTATACAGGGTGGTTCACAAGTGAAATAATGACTTGTTTTTTTTTTTAAACTGAGTTTTTTTAATTTTTTATTTGGGATTAATAATTCTAATCTAATTTTACACATTTTTTGTTAGTCATATAGAAAAACAAAACTAAAGTGTTGTACAGGGTGAGACATAATTTTTTTGTGACACCCTGTATATGGGCATTCAAAGAGACGTAAAATTAAATATAAAAACTAAATGTGCAAGAAAAACTTTGATTTTTAATGATATCAAAAAGTTATGGTGTTTTAACTAATATTGTCGCATAGACCACTCTGTAGATATTCTCTTAAACTATCATGTGGGTACTCGAGGTTGTATAAAATTCAACGAAGACTTCGAATCTTGGGGAAAAACAAGTAAAAAACTCGAATTTTGAAGCCATTTTCAATTTGGTGTACACAGTTACACACTGAATGATTTTAAAACTAGAAATAAAAAGTAGGGAGGTGTAGACACAAAATTGAGCATGGCTTTTTGAATTCATTTTTTTCTTTCAGATTTGGACTCTTCGTTAAATTTTAGACAGTTTCGACTACCCATATGATGTTTTAAGAAAATATCTACAGGGTGGTCCATGTGACAATATTAGTTAAAACACCATAACTTTTTTATATAATTAAAAATCGAAGTTTTTCTTGCACATTTAGTCTTTCTATTTAATTTTATGTCACTTTGACTGCCCAAGTGCCCATATACAGGGTGTTACAAAAAAATGATGTCTCACCCTGTACAACACTTTAGTTTTGTTTTTGGATATGACTAACAAAAAATTTGTAAAATTAGGTTAGAATTATTAATCCCAAATATAAACTTAAAAAAATCAAGTCATTATTTCACTTGTGAACCACCCTGTATAAAAAAATTTGATGCCAATTGAAAGTGCGTGTTTTCATTACACAAACACTTCCTATTCTTGTTATCGAAAAAATTAAACAAACTTGAGTTATTCGAGATTTAGAAAAAAAAATTGGTCAAAAAAAACCACCCTGTATGTAAAATTTTTGTTTAAAAAAGTACTCAGGAACCATTTACAAGTAAAATTATTAAATAAAATTCAGGTCGATCCATTTAAAAATCGAAAGTTGACACCTCAATTTCTGACTTTTGAACCACCCTGTATAAAAAAAAATTCATGACTGAAACTGCATAATTAGACCATGTACCCTCGGATTTTTTATTTTTCAAAAACTCTTTCAGGGGCCGAGTAATTTGAGGTGTCCAAGTTTGGTGGGACACCCTGTATAGTGATATTTATATATTTAAAAAAAACTAATAAACCTTGAAGAACATAGAACCTGTTACATATGTAACATTAGGAAGTTGTGGAGCCAAAATGAGATCAGGTACTAACATCACGTGTGACACGACGATTTTCTTCTTCTTTTTTTGACAACATGAAAATTATAATTTATTAAAAAAATTACAATAATTTCCATCTTTAAAGCCAACTCCGTCTAAATTTGAAGCACCAATGGTGACTCAACGGTAACAGATAGCTAAAAATAATTCGTAATCAACACCTCAGAATCATTGGATTTGATATGTCACAACCCCCATCTAGAATGAATGATAAATAAGTTATTTTTTGAACTGGAGCATTTGCAGTACAAAAAATTCCTTCTCAATGAACATCTTTGCCACGAGTGATTATTTTAGACAAAATTTGAGTAAGAGCTCTTTAAGTGTTAGGTTCTAGGTATACAACCATTAGAAAATGAACACAGAGTTTGGTATTTACGCATATACAGGCTGTCCATAATGTATCACAAGAACAGCTGTAAATATAGGAAATCACAAAAACCCAAATTCCTTAATTTTTTAGAAGATTTAGTTTCAGCAAAAAAAAAAAAAAAAAATTGCCTACACTGACCCAGTCAGGCTCAGCACGGACCTACTTAAAAATCTTAAAAGCAGAGATATGTCTTGAGGCATATTGTTTTAAACGTCCGTTGAGAGAAGTTCATTGCAACAAATTTCAGTGAGCTACGTTGACCAATTACTCAATAACCGTAAGTTGCAGAATGATAAATTTTGTTGATAATTAACGCATTTTATAAAGACCTTTCGAATTAACTAAAACTCGACCTATTCTGATGATGTCAGTTTCTGATCGATTTTGTCAGACAGCCGGACGACCATCCGTGAAAAGTTTTAACTGAAAAACATAACGAGTTATGCCTTGTTCGAAAATTCTCGATATCTCGAAAGAATTAGGTTTATATTTCTGAAACTTTCGATTAACGCGTTATAGGTTATAGCTTTATCAAGGATAGATACAATAAAATAGAGCACGCGATTAGCTCAATGGTTAAGCACTCGCTTGCCATGCGGAAGGTCCCAAGTTCGATCCCCCGTACCGACAAAATTTTGTATTCTTAATTTGGTTACAGCTGTTTTTAAGGGACACCTTTCGGTGCCCTCGTGTTGACCAAGCGACTAAATGGGAAATATTGTGCCACTTCTCTCCCATCACAGGTGAAACATACTACAGGATGGCCAAGCTACAACACAGACCACAAGCGTCAACAATTGCTCCTGTTTCATGCCTACGAAATTAAAGGCAGTGAAAAACAATTTTTTTTTAATTAAAAAAACTAATATAATTTTAAGTAAATGTTAACAAACTCAGGGCGAAATTGATACACAAATTTAATATCACAATTCATTGCGAAGCGTCTAATGGTACATTGATTATCAGAGGTTCGAGACATTTTTTTTAAAGATATTAATAACTTTTTTAGTTAAATTTGTTAAAAAAATGTTTTGCCATTTAAAATAACTTATTTGCCCCTTTTTTACCATTAGCTTTACCAGGGGAGGTGTTAAATTCTTTTTATGTTAAAAACTATTGGTTTTCTAGTAAAATTTGTGCTGAATAAATGCTATGAGTCTTATTGTTCAGCCCATTGTAAGAACAGGGCTAATATTACTTCAATTTAATTAGAAAGAGGCTAAAAAGCGAGTGCAGTACTTGTCTCCGGCAATGTTTTCAAGATACCTTAAATTAGGATAAATAATAGAACAATTTATACTCGAAAACGGATAGCCTTTTCACTTTTTCTAAAAATGTTGACTCCTTGAAATTTTACCTGGTAAAACTAATGGTATAAAAAAATAGACGGAATTTTTACAAAAATTAAATTAATTTCTTATAAAAATATTGCTGAATTATCTGAGATGTAATGTATTTTTTCGAATAAATCTCGAATAACTCAAGTTTGTTTAATTTTTTCGATAACAAGAATAGAAAGTGTTTGTGTAATGAAAACACGCACTTTCAATTGGCATCAAATTTTGTTATACAGGGTGGTTCACAAGTGAAATAATGACTTGTTTTTTTTTAAACTGAGTTTTTTTAATTTTTTATTTGGGATTAATAATTCTAATCTAATTTTACACATTTTTTGTTAGTCATATAGAAAAACAAAACTAAAGTGTTGTACAGGGTGAGACATAATTTTTTTGTGACACCCTGTATATGGGCAGTCAAAGAGACGTAAAATTAAGTATAAAAACTAAATGTGCAAAAAAAACTTTGATTTTTAATGATATCAAAAAGTTATGGTGTTTTAACTAATATTGTCGCATAGACCACTCTGTAGATATTCTCTTAAACTATCATGTGGGTACTCGAGGTTGTATAAAATTCAACGAAGACTTCGAATCGTGGGGAAAAACAAGTAAAAAACTCGAATTTTGAAGCTATTTTCAATTTGGTGTACACAGTTACACACTGAATGATTTTAAAACTAGAAATAAAAAGTAGGGAGGTGTAGACACAAAATTGAAAATGGCTTTTTGAATTCAATTTTTTATTTCAGATTTGGACTCCTCGTTGAATTTTAGACAATTTCGACTACCCATATGATGTTTTAAGAAAATATCTACAGGGTGGTCCATGTGACAATATTAGTTAAAACACCATAACTTTTTTATATAATTAAAAATCGAAGTTTTTCTTGCACATTTAGTCTTTCTATTTAATTTTATGTCTCTTTGACTGCCCATATACAGAGTGTTACAAAAATGATGTCTCACCCTGTACAACACTTTAGTTTTGTTTTTGGATATGACCAACAAAAAATGTGTAAAATTAGGTTAAAATTATTAATCCCAAATAAAAAATTAAAAAAACTCAGTTTTAAAAAAATCAAGTCATTATTTCACTTGTGAACCACCCTGTATAAAAAAAATTGATGCCAATTGAAAGTGCGTGTTTTCATTACACAAACACTTCCTATTCTTGTTATCGAAAAAATTAAACAAACTTGAGTTATTCGAGATTTAGAAAAAAAATTGGTCAAAAAAAAACCACCCTGTATGTAAAATTTTTGTTTAAAAAAGTACTCAGGAACCATTTACAAGTAAAATTATTAAATAAAATTCAGGTCGATCCATTTAAAAATCGAAAGTTGACACCTCAATTTCTGACTTTTGAACCACACTGTATAAAAAAAAATTCATGACTGAAACTGCATAATTTGACCATGTACTCTTGGATTTTTTTTTTTCAAAAACTCTTTCAGGGGCCGTAATTTGAGGTGTCCAAGTTTGGTGGGACACCCTGTATAGTGATATTTATATATTAAAAAAAACTTATAAACCTTGAAGAACATAGAACCTGTTACATATGTAACATTAGGAAGTTGTGGAGCCAATATGAGATCAGGTACTAACATCACGTGTGACACGACGATTTTCTTCTTCTTTTTTTGACAACATGAAAATTATAATTTATTAAAAATAATTACAATAATTTCCATCTTAAAAGCCAACTCCGTCTAAATTTGAACCGCTAATGGTGACTCAACGGTAACAGATAGCTAAAAATAATTCGTAATCAACACCTCAGAATCATTGGATTTGATATGTCACAACCCCCATCTAGAATGAATGGTAAATAAGTTATTTTTTGAACTAGAGCTTTTGCAGTACAAAAATTTCCTTCTCAATGAACATCTTTGCTACGAGAGATTATTTTAGACAAAATCTGAGTGAGAGCTCTTTAAGTGTTAGGTTCTAGGTATACAATCATTAGAAAATGAACACAGAGTTTGGTATTTACGCATATACAGGCTGTCCATAATGTTCCACCCCGCCCCCCCGTACCACAAGAACAGCTGTAAATATAGGAAATCACAAAAACCCAAATTCCTTAATTTTTTAGAAGATTTAGTTTCAGGAAAAAAATTGCCTACACTGACCCAGTCAGGCTCAGCACGGACCTACTTAAAAATCTTACCAGCAGAGATATGTCTTGAGGCATATTGTTTTAAACGTCCGTTGAGAGAAGTTCTTTTTTTTTTTTTTTTTTTTTTTAATTGGGGTTTAACGTCGCTTTCAACTGCCATGGTCATATCACGACGGGGGTTTTACCCTCCATTCGCAGGAAACTCACAAACCTGCTACTCACATTGACCTCACCCAGCCTGAGTGGGGCCGGGAAAAGCCAGCGTCACGAGAATTAGAATTTGAATGGTCACCCATCCAAGTCTTAACCTCGCTGGATGTCGCTTAACTTCGGTGTTCTGAAGGGAACCGGTGTATTCAACATGCCATCGACGCTGGCTTGAGAGAAGTTCATTGCAACAAATTTCAGTGAGCTACGTTGACCAATAACTCAATAACCGTAAGTTGCAGAATGATAAATTTTGTTGATAATTAACGCATTTTATAAAGACCTTTCGAATAAACTAAAACTCGACCTATTCTGATGATGTCAGTTTCTGATCGATTTTGTCAGACAGCCGGACGACCCGTGAAAAGTTTTTACTGAAAAACATAACGAGTTATACCTTGTTCGAAAATTCTCGATATCTCGAAAGAATTAGGTTTATATTTCTGAAACTTTCGATTAACGCGTTATAGGTTATAGCTTTATCAAGGATAGATACAATAAAATAGAGCGCGCGATTAGCTCAATGGTTAAGCACTCGCTTGCCATGCGGAAGGTCCCAAGTTCGATCCCCCGTACCGACAAAATTTTGTATTCTTAATTTGGTTACAGCTGTTTTTAAGGGACACCTTTCGGTGCCCTCGTGTTGACCAAGCGACTAAATGGGAAATATTGTGCCACTTCTCTCCCATCACAGGTGAAACATACTACAGGATGGCCAAGCTACAACACAGACCACAAGCGTCAACAATTGCTCCTGTTTCATGCCTACGAAATTAAAGGCAGTGAAAAACAATTTTTTTTTTAATTAAAAAACTAATATAATTTTAAGTAAATGTTAACAAACTCAGGGCGAAATTGATACACAAATTTAATATCACAATTCATTGCGAAGCGTCTAATGGTACATTGAATATCAGAGGTTCGAGACATTTTTTTAAAGATATTAATAACTTTTTTAGTTAAATTTGTTAAAAAAATGTTTTGCCATTTAAAATAACTTATTTGCCCCTTTTTTACCATTAGCTTTACCAGGGGAGGTGTTAAATTCTTTTTATGTTAAAAACTATTGGTTTTCTAGTAAAATTTGTGCTAAATAAATGCTATGAGTCTTATTGTTCAGCCCATAGTAAGAACAGGGCTAATATTACTTCAATTTATTTAGAAAGAGGCTAAAAAGCGAGTGCAGTACTTGTCTCCGGCAATGTTTTCAAGATACCTTAAATTAGGATAAATAATAGAACAATTTATACTCGAAAACGGATAGCCTTTTCACTTTTTCTAAAAATGTTGACTCCTTGAAATTTTACCTGGTAAAACTAATGGTATAAAAAAATAGACGGAATTTTTACAAAAATTAAATTAATTTCTTATAAAAATATTGCTGAATTATCTGAGATGTAATGTACAATATCTGTGACCCTATTTGGTTGTAGAAAACTCAAATTTGTCTTAAAATACTTCTACTGTCAGCTTATTTTCCGAAATATCACATAGACAGTGTCTTTCTATTTAAAATTCTAAAGTTAATCCCCCTGAGGCCATCCCTAGCAGTGATAGGAAAACAACACTCTGTAAAAATGTTTCCCCTCGATTTAATAGTACATGCATTTCAGCATTTTCAATATTTACATTTTCTAGAATATTCTTTTTTTTTCGAATCCTGTATATTAGTAATGTTTGGTGGTTGTTCTTGTTTATCTGTTTGACCTGCATTTTTTTATCTTCTCAATTTGTTTAGAGTTTGTCCTTGGAGGCCAGTTTTATTGTTTTAAATGAAACTGTACAGAGACCTTACTAATAATCTGAAAATCTTTCATCTAGCATGTGCTCTCAAGTGTTCTCTGATTTGAAATTTCTTAGCAAAAGACTCCTCACATATCTCACAACTGAAAAGATTACCTCCAGTGTGAATCCTCATGTGACATTTTAAATCACAAGATTTATTGAAAGATTTTCTACAGATCTCACAACTGAAAGGCTTCTCACCACTGTGAATCCTCATGTGAATTTCTAAACGACTAGAAACAATGAAAGATTTTCTACATATTTCACAAGTGAAAGGATTCTCACCAGTGTGAAGCCTCATGTGATATTTTAAATCACGAGATTGAGTGAAAGATTTTCTACAGACCTCACAACTGAAAGGCTTCTCACCAGAGTGAATCCTCATATGAGATTTTAAATGGCTTGATTGAACATGAGACTTTCCACATATCTCACAACTGAAAGGCTTCTCACCAGTGTGAATCTTCATGTGACATTTTAAATTACAAGATTGAGTGAAAGATTTTCTACAGATCTCACAACTGAAAGGCTTCTCACCACTGTGAATCCTCATGTGAATTTCTAAACGACTAGAAACAATGAAAGATTTTCTACATATTTCACAAGTGAAAGGATTCTCACCAGTGTGAAGCCTCATGTGATATTTTAAATCACGAGATTGAGTGAAAGATTTTCTACAGACCTCACAACTGAAAGGCTTCTCACCAGAGTGAATCCTCATATGAGATTTTAAATGGCTTGATTGAACATGAGACTTTCCACATATCTCACAACTGAAAGGCTTCTCACCAGTGTGAATCTTCATGTGACTTTTTAAATTACTCGATTGAGTGAAAGATTTTTTACAGACCTCACAACTGAAAGGCTTCTCACCAGTGTGATTCCTCTTGTGAATTTTTAAATCAATGGGTCGAGTAAAAGATTTTCTACATATCTCACAACTGAAAGGCTTCTCACCAGAGTGAATCCTCTTGTGCCTTTTTAAAGTATTAGATTCAGTGAAAGAATTTCTACATATCTCACAACTGAAAGGCTTCTCACCAGTGTGAATCCTCGTGTGATTTTTTAGAGTATTAGATTCAGTGAAAGATTTTCTACAAATCTCACAACTGAAAGGCTTCTCACCAGAGTGAATCCTCATGTGAGATTTTAAATGGCTTGATCGAGCATGAGACTTTCCACATATGCCTTGTGTCTCAAATTTAATACTGTTTACGTGGAATTCAGTTTCATGAATTGTGTTTGAAGGAGGTGCATCTGTAGATTCTATATGTTCACTATCCTGTGGCTCACATTTAATATTATCTGTATATAATTCAGTTTCATGAAGTGTGTTTGAAGGAGGTGCATCTGAAGATTTTATATATTCACTGTCCTGTGGCTCACATTCAATATTATCTATAAGGTGTTCAGTATCAGGATGGGTGTTTGATGAAGCTGCAATTTGTTTAATATATACAATGCCTTGTGTCTCAAATTTAATACTGTTTACGTGGAATTCAGTTTCATGAATTGTGTTTGAAGGAGGTGCATCTGTAGATTCCATATGTTCACTATCCTGTGGCTCACATTTAATATTATCTGTAAATAATTCAGTTTCATGAATTGTGTTTGAAGGAGGTGCATCTGTAGATTCTATATGTTCTCTATCCTGTGGCTCACATTTAATATTATCTGTAAATAATTCAGTTTCATGAAGTGTGTTTGAAGGAGGTGCGTCTGTAGATTCTACATATACACTGCCTTGTGGCTCACATTTAATATTATCTGTATGACATTCAGTTTCATGAAGTGTGTTTGACGGAGATGCATCTGTAGATTCTATATGTTCTCTATCCTGTGGCTCACATTTAATATTATCTGTAAATAATTCAGTTTCATGAAGTGTGTTTGAAGGAGGTGCGTCTGTAGATTCTACATATACACTGCCTTGTGGCTCACATTTAATATTATCTGTATGACATTCAGTTTCATGAAGTGTGTTTGAAGGAGGTCCATCTGTAGATTCCATATGTCCAATGTCCTGTGGCTCACAATTGATATCCTCCAACACTGCTTCTCCATTGCATGCACAAGGTGACACTGTGCAAAGGTTGTATTGTTCAGTAGTGTTTATTTCTTTATTGTAATCTTTTTTGGCAATTATACATCCAGTTTTGTTGCAAAATCTGGTGTGTTTCATTACATTGTTTAGTGAAGGAAAGAGAATTCTCCATAGCATACAAATGAACCAGGTGTTATCAAGATGTTTATTCTCATCATGATTGAGTGTTGAGCATTCTCTTTTGCGGCAGATAGCATGATTATAGTTCCTTACAAGAAGTTCTGTCTTGGGAGGAATGGTTTTAGTCACTCTGGGAACAAGAAAAATGATGACAAACATGATTTTATACAGGATTGTCCAGTGTAAATATGAAAAAAGACAAGGACTGATATACAAGTTCAGCAGATTTGGGACACACATACATGGCAGACAGAGTTTGGTTTGAAATGGCAAAGCGTAAGCAAGTGTGTCAGTATCGTTATTTTTCTCGTAAAATTAAAAATAAACAAACATATTTTTTTTTAACATCGTAAAGTGTTCTGGATTCAGGAGCGTGCGTCAGCGAATTCCTGGATAACCAGCTTTGTGAAGTGTAAACATTGTGCTAGAAGTGCGATGAGGAATCCTAACAATACCACTGGCACAGGGGAGCAAAGTGATGAGCAGTTCGGCGGTACACCAGGTACTGACGAGGAGATCGCGGAGTATCCCGTGGAGGTGTACACAAGGAATGTTGAGGCGATGTGTGAGGAGATTGATCAGATGGGGCTCTGGCTAAACTGGAACCCTGGAAGCAGATCCCTGTTGAAGGAGTTCATCATGAAACCTGAGGAGGCACTTCGGGAAGTGGAAAAAGTAAAGCAGGGAATACGAAGAAGTGACCAGCAAATGGTGAGCGATACAAAGGACACAAAAGAGGAAAAGACAAGAAAGGTAAGAGATATGATCCATGAATGTGCAACCGATGGGAGCTACTTGAACAAACTGTTAGATGCCAAGAAATGCCCGAATCTGCATTCAAAAGAGTCAAAGTGGACAGGAGTCACTCCCTTTCATAAGGTAAGAAGGGGAACTCAACACTTATTTTCTCATCAGAGGAAGAATAAAACCTGGGTCTGACCTCACTGTCAGAGAAAGCCTTGGGGACATTGTAAATCTATTTCTAGACTGTACAGTCTTAGAGTAACACATCAAAGTAAAATCAAGAAAGATGAAAAGGAACTTTAAACAAGATATGGCTTTTTGGTCACAGGAGGCAAAGAAAGACATTAAAAAACTTGTTGAAAAAATTGATGAGAAAAAAATATAATGAATACCCATATGTCGACAACTAACCCTAGAGACATCACGCAAAGCAGGCGAATGGCAAAATTAAATTTTTATGGTTAATAATGTTAAATCACCCTGCATGGCCTCTCACAGACAAAGATAAGAAGAGTGTTAAGGTAAGAGATTATCAGACAGTGAGAATATCCACATCTAAAATTCTGTTGCACGCCAATATGGCAGGGAAAGTCAAGGAAAACCTTGACCTGGCCTCACTAGGAGATGATATTAAAAGTACAGGGAAAACGGTAAGTAATGATATCTTCATCAACTTGATCCGAACAGAAACGGGTGGGACAGAAAACGTAGCAAAACAAATTACAGAGAATTTTAACAGAGAACAACTCCAATTTAAGTTAGAGACAATCTCACACCGAAAACCCTCATTATAACACCTAATAATAATAATAATAATATCCCTTATTTATTTATTTAATAGTGCAAAATTTTACAGATTTAGTTACTACCAATACTTACATAAAAAACAGACATCCACTGTAATAGAAAGCCAACAAGTTTTCTCCTCCTTGGTCCTTGGCAAAGTTTAAATGTTGCATCCAATTCAATGTTATCTGATTAGCAATATCTGGTTTGGATTCTGATTTTTCGGTTTTGATTTTTGATGTATACACAGTATTTTGATTGAAGTAAACATTACGGGTATCTGTAAAATAGTATCAAAACAAGGTAGTCAGTTTGCATTGATTTATTCAAGAATTTCTTCATAACAATTTTACTTCCTATAATTTCTAATACTAGAAATTGGAAAATTGAGTTCATTTTAGTTAAAGAAATTCTTTGCTCTGATTTTGTAATTCCCAACATCAAACTTCAAAAAAATCAACATTTTATAAACTGAGAGGGAGAGTTTACCTTTGTTTACAATTTTCTTGAGGGAAAAAATCAGTCTAGTCAGAAATATTACTATGAAGATTTTCATCAATACTAGTCTTTTACCATAATTTGAGTAAATAAATTCAAAAAACCTTATAGCCAGTTCTGTCAATTTTATGGAACCTGGGTTTTTAATATAAATATTGGATTGGAAACCCTAGTTCATAAAGGATTTGACAAATTCTATTGTTCTGGTATTGAGTGAATCTGCAATTGAGCCAAAGTGAAGTTTGTCATTTAATGATAGCACCAGTCTTTGTTATTCAATCTAAATTTATAATATCTTGAAAACAGGCCAGAATATACAGTAAAATATACATACTAGACAGTAAAAAAAAAACATACTTGAAAAACACATCTACCTCAGGTTCTACATCCATACCTTCGAAGAAACCAAGAACTGTATTCACTTCAATAAGGGTGGTGCTCCATACTCCAGGTGTTGCGCTACCTCCAGTTGTTATCATAATGGTGTAGGAGTCTCAGATTATTAAATTTGTCTCTTTCACTGTGCTTATGATCAAACTTCAGAATATGATAGAACTACAATAAAATATTATTATCCAAATAATTCAAGACTTCATGCTGGCATTCCTACGCAAGCCAGGCTGGGTGAGGTTAATGTGTGTAGCAGGTTCATGAGTTTCCTGCCAATGGAGGGTTGTGAAATGACTTAGCAGTTGAAAGCAACAATAAACCCAAATTAAAAAAGAAGATTTGTACAAGTCCTATAATGCTGTAATACAAACTAAATTGTGATAAAATAACACAAATGCTAAGCAAAATCTCAACATTTTTTTATACATGTTCCTACTAGTTCCCTGCTTTCATATATTTATAAAACTTGCCATTGTTTTTGTATCCAATGAGTCATGGAGCTTGGCTAGCCAACCTCCCTGACTCATTGGTTAAGAGCATTAGTCCCTGACCCAGAAGTTGCGGGTTTGAATCCCAGCTGGAGCGTAAAATTCTAACCAAGTTTTTTTTTGTTTCTGGAATGGCATTAATGTGAAGGTAATGTACCCTAAAGTGATGTGAGAGTGGTGTTGGGGCAAAACTTCATTTTCTAAAATAAATAGCTTGGCTACAGCTAGTACTTTCTCTGTTAACAGTCCTCTAGAGAGACATATACCTGATCATTGGTGAAGGTTTTTCAAAGAAAAAAACAACTGCAATAACAAGAGAACCTAGAGCGCAGAGTTTCCGCATGCATGAGATTAACTTAGAGAGGAAATGTTGGATCTGTTATGGATACAATGGTCAGGTGAAGAGAATTTTACTCATTTAACACTTGTAAAATTCAAATAAAATTATCAATCTTGTAAATTCAAAAAGTTTTGTTGGTTTGAATAGGGTTTAACATCATTTTTAACTACATGGTTATACAGGATGAGGGTCTTAGGCCCGAATTAATAGACATACCAAAAACATGACTTGAGAACTAGTGCCTCAGGCTTCACAAGTCATGACTTCAAAAAAGTTCGTATTAATAAACAAAACAAATTCACCAATCACCCTAACTTAAGTTTTTTGACTTTCCTAGTGCACAGAGGTAATGATTTGGCCAATGAAATCTTTTAACAACTTGTTAACGATTCCTATTGGTCGATTTCAAATTTTTGTTGATGTCTTGAAAATTATTTTATATTTTTTTTTAGTTTTCTTACGCCAGGCTGTGGGGAAACACGTCATTTTTTTCTCATAATTTTTTGAAATTTTGTTTCTCAATCAATTGAAATTGACTTTAATGTATTCTATAGGCATATTAGACATGCCTAGTGGTATAAAAATCAAGTATAAAGAAGGAAAGTTACTGAGAAAATCCAATTTGTAGTAAAATGTACTCCAGCAACCAATAATAAAATATTTTTTCTCAAGAAAAGAACCTGGAAATCCTGGAATAAATTGACAGAGAAATTCAATGCTCAGTCCCTGAATATGAAAGTAAGTATGAACTTGTAGACCTGTCTATTCATATTTGTAAGGTCACCATCATTCTTACTTTGTTGGATTTCTGGCTGGGGACACTAAACGGGGAGAAGACCATTGTTTGAGTAGAGGACTATAAACAGGAAACAGACTAGCCTACCCTAACAAGCCAGGACAGCCTGCAGTTTTCCTAGGGGTTAATGGCTTATAAATAAATAGCCCAAATTCTCATGATAGTCTAGTGGTTCAGAATGAGTCTAGTTTCATGTATCCAAAACTTGTGTTGATGGCACATTCTTATTGTCTCTGAAGTTAAGCAAGCTCCAGCGAGGTTAGGACTTGGATGAGTGGCTAATTTTGAACCCTTGTGTTGCTGGCTATTCATGTCACTTAGGTTGGGTGAGGTCAATCTCAAATGTCTGACAGTAAACTTAAATGTTGCATGAAGGTTTTCTTTTGTGTCTATATGTTGATATTACAGAAATATTAAACTTGAAAGACCAGTTCATGTGCATGAGTACTGAGTAGCTCAATGGTAGAATCCTTGATAAATTAGTAAATTTACAGAACCTAGTTGTAAAACTGAAAATACTGAGGATATCTAAAATCTAATGTTGATAAAAAAAAAAATATTAACATTAGATTTAAATATTCATTTAAATAATTTAATCAAATTTCTTGAAACTTCATAAATTCTTTATCATGCTAAATCTAAATCTAGACATGAAAATAAAAAATCATGATTTTATTATTTTATTTATTCATTTATTATACAGTACACAGAGCACAAAAATCCTTTTTTTTACAAATTCAATTGGATTCCTAGCTAAAAACTTTTTTTTTAAACAATAGATAAATTTGTATGATGAAAATAATTATAATAGTAAAATTATGTAATTCCACTTTTCCAAGCTCAAGATTCATTCTCAATAACAATGTTTTAGTAAGGAAGAGAATACACTGAGCTAGGTAACAATCTTATTAATTTTTACTGTTGAAACTTTCAGAATGCAGTATCCCAGAGAAATATTGGACAAATGTGAAAGCAAACACAAAAGGGATCACTGTGAGTGTGGAGAAGTATCTGAGGAAGAAAGTTCTTGTTTCCAACTGCTTACCAATTTTGCTCAAAACAATCAACAATAAGGCTGCTGGTACTAAGACAGCAAAGACAGACATGTACTTTAGTAATTCTATGGTTCAATGCTTGCATAACCTATAACTTACAAACCTTATTATGAAATTTGAAGCATTAATTGTGATAATATTACAATCACATCATTTTGTTGTTGCATTTTCTCATCTGTAGATTAGTGTAAAAACAGAGAAATCATAAATTTGTAAAAAATCTTTTTTGTCAAATTGTGATCTAAATCACTAGACAAATATTTGTTCTCTTTTTCAACACATTAATAGAATATTTATTTGGTTTAAAACTTGTATCAGATTCACTATTTCCAACAATAATTCTAAAATCATTGTACAAAAATAAAGTTTTCATTATATTGTAAATTTTGATTTGTTTCTTGTTTCTTAGGGCCACATTATAAAACAGGATTTGATTTATTTTAAGTGGACACTATCCCTTAACTTGGGTTATAGTGTGCTGTGATTGGTTGAAAACTCTGACTAGCAGGTGTGTTATCTTAACTTTAGTCCTGTTTATTCTCTAACATCTCATAGGTATGACAAGGCTGCCCTAACAAATATTTAGGAATTCAAATGCCAAATTAATTAGTAAGCGGGCCACCAGGTAAATGATACTGCTGTATACCTCAAGTCTTTAAATATTTCAAAGGTACCTTGCAATGCAATGCCCTGGTACCACTTGGTGCCAAGGCATTGCATGTGGTTGGGTCACCTTGTACAGGCCAGCCTTACTAACTAATATGGAAAAGGTGATTATACTAGTGAAAGAATATTTTGCATCAGAGGTCTCACTAACTAGTTACCAAACTTACTGATCATTGGGTTAAACCTTAATATATGATTAATCTAATTTATTGTATTCTTTAATGAGTGGTTCACAACTCTTCTTATTTTGTAGCAGCTACTATAGACACTTGTGGTCTGCTTTGTACCTAGTCCATCCCATAGTATGCCTACCTTCTGATGGGCAAGGAGTGATAAAATACTTCCCATTTAGGTGCTAGGTCAGCACAAGTGCACTGGAAGGTATCCCTTGTAAGCAACTGTGAATAATTTCCTTGCTTTCTCTGGGATTTGAACCCGGGACCTTCTTCATGCCAAGGTCTTACAAAAACATTCAGAAAATAATCTTTTTTAGGTAGTCATTTCATAGGTAAGAGTACTCACATTAACCTGAACCAGTGTGTCATTAAATTAATTCATGTGTTCTCACATATTTAATAGGTCATGTCTTATCTATGCTTGATATTCTTTATTTTAAATTTATTGTTATTTTGGAAATAAAATTAATAAACTTTTGGAAATTAAACTCACACTAGAGGTATGCATTTATTTATTATTATTTTGGGAAAAAATAGGAAATACAAGAAAAATGATGAACATGCAAAGTTGTCAGAATATCTCATACATACAGTATTGTCTGACTAGGGGACAATAAACAGTGAGAAGATCAGTATCCCACTAGGCACTAGGGTACTATAAACAGAAAACGGACTAGTCAGCCCTAACAAACTGGGGTAGCTAGTAGTTTCCAAAGAGTTTTTTTAAATAAAGAAAAAGCCCAAGTTCCATGCTGGTTGATGTCTCATACAAATATGTGGTTCAGAGCAAGCCAAATTTTCCAGTTAAGTTTGCTGGAGACCTAGGCTGTAGTTTTTTTTTTTTTTTTTTTAATATGGGACTAAACTAACATAACTTTCAACTGTATGGTCACTTCACAATGGGGGTATTACACTTGATTCTCAGGAAAATCACAAACATGCTACTCACATTAACCTCACCTAGCCTGGGTTGCACTGGAATGCCAGCACCACAAAGTCTTCACCTCAATGGACAATGCTTAACTATGGTGATCCTATAAGAAATGTTGCATTCAACATTTCTCGTATTTGTTATAAACTGATTGAAGTCCCACCAGAGAAGCTCCAACTGTCACACTAACCTGTATTAGATCAGAATAATTTACATAATAAAATACCTTCTTTAATCTGATGCATGTATGAATTAAGACATTTTTTAGATTGAATCTGTCTTCTCAAATAATTAATGTAATTTAATAGGTATGATTGAAATAATTTGTTTCTAGAGAATGGTACCTACAAACCTACATTTACAAAAAGGTACAAGAAAGGCTTTCACTACGTGTCATAATTTATGCACATAGCACATTCACACCAGCTTTTGCTTGTCTGAAAATTAATATCCTGACCTGAAAACAGATATCAAGGTATCTAAACTCAGCTGCTTTAGGATATGTTTTTTATACATGGGTCAATATAAGCATTTCTCAAAGTTCTTTAAAAGATGGTACTGCATCATGAAGTCCAAATATGAGAGAACTTCTAGAGGGTCTGTGCTGCTGGTTCTCAGGGTCTGTGCTGCTGGGCTGGGTCTCCTTTGACCTGCAGAACTCTCTTTCTATTACTACAGGATCTTGCACATCATTATCAAAAGATGGTCCAAAAAATCAGCCAACTCATAAAAATCTTCCATGGTAAAAAATAAATAACTGAAGAAGATAAGAAATAATAATGGCAATTTCAAAATTATAAAGTAAAATTCAATAACTTATCACAGTTATTAGGTACATAAAAATATTCACAAGCCAAACTCAAATAAATAATGGTGAAATCAGATGAAAAAGAAAACAAAAGTTTCACAAATCCTATCTTAGTGCAGGATTTTGGGCACTTAAAAATTTATGAAAGCACTTGTGAAAATGAAAACTTTCGGCGACCAAAAAACGTTTATTAATACCATTTTAAGCTGCACAGAGGTATTTTCACAAGTGTTCACAGATTCTTAAGCAGACACTTGTGAAGTTAACGAAAAGTGCGTCTATTAATACGAAAATTCAAAATTTGTGAAACACAGGACACTTGTGAAGTTGTAAATTTGTCTATTAATTCCGCCCTTAAACTCGATTCGAAAGAAACTCACAAAACTGCTTCCCATAACCCAGCCTGGGTTATGTGAACCCAGCGAATGCTGTAAACACAACTGAAACCTGGCTTCAGTGGTATTTACACAGGGAACATAGGGGAGTTGTTTATCTATTCTTTTAAATCTATGGTTCTCTCTATATTATCTCATTGATTCGCACCCAAAAAATGCGGGAGGCATTATTTACAACCTAATATCGGTTCTACAGGGTGGACCAAAAAAACGTTTATCTCACATTTTTTTTAGCTGATGTTTGTGAAGTTGACAGGTAATTTCGGACTGTTAATATGCATAATAGGTAGTACAAATTTCAACAAAGCATTTTCATTCCCTCAGAGTGGGACATTTTGTACTGGATGAATAGTTTAGACTTTAGGATAACATCTTCCCATGGTAGAGGTAGCAAGAAATCCCACGGTGATTGTTCAGGACATTCTGCATTTTGTTTATCATTCTGGTTATAACTAAGGACCAATTTTATTAATTCTAAATTCTAAGATAACCAACTAAGTTTTAATTAATATATAATTTTCGCTTGTCTTTAATTCGTTAATGGTAGATTACCGGCGACATTTCCAGCCCGGATCTGCAATCCGTTTTTTCGGATTCGCCTTTGTAACTGCACAAAGTGATTTTTTGCAACTTTCTGAAAAAGTCCGACTTTGGCTTATTCTTCAGGTCAGTACTTTTTTCCTGTTTAAGATGAGTTGATTCTGAACAATTCTACAGAAAGCCAACAAAATTTCGACGTTTCTAGCTTCACTACATTGTTTTTTACGGTTTGGTTTGTCCTATTTTTTTACACCTTAACAGAAAAAAAAAACACGAAAAAACTTTTTTACTAAATAAAACACTCGACATTTGCCCAAACAAATTTTGTCGCAGACACGGGCAAGTTTGATAAAAGTTGGCGGCCGCCCCGAGGATGCTAAAAAATAATTTTTTGATTTTTTATCACGCGATCTTCTGGGAAAACGAACCAGGTAAGTTGCAAAAAATGATGTTCAAAATCTTAAAAGTGTTGACCGTGTAGGGTCGTCTTGTACTAAAAGAGTAATTAGCTAATTTATGTCTGATAATTATTTTCCTTGGAATTAATTAAAGGCCAGTCAAATGAATGATTGTTTGTTTCTCGATGAGAGTTTTCAAGCTATTTTTTCTGCATTCTATGAAATATTATCTTTAAACTTCTTGAGCTTTTTTAGTACAAGTTACATAATTATTATTATTCGGATGCTGAAATGGCAGATATGTATTTACCATATGGAGCTGCCAACAGGAACATTTGGGATCACGTGGAAAAACATATATAGTTTACGAAATACCAGTGAAGACGCAAGAGTAGCAGGTAGCAGAATCTGGTAGCAAGAATCCTGTTGGCATTCGATGACCTGACAGAAAAAGCTGGAATCTTCCGCAACATTCGACGGAACATGATGAAGAGGTTTTCAACCTTTGCACCCAGGAAGGTGGACGCCACTTCCAACATTTCCTCTGATGAATTGAGAAGGGAGGGAGAGGGAGAGAGAGATAGAGGGAGAGAGCGAAAGAGAGAGAGAGAGAGAGAGAGGCGAATGAGGATGTGAGAAATATTAGCTCGTAGGTAAAAAGGCTTGGCTCACAATAAATGCTTACTAATCAAAACACAGTGGCATCCCAATGCCAAAAACAGCAGATTACCATAGCGTGTACAGTTGTACACGCTATGAGATTACGGACAAATTTACTATCTCTGCAAAGCTATTTATAACTCCACTCTATAGTTCTGAGGTAGAATTAAGGTACTAAAGTCACTATTGGTTTCAAAAATTTGTGTGAGGAGAATCCATAGTGTGTACTATGGTTAAATAAAATATGGCAACAAGTCTTTTTTATTTTGTAGTCATGAATTTTTCGCTGGCTCTGGCGTTCGGACCCGGGTGGGATCTTCCGCATGGCAAGTGACTAGCTTACCACTGAGCTAATCGTGCGCTTCTAGTCGTTTCTCATTGAACATACTAACACAAAATGTTTTTTTTTTTTAATGCCTTTTTGTTTATACCAAAATAGTATAAAACATAATAAAGACTGCAAAAGTTTATTCATTTTACAAAATATTATCTTGTTTTCTTCAAGATTTCTATTAAGAGTTGGCAATCGGTAAATATTTGTTATTGTTTATGATAGAAGAACCTACCTACATACCTATTTACCTGACTTTATTTTATAAACTCTACTTTCTCTAGGAAAATTCGCTAGTTTTTTTTTCTCTCGTAGGAAAGCATAAGAAAAACCATCCTTACATTATCAAGGCAGTCTCTCAGGGGCTTACATGAATAACAATTATGTGTATTGTGATACCAATTGTATCTGATATAACTCAATTTACAAATGGTATTACCCTAAAAAAAGACCCATAAGTTGTTGGTGTTACAACAGGTCAGATACAGGTATGAATAAAATATTCCATCAAATTTTTTTGATAATAAAAAAATATTGACTTCCGAAAATTGAACCTCGGTCATGCGACTAACAATATTAGCACTACCACATCTAGCTAACACCACTGACAATTTGAGAAGCACGGAATCTATCATTTGAATTTTCCTAAACTGGCTGATGAGGCATGTGAGACCGCGGTATTCAAAAAAGCAATGTAAACAAAACAAGACGCCCTTACACAGTCTACAGCTAGAAAACTCTTAGGATTTTTGAAGAGTTTTTGGCAAACATCTAATATTTTTTCCCAGAAGATCACGTGATAAAAATCGTAAAATTATTTTTTAGCATCCTCGGGGCGGCCGCCAACTTTTATCAAACTTGCCCGTGTCTGCGACAAAATTTGTTTGGGCAAATGTCGAGTGTTTTATTTAGTAAAAAAGTTTTTTCGTGTTTTTTTTTCTGTTAAGGTGTAAAAAAATAGGACAAACCAAACCGTAAAAAACAATGTAGTGAAGCTAGAAACATCGAAATTTTGTTGGCTTTCTGCAGAATTGTTCAGAATCATCTCATTTTAAACAGGAAAAGAGCACTGACCTGAAGAATAAGCCTAAGTCGGACTTTTTCAGAAAGTTGCAAAAAATCACTTTGTGCAGTTACGAAGGCGAATCCGAAAAAACGGATTGCAGATCCGCGCTGGAAATGTCCTCAGTAATCTACCATTAACGGGTGTAAACGTTTTTTTGGTCCACCCTGTATATCTCGTGATGAAACGCGTAAGACCAGAAGCGGTTTTTTTTAATTGAACGAAAAGCCTGAACGAGACCGAAAAGTCAGCTCTGGTCAACCAAAATTGAAAAATAAAAAAAAGTGATTTTTGGAACTCTGGTTTGTTTACATTTAAGATATCGGTGTTTGTTTACATTTTGCATTTGAAATCATCCACTTCTTCTTCTTCTTACCGAACCAAACGCCATGACCGATCGAACGAGCCGGTCCACTCTGGTCAGGATTTTTCGGTCCGGTCAAATAAAAAAAAGTGAATTTCAGTGACCAGGTCAGCTTCGGTTCGCTTTGTTCAAATAAAAAAAACCGCTTCAGGTCCACATCTCTGTGATGTGACGCGTTAAGACGGATCCACATCTCTGTGATGTGACGCGTTAAGCCGGATCCACATCCCTGTGATGTGACGTGTTAAGCCGGATCCACATCTCTGTGATGTGGAGCGTTGGGCCGAATGCACATCTCTGTGATGTGACGCGTTGGGCCGGATCCACATCTCTGTGATGTGACGCGTTAGGCCGGATCCCCATCTCTGTGATGTGGACGCGTTGGGCCGGATCCACATCTCTGTGATGTGACGCGTTAGGGCGGATCCACATCTCTGTGATGTGACGCGTTAGGCCGGATCCACATCTCTGTGATGTGACGCGTTAGGCCGGGTCCACATCCCCATAATGTAACGCGTAAGGCCGGGTACACTTATTAGTAACACATGTCTAGATGCGTTGTTGTGGATGGGATGTGAGCGTGGCACCAGACGTAAAAACAAGCAGATCTATTATATAGTGATATTTATATATTTAAAAAAATAATAAACCTTGAAGAACATAGAACCTGTTACATATGTAACATTAGGAAGTTGTGGAGCCAATATGAGATCAGGTACTAACATCACGTGTGACACGACGATTTTCTTCTTCTTTTTTTGACAACATGAAAATTATAATTTATTAAAAATAATTACAATAATTTCCATCTTTAAAGCCAACTCCGTCTAAATTTGAACCGCTAATGGTGACTCAACGGTAACAGATAGCTAAAAATAATTCGTAATCAACACCTCAGAATCATTGGATTTGATATGTCACAACCCCCATCTAGAATGAATGGTAAATAAGTTATTTTTTGAACTAGAGCTTTTGCAGTACAAAAATTTCCTTCTCAATGAACATCTTTGCTACGAGATATTATTTTAGACAAAATCTGAGTGAGAGCTCTTTAAGTGTTAGGTTCTAGGTATACAACCATTAGAAAATGAACACAGAGTTTGGTATTTACGCATATACAGGCTGTCCATAATGTTCCACCCCGCCCCCCGTATCACAAGAACAGCTGTAAATATAGGAAATCACAAAAACCCAAATTCCTTAATTTTTTAGAAGATTTAGTTTCAGCAAAAAAAAAAATTGCCTACACTGCCCCAGTCACCCTCAGCACGGACCTACTTAAAAATCTTAAATGCAGAGATATGTCTTGAGGCATATTGTTTTAAACGTCCGTTGAGAGAAGTTCATTGCAACAAATTTCAGTGAGCTACGTTGACCAATAACTCAATAACCGTAAGTTGCAGAAAGATAAATTTTGTTGATAATTAACGCATTTTATCAAGACCTTTCGAATTAACTAAAACTCGACCTATTCTGATGATGTCAGTTTCTGATCGATTTTGTCAGACAGCCGGACGACCATCCGTGAAAAGTTTTATCTGAAAAACATACCGAGTTATACCTTGTTCGAAAATTCTCGATATCTCGAAAGAATTAGGTTTACATTTCTAAAACTTTCGATTAACGCGTTATAGGTTATAGCTGTATCAAGGATGGATACAATAAAATAGAGCGCGCGATTACCTCAATGGTTAAGCACTCGCTTGCTATGCGGAAGGTCCCGAGTTCGATCCCCCGTACCGACAAAATTTTGTATTCTTAATTAGGTTACAGCTGTTTTTATGGGATACCTTTTGGTGCGCTCGTGTTGACCAAGCGACTAAATGGGAAATATTGTGCCACTTCTCTCCCATCACAGGTGAAACATACTACAGGATGGCCAAGCTACAACACAGACCACAAGCGTCAACAATTGCTCCTGTTTCATGCCTACGAAACAAAAGAGGCAGTGAAAAACAATTTTTTTTTAATTAAAAAAACTAATATAATTTTAAGTAATTAATACACAAATTTAATATCACAATTCATTACGAAGCGTCTAATGGTACATTGAACATCAGAGGTTCGAGACATTTTTTTAAAGATATTAATAACTTTTTTAGTTAAATTTGTTAAAAAAAATGTTTTGCCATTTAAAATAACTTATTTGCCCCTTTTTTACAATTAGCTTTACCAGGGGAGGTGTCAAGGTGTCAACTTCTTTTTATGTTAAAAACTATTGGTTTTCTCGTGAAATTTGTGCTGAATAAATGATATGAGTCTTATTGTTCAGCCCATAGTAGGAACAGGGCTAATATAACTTCAATTTATTTAGAAATTAGAAAGAGGCTAAAAAACCGAGTGCAGTACTTGCCTCCGGCCCTGTTTTCAAGATACCTTAAATTAGGATAAATAATAGCACAATTTATACTCGAAAACGGATAGCCTTTTCACTTTTTCTAGAAATGTTGACTCCTTGTAATTTCTCCTGGTAAATTAAATTAACTTCTTATAAAAATATTGCTGAATTATCTGAGATGAAATGTACAATATCTGTGACCCTATTTGGTTGTAGAAAACTCAAATTTGTCTTAAAATACTTCTACTGTCAGCTTATTTTCCGAAATGTCACATAGACAGTGTCTTTCTATTTAATATTCTAAAGTTAACCCCCCTGAGGCCAACCCTGGCAGTGATAGGAAAACAAAACTCAGTAAAAAACGTTTCCCCCTCGATTTAATGGTAAATGAATTTCAGCATTTTCAATATTTACATTTTCTATAATATTCTTTTTTTTCGAATCCTGTATATTAGTAATGTTTGGTGATTGTGCTTGTTTATCTGTTTGACCTACATTTTTTTATCTTCTCAATTTGTTTAGAGTTTGTCCTTGGAGGCCAGTTTTATTGTTTTAAATGAAACTGAACAGAGACCTTACTAATAATCTGAAAATCTTTCATCTAGCATGTGCTCTCAAGTGTTCTCTGATTTGAAATTTCTTAGCAAAAGACTCCTCACATATCTCACAACTGAAAAGATTACCTCCAGTGTGAATCCTCATGTGACATTTTAAATCACAAGATTTATTGAAAGATTTTCTACATACCTTACAACTGAAAGGCTTCTCAACAGTATGAATCTTCAATGTGACTTTTTAAATTACAAGATTGAGTGAAAGATTTTCTACATACCTCACAACTGAAAGGCTTCTCACCAGTGTGAACCCTCATGTGTCTTTTTAAATCACTGGATCGAGTGGAAGATTTTCTACATAACTCACAACTGAAAGGCTTCTCACCAGTGTGAACCCTCATGTGACTTTTTAAAGAACTTGATTCAAGGAAAGATTTTCTACATATCTCACAACTGAATGGCTTCTCACCAGTGTGAACCCTCATGTGTCTTTTTAAATCTACGGATCGAGTGAAAGATTTTCTACATATCTCACAACTAAATGGCTTCTCACCAGTGTGAATCCTCATGTGACTTTTTAAATTACAAGATTCAGTGAAAGATTTTCTACATACCTCACAACTGAATGGCTTCTCACCAGTGTGAATCCTCATGTGAATTTTTAGAGTATTAGATTCACTGAAAGATTTTCTACATATCTCACAACTGAATGGCTTCTCACCAGTGTGAATCCTCATGTGATTTTTTAAAGTACTAGATACAGTGAAAGATTTTCTACATATCTCACAACTGAATGGCTTCTCACCAGTGTGAATCCTCATGTGATTTTTTAGAGTATTAGATTCACTGAAAGATTTTCTACATATCTCACAACTGACTTTTTAAATTACAAGATTCAGTGAAAGATTTTCTACATACCTCACAACTGAATGGCTTCTCACCAGTGTGAATCCTCATGTGAATTTTTAGAGTATTAGATCCACTGAAAGATTTTCTACATATCTCACAACTGAATGGCTTCTCACCAGTGTGAATCCTCTTGTGCTTTTTTAAATTAGAAGATTCAGTGAAAGATTTTCTACATATCTCACAACTGAATGGCTTCTCACCAGTGTGAATCCTCATGTGAATTTTTAGAGTATTAGATCCACTGAAAGATTTTCTACATATCTCACAACTGAATGGCTTCTCACCAGTGTGAATCCTCTTGTGCTTTTTTAAATTAGAAGATTCAGTGAAAGATTTTCTACATATCTCACAACTGAATGGCTTCTCACCAGTGTGAATCCTCATGTGAATTTTTAGAGTATTAGATTCACTGAAAGATTTTCTACATATCTCACAACTGAATGGCTTCTCACCAGTGTGAATCCGCATGTGAATTTTTAGAGTATTAGATTCACTGAAAGATTTTCTACATATCTCACAACTGAATGGCTTCTCACCAGTGTGAATCCTCTTGTGACTTTTTAAATTACAAGATTCAGTGAAAGATTTTCTACAAATCTCACAACTGAAAGGCTCCTCACCAGAGTGAATCCTCATATGAGATTTTAAATGGCTTGATCGAGTGAAAGATTTTCTACATATCTCACAACTGAAAGGCTTCTCACTAGTGTGAATCCACATGTGACTTTTTAAATTCCAAGATTCAGTGAAAGATTTTCTACATATCTCACAACTGAAAGGTTTCTCACCAGTGTGAATCCTCAAGTGTTTTTTTAAAGTACTAGATACAGTGAAAGATTTTCTACATTTCTCACAACTGAATGGCTTCTCACCAGTGTGAATCCTCAAGTGTTTTTTTTAAAGTACTAGATTCAGTGAAAGATTTTGTACAAATCTCACAACTGAAAAGCTTCTCACCAGAGTGAATCCTCATGTGTTTTTTTAAAGTAATAGATTCAGTGAAAGATTTTGTACAAATCTCACAACTGAAAGGCTTCTCACCAGAGTGAATCCTCATATGAGATTTTAAATGGCTTGATTGAACATGAGACTTTCCACATATGTCGCAACTGAAAGGCTTTAAACTAGTATGTGTAGCAATATGATTTTTAAGATGGAATAGAAATGAAAATGTCTTTTTACATTTATCACATTCATAAAGTTTTTCTTCTCTGTGTTTATCTAAATGTTTGTTGAGATTATCTAGCAAAATACACGAGTTTTGGTCTGTAGATTTTATATATTCACTGTCCTGTGGCTCACATTCAATATTATCTATAAGGATATTATCTTTAATATATACAATGCCTTGTGTCTCAAATTTAATACTGTTTACGTGGAATTCAGTTTCATGAATTGTGTTTGAAGGAGGTGCATCTGTAGATTCTATATGTTCACTATCCTGTGGCTCACATTTAATATTATCTGTATATAATTCAGTTTCATGAAGTGTGTTTGAAGGAGGTGCATCTGTAGATTCTACATATACACTGCCTTGTGGCTCACATTTAATATTATTTGTATGGCATTCAGTTTCATGAAGTGTGTTTGACGGAGGTGCATCTGTAGATTCTATATGTACACTATCTTGTGGCTCACATTCAATATTATCTATAAGGAGTTCAGTATCAGGATGGGTGTTTGATGAAGCTGCAATTTGTTTAATATATACAATGCCTTGTGTCTCAAATTTAATACTGTTTACGTGGAATTCAGTTTCATGAATTGTGTTTGAAGGAGGTGCATCTGTAGATTCTATATGTTCACTATCCTGTGGCTCACATTTAATATTATCTGTAAATAATTCAGTTTCATGAAGTGTGTTTGAAGGAGATGCGTCTGTAGATTCTACATATACACTGCCTTGTGGCTCACATTTAATATTATCTGTATGACATTCAGTTTCATGAAGTGTGTTTGACGGAGGTGCATCTGTAGATTCCATATGTACACCATCTTGTGGTTCACATTTAATATTATCTATATGGAATTCAATTTCATGAAGTGTGTTTGAAGGAGGTCGTTCTGTAGATTCCATATGTCCAATGTCCTGTGGCTCACAATTGATATCCTCCAACACTGCTTCTCCATTGCATGCACAAGGTGACACTGTGCAAAGGTTGTATTGTTCAGTAGTGTTTATTTCTTTATTGTAATCTATTTTGGCAATTATACATCCAGTTTTGTTGCAAAATCTGGTGTGTTTCATTACATTGTTTAGTGAAGGAAACAGAATTCTGCATAGCATACAAATGAACCAGGTGTTATCAAGATGTTTATTCTCATCATGATTGAGTGTTGAGCATTCTCTTTTGCGGCAGATAGCATGATTATAGTTCCTTACAAGAAGTTCTGTCTTGGGAGGAATGGTTTTAGTCACTCTGGGAACAAGAAAAATGATGACAAACATGATTTTATACAGGATTGTCCAGTGTAAATATGAAAAAAGACAAGGACTGATATACAAGTTAATTCAGCAGATTTGGGACACACATACATGGCAGACAGAGTTTGGTTTGAGATGGGAAAGCGTAAGCAAGTGTGTCAATGTCGTTATTTTTCTCGTAAAATTAAAAATAAACAATCATATTATTTTCTAACTTAGGAAAGTGTTCTGGACTCAGGACCGTGCGTCAGCAAATTCCTGAGTAACTAGCTTTGTGAAGTGTAAACATTGTGCTAGAAGTCCGATGAGGAATCCTAACAATACCACTGGCACAGGGGAGCAAAGTGATGAGCAGTTCGGCGGTACACCAGGTACTGATGAGGAGATCGCGGAGGATCCCGTGGAGGTGTACACAAGGAATGTTGAGGCGATGTGTAAGGAGATTGATCAGATGGGGCTCTGGCTAAACTGGAACCCTGGAAGCAGATCCCTGTTGAAGGAGTTCATCATGAAACCTGAGGAGGCACTTCGGGAAGTGGAAAAAGTAAAGCAGGGAATACGAAGAAGTGACCAGCAAATGGTGAGCGATACAAAGGGCACAAAAGAGGAAAAGACAAGAAAGGTAAGAGATATGATCCATGAATGTGCAACCGATGGGAGCTACTTGAACAAACTGTTAGATGCCAAGAAATGCCCGAATCTGCATTCAAAAGAGTCAAAGTGGACAGGAGTCACTCCCTTTCATAAGGTAAGAAGGGGAACTCAACACTTATTTTCTCATCAGAGGAAGAATAAAACCTGGGTCTGACCTCACTGTCAGAGAAAGCCTTGGGGACATTGTAAATCTATTTCTAGACTGTACAGTCTTAGAGTAACACATCAAAGTAAAATCAAGAAAGATGAAAAGGAACTTTAAACAAGATATGGCTTTTTGGTCACAGGAGGCAAAGAAAGACATTAAAAAACTTGTTGAAAAAATTGATGAGAAAAAAATATAATGAATACCCATATGTCGACAACTAACCCTAGAGACATCACGCAAAGCAGGAGAATGGCAAAATTAAATTTTTATGGTTAATAATGTTAAATCACCCTGCATGGCCTCTCACAGACAAAGATAAGAAGAGTGTTAAGGTAAGAGATTATCAGACAGTGAGAATATCCACATCTAAAATTCTGTTGCACGCCAATATGGCAGGGAAAGTCAAGGAAAACCTTGACCTGGCCTCACTAGGAGATGATATTAAAAGTACAGGGAAAACGGTAAGTAATGATATCTTCATCAACTTGATCCGAACAGAAACGGGTGGGACAGAAAACGTAGCAAAACAAATTACAGAGAATTTTAACAGAGAACAACTCCAATTTAAGTTAGAGACAATCTCACACCGAAAATCCTCATTATAACACCTAATAATAATAATAATAATATCCCTTATTTATTTATTTAATAGTGCAAAATTTTACAGATTTAGTTACTACCAATACTTACATAAAAAACAGACATCCACTGTAATAGAAAGCCAACAAGTTTTCTCCTCCTTGGTCCTTGGCAAAGTTTAAATGTTGCATCCAATTCAATGTTATCTGATTAGCAATATCTGGTTTGGATTCTGATTTTTCGGTTTTGATTTTTGATGTATACACAGTATTTTGATTGAAGTAAACATTACGGGTATCTGTAAAATAGTATCAAAACAAGGTAGTCAGTTTGCATTGATTTATTCAAGAGTTTCTTCATAACAATTTTACTTCCTATAATTTCTAATACTAGAAATTGGAAAATTGAGTTCATTTTAGTTAAAGAAATTCTTTGCTCTGATTTTGTAATTCCCAACATCAAACTTCAAAAAAATCAACATTTTATAAACTGAGAGGGAGAGTTTACCTTTGTTTACAATTTTCTTGAGGGAAAAAATCAGTCTAGTCAGAAATATTACTATGAAGATTTTCATCAATACTAGTCTTTTACCATAATTTGTGTAAATAAATTCAAAAAACCTTATAGCCAGTTCTGTCAATTTTATGGAACCTGGGTTTTTTATATAAATATTGGATTGGAAAACCCTAGTTTATAAAGGATTTGACAAATTCTATTGTTCTTGTATGGAGTGAATCTGCAATTGAGCCAACGTGAAGTTTGTCATTTAATGATAGCACCAGCCATTGTTATTCAATAAGTGTATTTTCTGTACTTAATCTCCCCCAATCTCGATCTGTACAGATCAGAACGCCTCGACGCGCTCTAGCGATAATCAGAGAAACTTAAATTAAGGGCTAGCTTCTCACAGTGAAATGTAAATAAAGATTACTGATAAGGATTGATAAGAATATTTCATAGAATTGGAAATTTGAACTATCTGAATACCTTATTATGACTATTTAGATTTCTGCGAGAGTTTCATTACCTACTTTTTCTCAAATATTGATGTAAATCAATTTACTATTCCATAGACTGTTCAGAAAATTTGGTGCATTCAACAAACAGCAGAGTTAACAATCACTGCAGCTTGAACCAGTGCTCTTTTGTAAATTGAAAACTGCCTTGATTTTTTTCATGAGAATTTCTCAGACGTGATTGTTCTTATACTACACAGCGTCTTGCTTTCCAGATGTAGAACAAATGTACACTTGAGATTTATAAAGGTAATGCAAAAGGGAAACTCGAGCTAGCATTCTGTACATTATGCATTCATTTTCGGCGAAATATGTAAATTGAGGATGTTAATAAAAGGTACTTTCATTATCAACAATGAACTTTGATACCTGTACAATTCCTAATCTTAAATCTGGCTCAAAATTCAAACTAGAACCTAATACCTAAACTGGTTTAAAGTAGCCTAGTCATCGATAGAAAATCAAAAAAGTTTATTCAATGTAAATTTATGAAAACATAAACAAATAATAAAGATCTGCTGAAGGTCAACCTCAAAGTCAAATTGATTTCAAAATGGCGTTGATCTCGATCTGACGAAAACGTTGGGTTAAGATTGGAGGAGAAATAAGAACAAGCCGTGAGGAGAAATCCTTAATCTGTGATCAGCTGATGCGAGATTGGGGGAGATTAAGTACAGAAAATACACTAAGGACGGAATTAATAGACGTTTTTGTAATACCTCTGTGGCGCTAAGTCACGGATTGCGTACTGTGTAAAATAGGGAAAATCGACACTTACCAACGACTTAAGTTATTGATGTTGTCTATTAATTCCGCCCTAAATCTAAATTTATAAAATCTTGAAAACAGGCCAGACAGTAAAATATATTATGCATATTTGTAAAAAAACTCATCTACCTCAGGTTCTACATCCATACCTTCGAAGAAACCAAGAACTGTATTCACTTCAATAAGGGTGGTGCTCCATACTCCAGGTGTTGCGCTACCTTTAGTTGTTATCATGATGGTGTAGGAGTCTTCAGATGATTTAATTTGTCTCTTTCACTGTGCTTATGATCAAAATTCAGAATATGATAGAACTACAATAAAATATTATCATCCAAATTATTAAAGACTTGAAGACTTTGTCATGCTGACATTCCTACACAAGCCAGGCTCGGTGAGGTTAACCTGTGTAGAAGGTTTATGGGTTTCCTGCTGATGGAGGGTTGTGAAATGACCTAGCAGTTGAAAGCAACAATAAACCCAAATTAAAAAAGAAGAAGATATGGACCAGTCCTATAATTTTGTAGTACTACCTAAATTGTGATAAAATAACACAAATACTAAGCAAAATATCAATTTTTTTTTTTTAAATCCAAAATATTTGTGCCTTTTTCTGTAGAAATGATGGGACCATGGTGCAGGGAGGCAATTGATTCAGTTATGATGGGGTTGAGATGAGCCTACCAGTTCCCTGCTTTCATATATTTATAAAACTCGCCATTGTTTTTGTATCCAATGAGTCATGGAGCTTGGCTAGCCAACCTCCCTGACTCATTGGTTAAAAGCATTAGTCCCTGACCCAGAAGTTGCGGGTTTGAATCCCAGCTGGAGCGTAATATTCTGACCATGTTTTTTTTTGTTTCTTGAATGGCATTGATGTGAAGGTAATGAACCCTTAGTGATGTGAGAGTGGTGTTGGGGCAAAACTTCATTTTCTAAAACAAATAGCTTGGCTACAGCTAGTACATTCACTGTTTATAGTCCTCTAGTGAGACATATACCTGATCATTGGTGAAGGTTTTTCAAACAGCTGCAATAACAAGAGAACCTAGAGTGCAGAGTTTCCGCATGCATGAGAATAACTGAGAGGAAATGTTTGGATCTGTTATGGATACAATGGTCAGGTGAAGAGAAATTAACACTTGTAAAATTCAATTTTTTTTATCAATCTTGTAAATTGAAAAAGTTTTGTTGATTTGAATAGGGTTTAACATCATTTTTCAATTACATGGTTATATAGGAGGGGGGTGTTAAACTCGATTCGCAAGAAACTCACAAACCTGCTTCCCATAACCCAGCCTGGGTTTGACCGGAATGCCAGAATGATGAAGTCTTCAACTCGCTAGACGTTGTTTAACTAGAGATTTCAAGATTCCGCGGAGAGACAAGTTTTCAAAGAAAAGTTAAATTTTCAATAAATGAGCCATTCGTCGAATACTTTTTCAGAACCCTGTGATTTGAGCCAAGGAGGTTAAAATATCAGCGGTCTAGACCAAAAATTCTAAAAACAAAATAAATTGAAGCTGAAGACATTGCCACCATTATGACGTTTTTTTAGCTAGACATTGCCACCATTATGACGTTTTTTTAAGAGCAGGAGGCGTATCCCCGTATCTGTCCCTTGACTATAAAGTCCGGTTCTCTTAATTTGGTCTTGATGTATGTTTTATCTTTCATTTTACAGGGTGATCGAAACCACCCACCCAGCCACTATCTCTTTCTCGAGAACAGTTTGAGTTAGGATCTTGAAACAAAAAATTGGTCCCCAGTATGAAGTCTGATGTTTTATGAGAAAATATTTTGAGATGTGGACCCGGCCTAACGCTTCACATCACGGAGATGTGGACCCGGCCTAACGCTTCACATCACGGAGATGTGGACCCGGCCTAACGCTTCACATCACGGAGATTTGGATCTGGCCTAACGCGTACATAATACCTCCGGCATTTTTTGGGTGCGAATCACTGAGATCATATAACATAGAGAGAACCTTGCCTATCTCGAATTGAACAAATTCATGCGTCCAACATTGAACGGCTGATTGTTCCTCTTTCTACAAATCCCGGCCTCTGATTGGTTCAATTTATTTGAATTTTTTGTTTACCTCATGCTGTGGTAAACCGGATCCACATATCTGTGATGTGACGCGTTAGGCCGGATCTAAATCTATGTGATGTGACGCGTTTGGCCGGATCCACATCTCCGTGTTGTGACGCGTTGGGATTGCGTGGAAGTGATTGCCACAGGAAATAACCCCGCCCTTTAGAGAGGACATTTTTCTCTTTTTTTCCTTCTTGTATATTTGTTTAATCTTTTTGTTTTTCTTTATATTTCATTGTGTTCTACTGTATATATTTTTTGTTCTACCTAATAAAGCTTATCATAATCATAGGGTGGCGTCATCGTGAACGATGGTAGCCAGACAGTGAAGGAATGACTCAGCACCTCTAACACCACTGTCTTTACAAGGAGGCTAATAATTGACAAGGGCCCCCAGAACCAAGCCAATGCTGGTCTACTCCCTGTTTATAGTCCCCCAGCCAGACTGCTGGTCTACTCCCTGTTTATAGTCGCCCAGCCAGACTGCTGGTCTACTCCCTGTTTATAGTCCCCCAGCCAGACTTAAAAAAAAGCTTAAAAAAAAAAAAACCATGTTCTGGGATGTGACGCGTTAGGCTGGATCCACATCTCTGTGATGTGACGCGTTAGGCCGGATCCACATCTCCGTGATGTGACGCGTTAGGCCGGATCCACATCTCTGTGATGTGACGCGTTAGGCCGGATCCACATCTCCGTGATGTGACGCGTTAGGCTGGATCCACATCTCTGTGATGTGACGCGTTAGGCCGGATCCACATCTCCGTGATGTGACGCGTTAGGCTGGATCCACATCTCTGTGATGTGACGCGTTAGGCCGGATCCACATCTCCGTGATGTGACGCGTTAGGCTGGATCCACATCTCTGTGATGTGACGCGTTAGGCCGGATCCACATCTCCGTGATGTGACGCGTTAGGCTGGATCCACATCTCTGTGATGTGACGCGTTAGGCCGGATCCACATCTCTGTGATGTGACGCGTTAGGCCGGATCCACATCTCCGTGATGTGACGCGTTAGGCCGGATCCACATCTCTGTGATGTGACACGTTGGGCCGGATCCCCATCTCTGTGATGTGACGCGTTAGGCCGGATCCACATCTCTGTGATGTGACGCGTTAGGCCGGGTCCACATCCCCATAATGTAACGCGTAAGGCCGGGTACACATATTAGTAATACATGTCTAGATGCGTTGTTGTGGATGGGATGTGAGCGTGGCACCAGACGTAAAAACAAGCAGATCTATTATACAGGGTGTCCCGTATACAGATGCAAATATTTTGAGGGTAGGTTCAGCCCACCGTGGACTATCATATGAGCGAAACTTGCAGTGGGGCATTTTGCTTCGTTAAGGAGTTATGGCCAAATCCCTGTTTTTCCCACAGGTCTAGAGGTCACTTGGATCGATGCACGTTTTTAAAGAAATGATAGCCAGTAAGTAATTTTTTACTTCATGTATGGATAGTCATGCATATTTCCCTTCAAATGCAGTTGGTTGCATGAAAAAATATTGAAAGACCAGAGAGATATTTAATCATAAGTTTAATATTTTTCTAAAATTTGATTTTTCCCTTTCGTGAATTTTGAGTACATCTACAATTGCAATTCTGCGTATCACTAGGTGAAGAAATACCCTTTGCTATGTTTTTCAATAAATACAAAGTTCTTTCAGACGCGTGAAGAAACGAATGAGATACGCCTTATTAAACGGCACCAGATGGAGAGAAACACATCTTTCAAATTTTGAATCTGGGCGCTATTGCATATTGAAGAACACTCGATGCCTGAAGCGGTCTGTGTGACCATTTTTGGGCAAACTGCAAGTTATAAATGAAATTTTTTTGAGTACAAATAGTTCTATTAACCAACTATATCAATCAAATCTAATAGTTAAAATAACAAGGCGATCAATTTTTGTTCGGTGGAAGAGAAAGCCACAAGCTTTAACCTCGCCCTTGGTTCGCTACATATTCTTTTGGGTTCTTTTCAATTCATGTCCTGTGTTGCAGAATGTATCATGTTTGTAGTTTATCAATAAAGTATTAATAGTTTTTCGGCATTATTTGTTATGTTTTTGATATCATGATTGTGATAAACACAAAAATGATATTTTTAATTTTACTTCTAAAAATAAAATCACAATTTGTTGTTGTTGACCCAGAGTCTTTCTCATTGTGTATTCTTTGTCCATAATTACACCACTGGTTGCTGCTTTCGTTGCAGCCTCTCTCATTTTTCCTCACAATAACGATGTGATCCCGTAACCCCATTCATCACATAAAAGTTCACACCGACCGACCAATGTGAATGATCAATTTCCCTCTGTTGAACATATGAACATAGCGTGTAGATTAATAAGTTATAGCCGAGTTTATCACAACTCCACCAATCACTGATTCGCCAACCACCCTCGAATCTCGAGGGTTCACGAATCCACCAATCGGGTTTTATCACGAAAATTCAAGCTCGAGTTCGCGAATCATGATTGGCGTTACGGCAACATCGCAATTATACGAAAACTCTCATAAAAGCCTCTGATTTTTCGAAAATTGCGATGTTGTTTTGTTAACTTTTTACATTTTGAATGCTAACATTTCTGAAAGCATTTTGAACGTTTTTTTTTGTGTCGTTCACATGGTCATTTCATAAGTTTCATATTGATCAATGATCATTTTGTGTGACTTGGGTTCAATTCTCAGCAGGGCAAGATATTTCATAGCCGAGTTTATCACATCTCCACCAATCACTGATTCGCCAACCACCCTCGAATCTCGAGGGTTCACGAATCCACCAATCGGGTTTTATCACGAAAATTCAAGCTCGAGTTCGCGAATCATGATTGGCGTTACGGCAACATCGCAATTATACGAAAACTCTCATAAAAGCCTCTGATTTTTCGAAAATTGCGATGTTGTTTTGTTAACTTTTTAGATTTTGAATGCTAACATTTCTGAAAGCATTTTGAACGTTTTTTTTTTGTGTCGTTCACATGGTCATTTCATAAGTTTCATATTGATCAATGATCATTTTGTGTGACTTGGGTTCAATTCTCAGCAGGGCAAGATATAATAAATTACCTTATGAGTAAGAATGCTGTTTCAATGTGACTATCAGGGATGGAATTATGGTCAAAATAAGATATTGGGACAGATTTTGATCTCGGTTTTATTCCCAGCAGGGCAGAAATTTTTCTGCCCTATGTCCACTGTATTTCCATCACGTTTTCATTAATGTTGTGTACTAGAATTATAGTTCTCATACCTAGCTGTTTAAGAATTCGAAATATTATCAAACACCTCGGCCGAGGTGTGAAGAACGCCAATACAAAGAAAGAGACAGCCCGGCAGAGTGTAAGGTTACGGAAAACATAGTTCCCATGCATTTCATGTACTTTCAGCCAGCGAGGTTTTCAGCAGGAGTTTGTACATACTGGTGTGGAGAGATGATATAGGACCTGCACTCATACCCAGAGTCACCAAGAAGTTTTAGTACATGTGTTTTAAAGTCTAAGGGCGGAATTAATAGACGTTTTTGTAATACCTCTGTGGCGCTAAGTCACGGATTGCGTACTGTGTAAGATAGGGAAAACCGACACTTACCAACGACTTAAGTTATTGATGTTGTCTATTAATTACGCCCTAAATCTTTTAGGAACTGAGATTCGGACAAATTCAGAATGTTCCCGAATGAGCTTTTATCTTCCTGGGATTAGCTCGTTTTCAGGAAATATCATATAGACTTAGAAATTCAAATTGTGGTGAAGCACAAGCAGAAAAAGCACAGGTGAAGCACAGAGCAGAAAAATTCCTGCCCCGCTGGGGATCGAACCAAGGTCACCATGCGTGCAATGCCTAGCGCTAAATCATTGGGCAACGGTGACTACTCACAAATCGCTTCTCGGCCTTTTGGTTAAGATGTAATATCACAAAAATAAGTATTAATTAATTAATTTTAATAGCAATCGCGTGATAATGGCCAGTTTGAAAAATTTTCAAGTATTTTTTTAGGAATAATTCAAATTTATTTCAGTCTTTATTACAAAACTTTTATAAACTTAGCACATCAGGATAAGATGACAGGTTTATGAAGAACAAGGATAATTAAATAATGGGCAAAAAATAAAGATGTCATGAAGATAAACATGTTTATCTTCATGACATACTTGCAAGTATTTGAATTTTGAAAAAGATAAACATTTTATCTTTGTTTACGATTTAAAAATTCCAAAGAAGAAATTCTATAGTATTTTCAATATTTTTTTCTCTTTGGGAAGCCAATCGGTCCTCGAATCACTGATTCGTGAATCAAGGTTACTTCCTCAAATTGAGTGCTCCGAATCACCTGCGAATCAGAGATTGGAGATGATAAAACCCGACTCGTCGAGCCAATCCGGAGTTCGAGCGAATCCGGGGTGAATCTTGGATGATAAAATCGGCTATCAATGTGACTATCAGGGATGGAATTATGGTCAAAATAAGATATTGGGACAGATGGTGATCTCGGTTTTATTCCCAGCAGGGAAGAAATTTTTCTGCCCTATGTCCACTGTATTTCCATCACGTTTTCATTAATGTTGTGTACTAGAATTATAATTATAATTCTCATACCTAGCTGTTTAAGAATTCTAAATATTATCAAACACCTCGGCCGAGGTGTGAAGAACGCCAATACAAAGAAAGAGACAGCCCGGCAGAGTGTAAGGTTACGGAAAACATAGTTCCCATGCATTTCATGTACTTTCAGCCAGCGAGGTTTTCAGCAGGAGTTTGTACATACTGGTGTGGAGAGATGATATAGGACCTGCACTCATACCCAGAGTCACCAAGAAGTTTTAGTACATGTGTTTTAAAGTCTAAGGGCGGAATTAATAGACGTTTTTGTAATACCTCTGTGGCGCTAAGTCACGGATTGCGTACTGTGTAAGATAGGGAAAACCGACACTTACCAACGACTTAAGTTATTGATGTTGTCTATTAATTACGCCCTAAATCTTGTAGGAACTGAGATTCGGACAAATTCAGAATGTTCCCGAATGAGCTTTTATCTTCCTGGGATTAGCTCGTTTTCAGGAAATATCATATAGACTTAGAAATTCAAATTGTGGTGAAGCACAAGCAGAAAAAGCACAGGTGAAGCACAGAGCAGAAAAATTCCTGCCCCGCTGGGGATCGAACCAAGGTCACCATGTGTGCAATGCCTAGCGCTAAATCATTGGGCAACGGTGACTACTCACAAATCGCTTCTCGGCCTTTTGGTTAAGATGTAATATCACAAAAATAAGTATTAATTAATTAATTTTAATAGCAATCGCGTGATAATGGCCAGTTTGAAAATTTTTCAAGTACCTATTTTTTTAGGAATAATTCAAATTTATTTCAGTCTTTATTACAAAACTTTTATAAACTTAGCACATCAGGATAAGATGACAGGTTTATGAAGAACAAGGACAAGGATAATTAAATAATGGGCAAAAAAATAAAGATGTCATGAAGATAAACAAGTATTTGAATTTTGAAAAAGATAAACATTTTATCTTTGTTTACGATTTAAAAATTCCAAAGAAGAAATTCTATAGTATTTTCAATATTTTTTTCTCTTTATAGCCGAGTTTATCACAACTCCACCAATCACTGATTCGCCAACCACCCTCGAATCTCGAGGGTTCACGAATCCACCAATCGGGTTTTATCACGAAATTCAAGCTCGAGTTCGCGAATCATGATTGGCGTTACGGCAACATCGCAATTGTACGAAAACTCTCATAAAAGCCTCTGATTTTTCGAAAATTGCGATGTTGTTTTGTTAACTTTTTACATTTTGAATGCTAACATTTCTGAAAGCATTTTGAACGTTTTTTTTGTGTTGTTCACATGGTCATTTCATAAGTTTCATATTGATCAATGATCATTTTGTGTGACTTGGGTTCAATTCTCAGCAGGGCAAGATATAATAAATTATATCTTGCCCTGCTGTTTCAATGTGACTATCAGGGATAGAATTATGGTCAAAACAAGATATTGGGACAGATGGTGATCTCGGTTTTATTCCCAGCAGGGCAGAAATTTTTCTGCCCTATGTCCACTGTATTTCCATCACATTTTCATTAATGTTGTGTACTAGAATTATAATTATAGTTCTCATACCTAGCTGTTTAAGAATTCTAAATATTATCAAACACCTCGGCCGAGGTGTGAAGAACGCCAATACAAAGAAAGAGACAGCCCGGCAGAGTGTAAGGTTACGGAAAACATAGTTCCCATGCATTTCATGTACTTTCAGCCAGCGAGGTTTTCAGCAGGAGTTTGTACATACTGGTGTGGAGAGATGATATAGGACCTGCACTCATACCCAGAGTCACCAAGAAATTTTAGTACATGTGTTTTAAAGTCTAAGGGCGGAATTAATAGACGTTTTTGTAATACCTCTGTGGCGCTAAGTCACGGATTGCGTACTGTGTAAGATAGGGAAAACCGACACTTACCAACGACTTAAGTTATTGATGTTGTCTATTAATTACGCCCTAAATCTTGTAGGAACTGAGATTCGGACAAATTCAGAATGTTCCCAAATGAGCTTTTATCTTCCTGGGATTAGCTCGTTTTCAGGAAATATCATATAGACTTAGAAATTCAAATTGTGGTGAAGCACAAGCAGAAAAAGCACAGGTGAAGCACAGAGCAGAAAAATTCCTGCCCCGCTGGGGATCGAACCAAGGTCACCATGCGTGCAATGCCTAGCGCTAAATCATTGGGCAACGGTGACTACTCACAAATCGCTTCTCGGCCTTTTGGTTAAGATGTAATATCACAAAAATAAGTATTAATTAATTAATTTTAATAGCAATCGCGTGATAATGGCCAGTTTGAAAAAATTTCAAGTATTTTTTTAGGAATAATTCAAATTTATTTCAGTCTTTATTACAAAACTTTTATAAACTTAGCACATCAGGATAAGATGACAGGTTTATGAAGAACAAGGAGAAGGATAATTAAATAATGGGCAAAAAAATAAAGATGTCATGAAGATAAACAAGCATTTGAATTTTGAAAAAGATAAACATTTTATCTTTGTTTACGATTTAAAAATTCCAAAGAAGAAATTCTAAAGTATTTTCAATATTTTTTTCTCTTTGGGAAGCCAATCGGTCCTCGAATCACTGATTCGTGAATCAAGGTTACTTCCTCAAATTGAGTGCTCCGAATCACCTGCGAATCAGAGATTGGAGATGATAAAACCCGATTCGTCGAGCCAATCCGGAGTTCGAGCGAATCCGGGGTGAATTTTGGATGATAAAATCGGCTATTAGGAAGCCAATCGGTCCTCGAATCACTGATTCGTGAATCAAGGTTACTTCCTCAAATTGAGTGCTCCGAATCACCTGCGAATCAGAGATTGGAGATGATAAAACCCGATTCGTCGAGCCAATCCGGAGTTCGAGTGAATCCGGGGTGAATCTTGGATGATAAAATCGGCTATTAGTGTGGAAACGAGCCCCAGTTTCGTGGACACGCCACATAGCGCGACACCATCGCCGCAGACGAAATATTTCTCGCGGGCTGTCTCGATAGCTTCATAACGTGTTATTAATTCTAATCGATTAGATGTTACGATGGCTCTGTGGATAAGGCGGCACTCTACACTTCCCTGAGTTGGCGATGCAGATGGGACAAGTGCAGAATTTTTATATTACGTTGGACTTATTGTTTGAATAATGGGACATGATAGTCCTAATCGAGCGAGCACTATAATCACGACAGTATTACTGTTTTTTTTTAAGATGGGAATATCGTTTCCCTTATTTAGGTAAATTAGAAAGTTCAAAACTCTTGTTAACCGGAAGTATAAATGGTTTATAAAGGAAATTTCAAAAACTTCTGTGTAATATTCCTCAATGAGAAAATAATAAGCCACACAACATATAGGTAACTAATTAATTAATAGGCATCAGGTAAGTAGGTAACTGTTACCTACTCAATTATTTTATCTGAATGGTAACAAACGGTAGGGTTCAAATCCCGATTGACACGTACATTTTTTCTCAATAAAAAATGCACAATTTAAACATGTTGTACATACATATACCCAATACTTCCTATTACAAAATACTAACAATATGATTTACGAGCGATACCAAGTAATAGTTTTCCTTTGTGTCTCATTAAAGAAATTAATTTATTATTTTATTAGGGTGTCTCGAGACAACATCCAACTTATAAATAAGTTGCTAAAGAGATTACTGCACTTCTTGATATCTATTATTCTATGGGAAGAATTAGTTGTAATCGTGGCTGAGTAAGTAGCATACTAGGCTTGCATACACAGTGACCTGCATTCGATACCCAGTGAGACAATAATTTTTCTCTCTATAATTGAATGCCTGGGGTCCACTCATATACCTTGTGAGATAAAAATAAATAGATGCTTTGATGTGAGTACTGTGAGCAGACACCATTGGTGGAATTATGGTCAAATCAAGCTATTGTATATTAAAAGATAACTTGTGCAAGTTCTTTAGTTCCATGCTACCCACTGAAATAGTGATATATAACACAAAGAAACTTATTTACTATTCTACTAATAATTATGTACTGTAGTGGAGGTAATTGCACTCTTATTGCTCTGGGGCCCACACAGCCCATATGAACCAAAGTAAATTTAATAATGATACTAACTATAATGTGCCTAAACCTTCCTGCAAACTTTATCAAATAGAAAAGATATAATTAATATTATCATGTTTATACACAAATGTAACATACTTATATTTTCATTATTTTGTTGATCAACATAAAATAAGTAAAGTATAAGAAATTAGATACCAATATACATTCTCTAGCACAGTTCAGGGAACACACGCAATTTTTTTTGTTTTGTATAAAATAAATTAGATTAAGGATTTACACTCAATACAGGAAAAATTATTACAACTTATGGAAACAAAAATGTAAACTTGCAAAACAAAATATTTTAGAAAAAAAGTTTATAACATCCTTAATGTATTGTTTCTTAAGGCCAAAGTTAATATTTAAAAAAATTGTAATACCTCTTGGACACTAAGTAGATTTGCGTATTACTTAGCATAGGATAACCAATGCTGAAGTCATCAATGTCTATTAATTTCACCCTAAATATTTCCATTTTTTCCCTTGCTTCTTAAGTCTACAGACTTAGAAAGAACAAAAATCATGACTTAATTTTCATGACACTTTACTTGAAAAAAGAAAGCCAGCTTTGATGAGAGTTAGATCCTTCCAACCCAGTGGTTTCTAGTACAGAAAACACCCAGGTTGGAAGGAAAGAAAACTCATGTCCCACCAATCCTTTTGTATTATTAGTGTGTTTTATTAGAGTTTAATGTCATATTTCAACTTTATGGTCATTTATGACAGAGCTTCAACCCTCCACTCGCAGGAAACTAACAAACCTGTTACCCACATTAACCTCACCCAGCCTGGGTTGCACCGAGAAGAGCCAGCATCCAAGTCCTAATCTCGCTGGACGTTGCCTAACTTTGGTGGTCTTAAGAGAACCGGTGTATTCAACAAGCCATTGTTAGGTTTCAACTTGACGTTCTCCACTTTACTCGATCATGATGGGCATTGGGCATCCTCCTTCATTTGTTCAAATGTTCTTCCATTCAGCATGTTTGTCAGCATTCCAAACCTTCTTCTTCCTCTTGATCTTCTTCCTTCCAGATTTCCTTCCATGATGATTCTCTGCAGAAAATCTCTCCTCAGTATGGACCCAGCCAGCTTCTTTTTCTGTTCATGGTTCTCAATATTTCTCTTTTCTCTCCAACTCTTCTAAATACTTCTTCATTTCTGGCTTTATCTGACCACTTGATTCCTTCTAGTCTTCTCCACACCCACATTTCGCAGCTCTCCAGATATTTTTCCTCCTTCTTTCTCATCGTCCACGTCTCTGCTCTATACAGCACCACACGTAACACTTTGCAAATCTCTTCCTCGGTATCCTTTTTGCGATTAAGCTTAACAGTTACATAATAATATCAAACAGTTAAAAAGGTACTGACAACTAATTTAGAAAAGATTTTTATCATAAAACCAAGCTCAAAATGTTCAAATCACAATTACTTATTGTTATTTCAGCAAAAATGCCAAAACTATCTCGATCTTGAAACAAATTGAACTTTTTATGTTTATGTTTACATTTTACCGGGAAGAAATTTTGTGAGGGGCGAGGAGAGCATCCGTCTCACGCGATACAAGCGCTGTCTAGTGCTGAGGACGCGAAGATGTAGGCCGGCGGGGGGTGGTTTCCACACTTCTTAGTCTACACGTTATGATATGAACATCCCAGAGCAGTGTATTTATACCTCAAATCACGAGCCAATTCTGTTAAAATTCAGCCAAATTTGAATTTTCCATCATGATTCAGAAGTGTTTTTTGAGCTTTGTGTGTACTGCGTTCCATGATCTTTAAAGTAATATAAATGAGCTTTCTTTTTTCTAAAACTAAACATAACAGGGTATTTTTTTAACTAGTGATACGCAGAATTGCAATTGTAGAAGTACTTTAAATTCACGAAAGGGAAAAAAGCGAAATATCAAATTTTAGAAAAGTATTGAACTTATGATTAAATATCTCTCTGGTCTTTCAATATTTTTTTATGCAACCAACTGCATTTGAAGGGAAATATGCATGACTATCCATACATGAAGTAAAAAATTACTTACTGGCTATCATTTTTTTAAAAACGTGCATCGATCCAAGTGACCTCTAGACCTGTGGGAAAAACAGGGATTTAGCCATAACTCTTTAACGAAGCAAAATGCCCCACTGCAAGTTTCGCTTATATGATAGTCCATGGTGGGCTGAACCTACCCTCAAAATATTGGCATCTGTATACGGGACACCCTGTATAGTGATATTTATATATTAAAAAAACTAATAAACCTTGAAGAACATTGAACCTGTTACATATGTAACATTAGGAAGTTGTGGAGCCAATATGAGATCAGGTACTAACAACACGTGTGACACGACGATTTTCTTCTTCTTTTTTTGACAACATGAAAATTATAATTTATTTAAAAAAATTACAATAATTTCCATCTTTAAAGCCAACTCCGTCTAAATTTGAACCGCCAATGGTGACTCAACGGTAACAGATAGCTAAAAATAATTCGTAATCAACACCTCAGAATCATTGGATTTGATATGTCACAACCACCATCTAGAATGAATGATAAAAAAGTTATTTTTTGAACTAGAGCATTTGCAGTACAAAAATTTCCTTCTCAATGAACATCTTTGCTACGAGATATTATTTTAGACAAAATCTGAGTGAGAGCTCTTTAAGTGTTAGGTTCTAGGTATACAACCATTAGAAAATGAACACAGAGTTTGGTATTTACGGATATACAGGCTGTCCATAATGTTCCACCCCGCCCCCCCGTATCACAAGAACAGCTGTAAATATAGGAAATCACAAAAACCCAAATTCTTAATTTTTTAGAAGATTTAGGGCGGAATTAATAGACGTTTTTGTAATACCTCTGTGGCGCTAAGTCACGGATTGCGTACTGTTTAAGATAGGGAAAATCGACACTTACCAACGACTTAAGTTATTGATGTTGTCTATTAATTCCGCCCTTAATTTCAAGCAAAAAAAAAAAAAAAATGCCTACACTGGCGCAGTCAGGCTCAGCACGGACCTACTTAAATATCTTAAATGCAAAGATATGTCTTGAGGCATATTGTTTTAAACGTCCGTTGAGAGAAGTTCATTGCAACAAATTTCAGTGAGCTACGTTGACCAATAACTCAATAACCGTAAGTTGCAGAAAGATAATTTTGTTGATAATTAACGCATTTTATCAAGGCCTTTCGAATTGACTAAAACTCGACCTGTTCTGAAGATGTCAGTTTCTGATCGATTTTGTCAGACAGCCTTACGACCATCCGTGAAAAGTTTTAACTGAAAAACATACCGAGTTATACCTTGTTCAAAAAATTCTCGATATCTCGAAAGAATTAGGTTTACATTTCTGAAACTTTCGATTAACGCGTTATAGGTTATAGCTGTATCAAGGATGGATACAATAAAATAGAGCGCGCGATTAGCTCAATGGTTAATCACTCGCTTGCCATGCGGAAGGTCCCGAATTCGATCCCCCGTACCGACAAAATTTTGTATTCTTAATTTGGTTACAGCTGTTTTTAAGGGATACCTTTCGGTGCGCTCGTGTTGTCTAAGTGCCTAAATTGGAAATATCTATACTTATAAAAGAGTTTAACTCACTGACTGACTGACTCACTCACTCACTCATTCATCACTGTTTCTCCGAACTGGTAGGTCCTAGGAAACTGAATTTTGGTAGGTAGCTTTGTCTTATAAACTAGATGTGCAATAAGACGGGATTTTTCGAAATTCCCACTACAACATCTGCGGCCATGCCTCGGCCATGCCTCGGCCCGCAAAGCGGTCGACAGCCCGCTAGTTGTCAAATAAAAGTCACTTCTCTGCCATCACAGGGGAAGCATACTACGGGATGAGCAAGATACAACACAGACCACAAGCATCAACAATTGCTCCTGTTTCATGCCTATGAAACAAAAAAGGCAGTGAAAAACAATTTTTTTTTAATAAAAAAAAAACTAATATAATTTTAAGTAAATGTTAATAAACTCAGGGCGAAATTGCTCCACAAATTTAATATCACAATTCATTGCGAAGCGTCTAATGGTACATTGAACATCAGAGGTTCGAGACATTTTTTTAAAGATATTAATAATTTTTTTAGTTAAATTTGTTAAAAAAAATGTTTTGCCATTTAAAATAACTTATTTGCCCCTTTTTTACCATTAGCTTTACCAGGGGAGGTGTCAAGGTGTCAACTTCTTTTTATGTTAAAAACTATTGGTTTTCTAGTAAAATTTGTACTGAATAAATGCTATGAGTCTTATTGTTCAGCCCATAGTAGGAACAGGGCTAATATTACTTCAATTTATTTAGAAAGAGGCTAAAAACCGAGTGCAGTACTTGTCTCCGACAATGTTTTCAAGATACCTTAAATTAGGATAAATAATAGCACAATTTATACTCGAAAACGGATAGCCTTTTCACTCTTTTTCTAGAAATGTTGACTCCTTGAAATTTCCCCTGGTAAAACTGATGGTATAAAAAAATAGACGGAATTTTTACAAAAAATAAATTAATTTATTATAAAAATATTGCTGCATTATCTGAGATGTAATGTACAATATCTGTGACCCTATTTGATTGTAGAAAACTCAAATTTGTCTTAAAATACTTCTACTGTCAGCTTATTTTCCGAAATGTCACATAGACAGTGTCTTTCTATTTAATATTCTAAAGTTAACCCCCCTGAGGCCAACCCTGGCAGTGATAGGAAAACAAAACTCAGTAAAAAATGTTTCCCCCTCGATTTAATGGTATATGAATTTCAGCATTTTCAATATTTACATTTTCTAGAATATTCTTTTTTTTCGAATCCTGTATATTAGTAATGTTTGGTGATTGTGCTTGTTTATCTGTTTGACCTACATTTTTTTATCTTCTCAATTTGTTTAGAGTTTGTCCTTGGAGGCCAGTTTTATTGTTTTAAATGAAACTGAACAGAGACCTTACAAATAATCTGAAAATCTTTCATCTAGCATGTGCTCTCAAGTGTTCTCTGATTTGAAATTTCTCAGCAAAAGACTTCTCACATATCTCACAACTGAAAAGATTACCTCCAGTGTCAATCCTCATGTGACATTTTAAATCACAAGATTTATTGAAAGATTTTCTACATAACTCACAACTGAAAGGCTTCTCACCAGTGTGAATCCTCTTGTGAATTTTTAAATCATTGGATCGAGTAAAAGATTTTCTACATATCTCACAACTGAATGGCTTCTCACCAGTGTGAATCTTCATGTGACTATTTAAATCACAAGATTTATTGAAAGATTTTCTACATACCTTACAACTGAAAGGCTTCTCACCAGTGTGAATCTTCATGTGACTTTTTAAATTACAAGATTGAGTGAAAGATTTTCTACAGATCTCACAACTGAAAGGCTTCTCACCAGTGTGAATCCTCTTGTGAATTTTTAAATCATTGGATCGAGTAAAAGATTTTCTACATATCTCACAACTGAATGGCTTCTCACCAGTGTGAAGCCTCATGTGATATTTTAAATCACGAGATTGAGTAAAAGATTTTCTACAGACCTCACAACTGAAAGGCTTCTCACCAGTGTGAATCTTCATGTGACTTTTTAAATTACAAGATTGAGTGAAAGATTTTCTACAGATCTCACAACTGAAAGGCTTCTCACCAGAGTGAATCCTCATGTGAGTTTTTAAATCACAGGATCGAGTGAAAGATTTTCTACATATCTCACAACTGAAAGGCTTCTCACCAGAGTGAAACTTCATGTGACTTTTTAAATTACAAGATTCAGTGAAAGATTTTCTACAAATCTCACAACTGAAAGGCTTCTCACCAGTGTGAATCCTCTTGTGAATTTTTAAATCATTTGATCGAGTAAAAGATTTTCTACATATCTCACAACTGAATGGCTTCTCACCAGTGTGAATCTTCATGTGACTTTTTAAATCACAAGATTTATTGAAAGATTTTCTACATACCTTACAACTAAAAGGCTTCTCACCAGTGTGAATCTTCATGTGAATTTCTAAACGACTAGAAACAATGAAAGATTTTCTACATATTTCACAAGTGAAAGGATTCTCACCAGTGTGAAGCCTCATGTGATATTTTAAATCACGAGATTGAGTGAAAGATTTTCTACAGACCTCACAACTGAAAGGCTTCTCACCAGTGTGAATCCTCTTGTGAATTTTTAAAGAACTTGATTCAGTGAAAGATTTTCTACAAATCTCACAACTGAAAGGCTTCTCACCAGAGTGAATCCACATATGAGATTTTAAATGGCTTGATCGAGTGAAAGATTTTCTACATATCTCACAACTGAAAGGCTTCTCACCAGTGTGAATCCTCGAGTGTTTTTTTAAATTCCAAGATTCAGTGAAAGATTTTCTACATATCTCACAACTGAAAGGCTTCTCACCAGTGTGAATCCTCAAGTGATTTTTTAAAGCACTAGATACAGTGAAAGATTTTCTACATTTGTCACAACTGAATGGCTTCTCACCAGTGTGAATCCTCTTGTGAATTTTTAAAGAACTTGATTCAGTGAAAGATTTTCTACAAATCTCACAACTGAAAGGCTTCTCACCAGAGTGAATCCTCATATGAGATTTTAAATGGCTTGATCGAGTGAAAGATTTTCTACATACCTCACAACTGAAAGGCTTCTCACCAGTGTGAATCCTCAAGTGTTTTTTTAAATTCCAAGATTCATTGAAAGATTTTCTACATATCTCACAACTGAAAGGCTTCTCACCAGTGTGAATCCTCAAGTGTTTTTTTAAAGTACTAGATACAGTGAAAGATTTTCTACAATTCTCACAACTGAATGGCTTCTCACCAGTGTGAATCCTCAAGTGTTTTTTTAAAGAACTAGATTCAGTGAAAGATTTTGTACAAATCTCACAACTGAAAGGCTTCTCACCAGAGTGAATCCTCATATGAGATTTTAAATGGCTTGATTGAACATGAGACTTTCCACATATGTCGCAACTGAAAGGCTTTAAACTAGTATGTGTAGCAATATGATTTTTAAGATGGAATAGAAATGAAAATGTCTTTTTACATTTATCACATTCATAAAGTTTTTCTTCTCTGAGTTTATCTAAATGTTTGTTGAGATTATCTAGCAAAATACACGAGTTTTGGTCTGTAGATTTTATATATTCACTGTCCTGTGGCTCACATTCAATATTATCTATAAGGATATTATCTTTAATATATACAATGCCTTGTGTCTCAAATTTAATACTGTTTACGTGGAATTCAGTTTCATGAATTGTGTTTGAAGGAGGTGCATCTGTAGATTCTATATGTTCACTATCCTGTGGCTCACATTTAATATTATCTGTATATAATTCAGTTTCATGAAGTGTGTTTGAAGGAGGTGCATCTGAAGATTTTATATATTCACTGTCCTGTGGCTCACATTCAATATTATCTATAAGGAGTTCAGTATCAGGATGGGTGTTTGATGAAGCTGCAATTTGTTTAATATATACAATGCCTTGTGTCTCAAATTTAATACTGTTTACGTGGAATTCAGTTTCATGAATTGTGTTTGAAGGAGGTGCATCTGTAGATTCTATATGTTCACTATCCTGTGGCTCACATTTAATATTATCTGTAAATAATTCAGTTTCATGAAGTGTGTTTGAAGGAGATGCGTCTGTAGATTCTACATATACACTGCCTTGTGGCTCACATTTAATATTATCTGTATGACATTCAGTTTCATGAAGTGTGTTTGACGGAGGTGCATCTGTAGATTCCATATGTACACCATCTTGTGGTTCACATTTAATATTATCTATATGGAATTCAATTTCATGAAGTGTGTTTGAAGGAGGTCGTTCTGTAGATTCCATATGTCCAATGTCCTGTGGCTCACAATTGATATCCTCCAACACTGCTTCTCCATTGCATGCACAAGGTGACACTGTGCAAAGGTTGTATTGTTCAGTAGTGTTTATTTCTTTATTGTAATCTATTTTGGCAATTATACATCCAGTTTTGTTGCAAAATCTGGTGTGTTTCATTACATTGTTTAGTGAAGGAAACAGAATTCTGCATAGCATACAAATGAACCAGGTGTTATCAAGATGTTTATTCTCATCATGATTGAGTGTTGAGCATTCTCTTTTGCGGCAGATAGCATGATTATAGTTCCTTACAAGAAGTTCTGTCTTGGGAGGAATGGTTTTAGTCACTCTGGGAACAAGAAAAATGATGACAAACATGATTTTATACAGGATTGTCCAGTGTAAATATGAAAAAAGACAAGGACTGATATACAAGTTAATTCAGCAGATTTGGGACACACATACATGGCAGACAGAGTTTGGTTTGAGATGGGAAAGCGTAAGCAAGTGTGTCAATGTCGTTATTTTTCTCGTAAAATTAAAAATAAACAATCATATTATTTTCTAACTTAGGAAAGTGTTCTGGACTCAGGACCGTGCGTCAGCAAATTCCTGAGTAACTAGCTTTGTGAAGTGTAAACATTGTGCTAGAAGTCCGATGAGGAATCCTAACAATACCACTGGCACAGGGGAGCAAAGTGATGAGCAGTTCGGCGGTACACCAGGTACTGATGAGGAGATCGCGGAGGATCCCGTGGAGGTGTACACAAGGAATGTTGAGGCGATGTGTAAGGAGATTGATCAGATGGGGCTCTGGCTAAACTGGAACCCTGGAAGCAGATCCCTGTTGAAGGAGTTCATCATGAAACCTGAGGAGGCACTTCGGGAAGTGGAAAAAGTAAAGCAGGGAATACGAAGAAGTGACCAGCAAATGGTGAGCGATACAAAGGGCACAAAAGAGGAAAAGACAAGAAAGGTAAGAGATATGATCCATGAATGTGCAACCGATGGGAGCTACTTGAACAAACTGTTAGATGCCAAGAAATGCCCGAATCTGCATTCAAAAGAGTCAAAGTGGACAGGAGTCACTCCCTTTCATAAGGTAAGAAGGGGAACTCAACACTTATTTTCTCATCAGAGGAAGAATAAAACCTGGGTCTGACCTCACTGTCAGAGAAAGCCTTGGGGACATTGTAAATCTATTTCTAGACTGTACAGTCTTAGAGTAACACATCAAAGTAAAATCAAGAAAGATGAAAAGGAACTTTAAACAAGATATGGCTTTTTGGTCACAGGAGGCAAAGAAAGACATTAAAAAACTTGTTGAAAAAATTGATGAGAAAAAAATATAATGAATACCCATATGTCGACAACTAACCCTAGAGACATCACGCAAAGCAGGAGAATGGCAAAATTAAATTTTTATGGTTAATAATGTTAAATCACCCTGCATGGCCTCTCACAGACAAAGATAAGAAGAGTGTTAAGGTAAGAGATTATCAGACAGTGAGAATATCCACATCTAAAATTCTGTTGCACGCCAATATGGCAGGGAAAGTCAAGGAAAACCTTGACCTGGCCTCACTAGGAGATGATATTAAAAGTACAGGGAAAACGGTAAGTAATGATATCTTCATCAACTTGATCCGAACAGAAACGGGTGGGACAGAAAACGTAGCAAAACAAATTACAGAGAATTTTAACAGAGAACAACTCCAATTTAAGTTAGAGACAATCTCACACCGAAAATCCTCATTATAACACCTAATAATAATAATAATAATATCCCTTATTTATTTATTTAATAGTGCAAAATTTTACAGATTTAGTTACTACCAATACTTACATAAAAAACAGACATCCACTGTAATAGAAAGCCAACAAGTTTTCTCCTCCTTGGTCCTTGGCAAAGTTTAAATGTTGCATCCAATTCAATGTTATCTGATTAGCAATATCTGGTTTGGATTCTGATTTTTCGGTTTTGATTTTTGATGTATACACAGTATTTTGATTGAAGTAAACATTACGGGTATCTGTAAAATAGTATCAAAACAAGGTAGTCAGTTTGCATTGATTTATTCAAGAGTTTCTTCATAACAATTTTACTTCCTATAATTTCTAATACTAGAAATTGGAAAATTGAGTTCATTTTAGTTAAAGAAATTCTTTGCTCTGATTTTGTAATTCCCAACATCAAACTTCAAAAAAATCAACATTTTATAAACTGAGAGGGAGAGTTTACCTTTGTTTACAATTTTCTTGAGGGAAAAAATCAGTCTAGTCAGAAATATTACTATGAAGATTTTCATCAATACTAGTCTTTTACCATAATTTGTGTAAATAAATTCAAAAAACCTTATAGCCAGTTCTGTCAATTTTATGGAACCTGGGTTTTTTATATAAATATTGGATTGGAAACCCTAGTTTATAAAGGATTTGACAAATTCTATTGTTCTTGTATGGAGTGAATCTGCAATTGAGCCAACGTGAAGTTTGTCATTTAATGATAGCACCAGCCATTGTTATTCAATAAGTGTATTTTCTGTACTTAATCTCCCCAATCTCGATCTGTACAGATCAGAACGCCTCGACGCGCTCTAGCGATAATCAGAGAAACTTAAATTAAGGGCTAGCTTCTCACAGTGAAATGTAAATAAAGATTACTGATAAGGATTGATAAGAATATTTCATAGAATTGGAAATTTGAACTATCTGAATACCTTATTATGACTATTTAGATTTCTGCGAGAGTTTCATTACCTACTTTTTCTCAAATTTTGATGTAAATCAATTTACTATTCCATAGACTGTTCAGAAAATTTGGTGCATTCAACAAACAGCAGAGTTAACAATCACTGCAGCTTGAACCAGTGCTCTTTTGTAAATTGAAAACTGCCTTGATTTTTTTCATGAGAATTTCTCAGACGTGATTGTTCTTATACTACACAGCATCTTGCTTTCCAGATGTAGAACAAATGTACACTTGAGATTTATAAAGGTAATGCAAAAGGGAAACTCGAGCTAGCATTCTGTACATTATGCATTCATTTTCGGCGAAATATGTAAATTGAGGATGTTAATAAAAGGTACTTTCATTATCAACAATGAACTTTGATACCTGTACAATTCCTAATCTTAAATCTGGCTCAAAATTCAAACTAGAACCTAATACCTAAACTGGTTTAAAGTAGCCTAGTCATCGATAGAAAATCAAAAAAGTTTATTCAATGTAAATTTATGAAAACATAAACAAATAATAAAGATCTGCTGAAGGTCAACCTCAAAGTCAAATTGATTTCAAAATGGCGTTGATCTCGATCTGACGAAAACGTTGGGTTAAGATTGGAGGAGAAATAAGAACAAGCCGTGAGGAGAAATCCTTAATCTGTGATCAGCTGATGCGAGATTGGGGGAGATTAAGTACAGAAAATACACTAAGGACGGAATTAATAGACGTTTTTGTAATACCTCTGTGGCGCTAAATCACGGATTGCGTACTGTGTAAGATAGGGAAAATCGACACTTACCAATGACTTAAGTTATTGATGTTGTCTATTAATTCCGCCCTAAATCTAAATTTATAATATCTTGAAAACAGGCCAGACAGTAAAATATATTATGCATATTTGTAAAAAAACTCATCTACCTCAGGTTCTACATCCATACCTTCGAAGAAACCAAGAACTGTATTCACTTCAATAAGGGTGGTGCTCCATACTCCAGGTGTTGCGCTACCTTCAGTTGTTATCATGATGGTGTAGGAGTCTTCAGATGATTTAATTTGTCTCATTCACTGTGCTTATGATCAAAATTCAGAATATGATAGAACTACAATAAAATATTATCATCCAAATTATTAAAGACTTGAAGACTTTGTCATGCTGACATTCCTACACAAGCCAGGCTCGGTGAGGTTAACCTGTGTAGAAGGTTTATGGGTTTCCTGCTGATGGAGGGTTGTGAAATGACCTAGCAGTTGAAAGCAACAATAAACCCAAATTAAAAAAGAAGAAGATATGGACCAGTCCTATAATTTTGTAGTACTACCTAAATTGTGATAAAATAACACAAATACTAAGCAGAATATCAATTTTTTTTATTTTTTAAATCCAAAATATTTGTGCCTTTTTCTGTAGAAATGATGGGACCATGGTGCAGGGAGGCAATTGATTCAGTTATGATGGGGTTGAGATGAGCCTACCAGTTCCCTGCTTTCATATATTTTTAACTCGCCATTGTTTTTGTATCCAATGAGTCATGGAGCTTGGCTAGCCAACCTCCCTGACTCATTGGTTAAAAGCATTAGTCCCTGACCCAGAAGTTGTGGGTTTGAATCCCAGCTGGAGCGTAATATTCTGACCATGTTTTTTTTTTGTTTCTTGAATGGCATTGATGTGAAGGTAATGAACCCTTAGTGATGTGAGAGTGGTGTTGGGGCAAAACTTCATTTTCTAAAACAAATAGCTTGGCTACAGCTAGTACATTCACTGTTTATAGTCCTCTAGTGAGACATATACCTGATCATTGGTGAAGGTTTTTCAAACAGCTGCAATAACAAGAGAACCTAGAGTGCAGAGTTTCCGCATGCATGAGAATAACTGAGAGGAAATGTTTGGATCTGTTATGGATACAATGGTCAGGTGAAGAGAAATTACCACTTGTAAAATTCAATTTTTTTTATCAATCTTGTAAATTGAAAAAGTTTTGTTGATTTGAATAGGGTTTAACATCATTTTTCAATTACATGGTTATATAGGAGGGGGGTGTTAAACTCGATTCGCAAGAAACTCACAAACCTGCTTCCCATAACCCAGCCTGGGTTTGACCGGAATGCCAGAATGATGAAGTCTTCAACTCGCTAGACGTTGTTTAACTAGAGATTTCAAGATTCCGCGGAGAGACAAGTTTTCAAAGAAAAGTTAAATTTTCAATTAATGAGCCATTCGTCGAATACTTTTTCAGAACCCCTGTGATTTGAGCCAAGGAGGTTAAAATATCAGCGGTCTAGACCAAAAATTCTAAAAACAAAATAAATTGAAGCTGAAGACATTGCCACCATTATGACGTTTTTTTAGCTAGACATTGCCACCATTATGACGTTTTTTTAAGAGCAGGAGGCGTATCCCCGTATCTGTCCCTTGACTATAAAGTCCGGTTCTCTTAATTTGGTCTTGATGTATGTTTTATCTTTCATTTTACAGGGTGATCGAAACCACCCACCCAGCCACTATCTCTTTCTCGAGAACAGTTTGAGTTAGGATCTTGAAACAAAAAATTGGTCCCCAGTATGAAGTCTGATGTTTTATGAGAAAATATTTTGAGATGTGGACCCGGCCTAACGCTTCACATCACGGAGATGTGGACCCGGCCTAACGCTTCACATCACGGAGATTTGGATCTGGCCTAACGCGTACATAATACCTCCGGCATTTTTTGGGTGCGAATCACTGAGATCATATAACATAGAGAGAACCTTGCCTATCTCGAATTGAACAAATTCATGCGTCCAACATTGAACGGCTGATTGTTCCTCTTTCTACAAATCCCGGCCTCTGATTGGTTCAATTTATTTGAATTTTTTGTTTACCTCATGCTGTGGTAAACCGGATCCACATATCTGTGATGTGACGCGTTTGGCCGGATCCACATCTCCGTGTTGTGACGCGTTGGGATTGCGTGGAAGTGATTGCCACAGGAAATAACCCCGCCCTTTAGAGAGGACATTTTTCTCTTTTTTTCCTTCTTGTATATTTGTTTAATCTTTTTGTTTTTCTTTATATTTCATTGTGTTCTACTGTATATATTTTTTGTTCTACCTAATAAAGCTTATCATCATCATAGGGTGGCGTCATCGTGAACGATGGTAGCCAGACAGTGGAGGAATGACTCAGCACCTCTAACACCACTGTCTTTACAAGGAGGCTAATAATTGACAAGGGCCCCCAGAACCAAGCCAATGCTGGTCTACTCCCTGTTTATAGTCCCCCAGCCAGACTGCTGGTCTACTCCCTGTTTATAGTCGCCCAGCCAGACTGCTGGTCTACTCCCTGTTTATAGTCCCCCAGCCAGACTTAAAAAAAAGCTTAAAAAAAAAAAAAACCATGTTCTGGGATGTGACGCGTTAGGCTGGATCCACATCTCTGTGATGTGACGCGTTAGGCCGGATCCACATCTCCGTGATGTGACGCGTTAGGCCGGATCCACATCTCCGTGATGTGACGCGTTAGGCTGGATCCACATCTCCGTGATGTGACGCGTTAGGCCGGATCCACATCTCTGTGATGTGACACGTTGGGCCGGATCCACATCTCTGTGATGTGACGCGTTGGGCCGGGTCCACATCCCCATAATGTAACGCGTAAGGCCGGGTACACATATTAGTAATACATGTCTAGATGCGTTGTTGTGGATGGGATGTGAGCGTGGCACCAGACGTAAAAAACAAGCAGATCTATTATACAGGGTGTCCCGTATACAGATGCAAATATTTTGAGGGTAGGTTCAGCCCACCGTGGACTATCATATGAGCGAAACTTGCAGTGGGGCATTTTGCTTCGTTAAGGAGTTATGGCCAAATCCCTGTTTTTCCCACAGGTCTAGAGGTCACTTGGATCGATGCACGTTTTTAAAGAAATGATAGCCAGTAAGTAATTTTTTACTTCATGTATGGATAGTCATGCATATTTCCCTTCAAATGCAGTTGGTTGCATGAAAAAATATTGAAAGGCCAGAGAGATATTTAATCATAAGTTTAATATTTTTCTAAAATTTGATTTTTCCCTTTCGTGAATTTTGAGTACATCTACAATTGCAATTCTGCGTATCACTAGGTGAAGAAATACCCTTTGCTATGTTTTTCAATAAATACAAAGTTCTTTCAGACGCGTGAAGAAACGAATGAGATACGCCTTATTAAACGGCACCAGATGGAGAGAAACACATCTTTCAAATTTTGAATCTGGGCGCTATTGCATATTGAAGAACACTCGATGCCTGAAGCGGTCTGTGTGACCATTTTTGTGCAAACTGCAAGTTATAAATGAAATTTTTTTGAGTACAAATAGTTCTATTAACCAACTATATCAATCAAATCTAATAGTTAAAATAACAAGGCGATCAATTTTTGTTCGGTGGAAGAGAAAGCCACAAGCTTTAACCTCGCCCTTGGTTCGCTACATATTCTTTTGGGTTCTTTTCAATTCATGTCCTGTGTTGCAGAATGTATCATGTTTGTAGTTTATCAATAAAGTATTAATAGTTTTTCGGCATTATTTGTTATGTTTTTGATATCATGATTGTGATAAACACAAAAATGATATTTTTAATTTTACTTCTAAAAATAAAATCACAATTTGTTGTTGTTGACCCAGAGTCTTTCTCATTGTGTATTCTTTGTCCATAATTACACCACTGGTTGCTGCTTTCGTTGCAGCCTCTCTCATTTTTCCTCACAATAACGATGTGATCCCGTAACCCCATTCATCACATAAAAGTTCACACCGACCGACCAATGTGAATGATCAATTTCCCTCTGTTGAACATATGAACATAGCGTGTAGATTAATAAGTTAGTGTGGAAACGAGCCCCAGTTTCGTGGACACGCCACATAGCGCGACACCATCGCCGCAGACGAAATATTTCTCGCGGGCTGTCTCGATAGCTTCATAACGTGTTATTAATTCTTATCGATTAGATGTTACGATGGCTATGGATAAGGCGGCACTCTACACTTCCCTGAGGTGACGATGCAGATGGGACAAGTGCAGAATTTTTATATTACGTTGGAATAATGGGACATGATAGTCCTAATCGAGCACTATAATCACGACAGTATTACTGTTTTTTTTTTTAAGATGGGAATATCGTTTCCTTATTTAGGTAAATTAGAAAGTTCAAAACTCTTGTTAACCGGAAGTATAAATGGTTTATAAAGGAAATTTCAAAAACTTCTGTGTAATATTCCTCAATGAGAAAATAATAAGCCACACAACATATAGGTAACTAATTAATTAATAGGCATCAGGTAAGTAGGTAACTGTTACCTACTCAATTATTTTATCTGAATGGTAACAAACGGTAGGGTTCAAATCCCGATTGACACGTACATTTTTCCTCAATAAAAAATGCACAATTTAAACATGTTGTACATACATATACCCAATACTTCCTATTACAAAATACTAACAATATGATTTACGAGCGATACCAAGTAATAGTTTTCCTTTGTGTCTCATTAAAGAAATTAATTTATTATTTTATTAGGGTGTCTCGAGACAACATCCAACTTATAAATAAGTTGCTAAAGAGATTACTGCACTTCTTGATATCTATTATTCTATGGGAAGAATTAGTTGTAATCGTGGCTGAGTAAGTAGCATACTAGGCTTGCATACACAGTGACCTGCATTCGATACCCAGTGAGACAATAATTTTTCTCTCTATAATTGAATGCCTGGGGTCCACTCATATACCTTGTGAGATAAAAATAAATAGATGCTTTGATGTGAGTACTGTGAGCAGACACCATTGGTGGAATTATGGTCAAATCAAGCTATTGTATATTAAAAGATAACTTGTGCAAGTTCTTTAGTTCCATGCTACCCACTGAAATAGTGATATAATAACACAAAGAAACTTATTTACTATTCTACTAATAATTATGTACTGTAGTGGAGGTAATTGCACTCTTATTGCTCTGGGGCCCACACAGCCCATATGAACCAAAGTAAATTTAATAATGATACTAACTATAATGTGCCTAAACCTTCCTGCAAACTTTATCAAATAGAAAAGATATAATTAATATTATCATGTTTATGCACAAATGTAACATACTTATATTTTCATTATTTTGTTGATCAACATAAAATAAGTAAAGTATAAGAAATTAGATACCAATATACATTCTCTAGCACAGTTCAGGGAACACACGCAATTTTTTTTGTTTTGTATAAAATAAATTAGATTAAGGATTTACACTCAATACAGGAAAAATTATTACAACTTATGGAAACAAAAATGTAAACTTGCAAAACAAAATATTTTAGAAAAAAAGTTTATAACATCCTTAATGTATTGTTTCTTAAGGCCAAAGTTAATATTTAAAAAAATTGTAATACCTCTTGGACACTAAGTCTAGATTTGCGTATTACTTAGCATAGGATAACCAATGCTGAAGTCATCAATGTCTATTAATTTCACCCTAAATATTTCCATTTTTTCCCTTGCTTCTTAAGTCTACAGACTTTATTATTATTATTATCTGACCTGGTTGCAGGGTTTTCAGTGAAACCCGTACAATTAACACTGCGACCTAATTAGATCTATTGTGACCAGTTGATTCTATTTGGTTTTAACGTCCTGACTGAGATAGATAGTCAGGACGGAGGTTTTACCCTCCATTCGCTGGGAATCGTACCAGCTACCCACATTAACCTCACCCAGCCTGGGTAGGGCCGGAAATGCCAGCCTCACGTGTTTGGATGGAACAGAATTTTCGTCGAAAAGTCTGCCCCAACCGGGAGTTGAACTCGGGAACTCTGGACTACGGGCAGTAGTCACAACCATTACGCCACGGAGGCTGGCAAGTCTACAGACTTAGAAAGAACAAAAATCATGACTTAATTTTCATGACACTTTACTTGAAAAAAGAAAGCCAGCTTTGATGAGAGTTAGATCCTTCCAACCCAGTGGTTTCTAGTACAGAAAACACCCAGGTTGGAAGGAAAGAAAACTCATGTCCCACCAATCCTTTTGTATTATTAGTGTGTTTTATTAGAGTTTAATGTCATATTTCAACTTTATGGTCATTTATGACAGAGGTTCAACCCTCCACTCGCAGGAAACTAACAAACCTGTTACCCACATTAACCTCACCCAGCCTGGGTTGCACCGAGAAGAGCCAGCATCCAAGTCCTAATCTCGCTGGACGTTGCCTAACTTTGGTGGTCTTAAGAGAACCGGTGTATTCAACAAGCCATTGTTAGGTTTCAACTTGACGTTCTCCACTTTACTCGATCATGATGGGCATTGGGCATCCTCCTTCATTTGTTCAAATGTTCTTCCATTCAGCATGTTTGTCAGCATTCCAAACCTTCTTCTTCCTCTTGATCTTCTTCCTTCCAGATTTCCTTCCATGATGATTCTCTGCAGAAAATCTCTCCTCAGTATGGACCCAGCCAGCTTCTTTTTCTGTTCATGGTTCTCAATATTTCTCTTTTCTCTCCAACTCTTCTAAATACTTCTTCATTTCTGGCTTTATCTGACCACTTGATTCCTTCTAGTCTTCTCCACACCCACATTTCGCAGCTCTCCAGATATTTTTCCTCCTTCTTTCTCATCGTCCACGTCTCTGCTCTATACAGCACCACACGTAACACTTTGCAAATCTCTTCCTCGGTATCCTTTTTGCGATTAAGCTTAACAGTTACATAATAATATCAAACAGTTAAAAAGGTACTGACAACTAATTTAGAAAAGATTTTTATCATAAAACCAAGCTCAAAATGTTCAAATCACAATTACTTATTGTTATTTCAGCAAAAATGCCAAAACTATCTCGATCTTGAAACAAATTGAACTTTTTATGTTTATGTTTACATTTTACCGGGAAGAAATTTTGTGAGGGGCGAGGAGAGCATCCGTCTCACGCGATACAAGCGCTGTCTAGCGCTGAGGACGCGAAGATGTAGGCCGGCGGGGGGTGGTTTCCACACTTCTTAGTCTACACGTTATGATATGAACATCCCAGAGCAGTGTATTTATACCTCAAATCACGAGCCAATTCTGTTAAAATTCAGCCAAATTTGAATTTTCCATCATGATTCAGAAGTGTTTTTTGAGCTTTGTGTGTACTGCGTTCCATGATCTTTAAAGTAATATAAATGAGCTTTCTTTTTTCTAAAACTGAACATAACAGGGTATTTTTTTAACTAGTGATACGCAGAATTGCAATTGTAGAAGTACTTTAAATTCACGAAAGGGAAAAAAGCGAAATATCAAATTTTAGAAAAGTATTGAACTTATGATTAAATATCTCTCTGGTCTTTCAATATTTTTTTATGCAACCAACTGCATTTGAAGGGAAATATGCATGACTATCCATACATGAAGTAAAAAATTACTTACTGGCTATCATTTTTTTAAAAACGTGCATCGATCCAAGTGACCTCTAGACCTGTGGGAAAAACAGGGATTTAGCCATAACTCTTTAACGAAGCAAAATGCCCCACTGCAAGTTTCGCTTATATGATAGTCCATGGTGGGCTGAACCTACCCTCAAAATATTTGCATCTGTATACGGGACACCCTGTATAGTGATATTTATATATTAAAAAAACTAATAAACCTTGAAGAACATTGAACCTGTTACATATGTAACATTAGGAAGTTGTGGAGCCAATATGAGATCAGGTACTAACAACACGTGTGACACGACGATTTTCTTCTTCTTTTTTTGACAACATGAAAATTATAATTTATTAAAAAAAATTACAATAATTTCCATCTTTAAAGACAACTCCGACTAAATTTGAACCGCCAATGGTGACTCAACGGTAACAGATAGCTAAAAATAATTCGTAATCAACACCTCAGAATCATTGGATTTGATATGTCACAACCACCATCTAGAATGAATGATAAAAAAGTTATTTTTTGAACTAGAGCATTTGCAGTACAAAAAATTCCTTCTCAATGAACATCTTTGCTACGAGATATTATTTTAGACAAAATCTGAGTGAGAGCTCTTTAAGTGTTAGGTTCTAGGTATACAACCATTAGAAAATGAACACAGAGTTTGGTATTTACGCATATACAGGCTGTCCATAATGTTCCACCCCGCCCCCCGTATCACAAGAACAGCTGTAAATATAGGAAATCACAAAAACCCAAATTCCTTAATTTTTTTGAAGATTTAGTTTCAGCAAAAAAAAAATTGCCTACACTGACCCAGTCAGGCTCAGCACGGACCTACTTAAAAATCTTAAAAGCAGAGATATGTCTTGAGGCATATTGTTTTAAACGTCCGTTGAGAGAAGTTCTTTTTTTTTTTTTTTTTTTTTTTTTTTTAATTGGGGTTTAACGTCGCTTTCAACTGCCATGGTCATATCACGACGGGGGTTTTACCCTCCATTCGCAGGAAACTCACAAACCTGCTACTCACATTGACCTCACCCAGCCTGAGTGGGGCCGGGAAAAGCCAGCGTCACGAGAATTAGAATTTGAATGGTCACCCATCCAAGTCTTAACCTCGCTGGATGTCGCTTAACTTCGGTGTTCTGAAGGGAACCGGTGTATTCAACATGCCATCGACGCTGGCTTGAGAGAAGTTCATTGCAACAAATTTCAGTGAGCTACGTTGACCAATAACTCAATAACCGTAAGTTGCAGAATGATAAATTTTGTTGATAATTAACGCATTTTATAAAGACCTTTCGAATAAACTAAAACTCGACCTATTCTGATGATGTCAGTTTCTGATCGATTTTGTCAGACAGCCGGACGACCCGTGAAAAGTTTTTACTGAAAAACATAACGAGTTATACCTTGTTCGAAAATTCTCGATATCTCGAAAGAATTAGGTTTATATTTCTGAAACTTTCGATTAACGCGTTATAGGTTATAGCTTTATCAAGGATAGATACAATAAAATAGAGCGCGCGATTAGCTCAATGGTTAAGCACTCGCTTGCCATGCGGAAGGTCCCAAGTTTGATCCCCCGTACCGACAAAATTTTGTATTCTTAATTTGGTTACAGCTGTTTTTAAGGGACACCTTTCGGTGCCCTCGTGTTGACCAAGCGACTAAATGGGAAATATTGTGCCACTTCTCTCCCATCACAGGTGAAACATACTACAGGATGGCCAAGCTACAACACAGACCACAAGCGTCAACAATTGCTCCTGTTTCATGCCTACGAAATTAAAGGCAGTGAAAAACAATTTTTTTTTTAATTAAAAAACTAATATAATTTTAAGTAAATGTTAACAAACTCAGGGCGAAATTGATACACAAATTTAATATCACAATTCATTGCGAAGCGTCTAATGGTACATTGAATATCAGAGGTTCGAGACATTTTTTTAAAGATATTAATAACTTTTTTAGTTAAATTTGTTAAAAAAATGTTTTGCCATTTAAAATAACTTATTTGCCCCTTTTTTACCATTAGCTTTACCAGGGGAGGTGTTAAATTCTTTTTATGTAAAAAACTATTGGTTTTCTAGTAAAATTTGTGCTAAATAAATGCTATGAGTCTTATTGTTCAGCCCATAGTAAGAACAGGGCTAATATTACTTCAATTTATTTAGAAAGAGGCTAAAAAGCGAGTGCAGTACTTGTCTCCGGCAATGTTTTCAAGATACCTTAAATTAGGATAAATAATAGAACAATTTATACTCGAAAACGGATAGCCTTTTCACTTTTTCTAAAAATGTTGACTCCTTGAAATTTTACCTGGTAAAACTAATGGTATAAAAAAATAGACGGAATTTTTACAAAAATTAAATTAATTTCTTATAAAAATATTGCTGAATTATCTGAGATGTAATGTACAATATCTGTGACCCTATTTGGTTGTAGAAAACTCAAATTTGTCTTAAAATACTTCTACTGTCAGCTTATTTTCCGAAATATCACATAGACAGTGTCGTTCTATTTAAAATTCTAAAGTTAATCCCCCTGAGGCCATCCCTAGCAGTGATAGGAAAACAACACTCTGTAAAAATGTTTCCCCTCGATTTAATAGTACATGCATTTCAGCATTTTCAATATTTACATTTTCTAGAATATTCTTTTTTTTTCGAATCCTGTATATTAGTAATGTTTGGTGGTTGTTCTTGTTTATCTGTTTGACCTGCATTTTTTTATCTTCTCAATTTGTTTAGAGTTTGTCCTTGGAGGCCAGTTTTATTGTTTTAAATGAAACTGAACAGAGACCTTACTAATAATCTGAAAATCTTTCATCTAGCATGTGCTCTCAAGTGTTCTCTGATTTGAAATTTCTTAGCAAAAGACTCCTCACATATCTCACAACTGAAAAGATTACCTCCAGTGTGAATCCTCATGTGACATTTTAAATCACAAGATTTATTGAAAGATTTTCTACAGATCTCACAACTGAAAGGCTTCTCACCACTGTGAATCCTCATGTGAATTTCTAAACGACTAGAAACAATGAAAGATTTTCTACATATTTCACAAGTGAAAGGATTCTCACCAGTGTGAAGCCTCATGTGATATTTTAAATCACGAGATTGAGTGAAAGATTTTCTACAGACCTCACAACTGAAAGGCTTCTCACCAGAGTGAATCCTCATATGAGATTTTAAATGGCTTGATTGAACATGAGACTTTCCACATATCTCACAACTGAAAGGCTTCTCACCAGTGTGAATCTTCATGTGACATTTTAAATTACAAGATTGAGTGAAAGATTTTCTACAGATCTCACAACTGAAAGGCTTCTCACCACTGTGAATCCTCATGTGAATTTCTAAACGACTAGAAACAATGAAAGATTTTCTACATATTTCACAAGTGAAAGGATTCTCACCAGTGTGAAGCCTCATGTGATATTTTAAATCACGAGATTGAGTGAAAGATTTTCTACAGACCTCACAACTGAAAGGCTTCTCACCAGAGTGAATCCTCATATGAGATTTTAAATGGCTTGATTGAACATGAGACTTTCCACATATCTCACAACTGAAAGGCTTCTCACCAGTGTGAATCTTCATGTGACTTTTTAAATTACTCGATTGAGTGAAAGATTTTTTACAGACCTCACAACTGAAAGGCTTCTCACCAGTGTGATTCCTCTTGTGAATTTTTAAATCAATGGGTCGAGTAAAAGATTTTCTACATATCTCACAACTGAAAGGCTTCTCACCAGAGTGAATCCTCTTGTGCCTTTTTAAAGTATTAGATTCAGTGAAAGAATTTCTACATATCTCACAACTGAAAGGCTTCTCACCAGTGTGAATCCTCGTGTGATTTTTTAGAGTATTAGATTCAGTGAAAGATTTTCTACAAATCTCACAACTGAAAGGCTTCTCACCAGAGTGAATCCTCATGTGAGATTTTAAATGGCTTGATCGAGCATGAGACTTTCCACATATGCCTTGTGTCTCAAATTTAATACTGTTTACGTGGAATTCAGTTTCATGAATTGTGTTTGAAGGAGGTGCATCTGTAGATTCTATATGTTCACTATCCTGTGGCTCACATTTAATATTATCTGTATATAATTCAGTTTCATGAAGTGTGTTTGAAGGAGGTGCATCTGAAGATTTTATATATTCACTGTCCTGTGGCTCACATTCAATATTATCTATAAGGTGTTCAGTATCAGGATGGGTGTTTGATGAAGCTGCAATTTGTTTAATATATACAATGCCTTGTGTCTCAAATTTAATACTGTTTACGTGGAATTCAGTTTCATGAATTGTGTTTGAAGGAGGTGCATCTGTAGATTCCATATGTTCACTATCCTGTGGCTCACATTTAATATTATCTGTAAATAATTCAGTTTCATGAATTGTGTTTGAAGGAGGTGCATCTGTAGATTCTATATGTTCTCTATCCTGTGGCTCACATTTAATATTATCTGTAAATAATTCAGTTTCATGAAGTGTGTTTGAAGGAGGTGCGTCTGTAGATTCTACATATACACTGCCTTGTGGCTCACATTTAATATTATCTATATGGAATTCAGTTTCATGAAGTGTGTTTGACGGAGATGCATCTGTAGATTCTATATGTTCTCTATCCTGTGGCTCACATTTAATATTATCTGTAAATAATTCAGTTTCATGAAGTGTGTTTGAAGGAGGTGCGTCTGTAGATTCTACATATACACTGCCTTGTGGCTCACATTTAATATTATCTATATGGAATTCAGTTTCATGAAGTGTGTTTGAAGGAGGTCCATCTGTAGATTCCATATGTCCAATGTCCTGTGGCTCACAATTGATATCCTCCAACACTGCTTCTCCATTGCATGCACAAGGTGACACTGTGCAAAGGTTGTATTGTTCAGTAGTGTTTATTTCTTTATTGTAATCTTTTTTGGCAATTATACATCCAGTTTTGTTGCAAAATCTGGTGTGTTTCATTACATTGTTTAGTGAAGGAAAGAGAATTCTGCATAGCATACAAATGAACCAGGTGTTATCAAGATGTTTATTCTCATCATGATTGAGTGTTGAGCATTCTCTTTTGCGGCAGATAGCATGATTATAGTTCCTTACAAGAAGTTCTGTCTTGGGAGGAATGGTTTTAGTCACTCTGGGAACAAGAAAAATGATGACAAACATGATTTTATACAGGATTGTCCAGTGTAAATATGAAAAAAGACAAGGACTGATATACAAGTTCAGCAGATTTGGGACACACATACATGGCAGACAGAGTTTGGTTTGAGATGGGAAAGCGTAAGCAAGTGTGTCAATGTTGTTATTTTTCTCGTAAAATTAAAAATAAACAATCATATTATTTTCTAACTTAGGAAAGTGTTCTGGACTCAGGACCGTGCGTCAGCAAATTCCTGAGTAACCAGCTTTGTGAAGTGTAAACATTGTGCTAGAAGTCCGATGAGGAATCCTAACAATACCACTGGCACAGGGGAGCAAAGTGATGAGCAGTTCGGCGGTACACCTATGAGGAGATCGCGGAGGATCCCGTGGAGGTGTACACAAGGAATGTTGAGGCGATGTGTAAGGAGATTGATCAGATGGGGCTCTGGCTAAACTGGAACCCTGGAAGCAGATCCCTGTTGAAGGAGTTCATCATGAAACCTGAGGAGGCACTTCGGGAAGTGGAAAAAGTAAAGCAGGAAATACGAAGAAGTGACCAGCAAATAGTGAGCGATACAAAGTACACAAAAGAGGAAAAGACAAGAAAGGTAAGGGATATGATCCATAAATTTGATATGATCCATAAATCACTCCCTTTCAAAAGGTAAAAATGGGAACTTAACCCTCATTTTCTCATCAGAGAAAGAAGAAAACCTTGGTCTGACCTCATTGTCAGAGAAAGCCATTGTAAATCTATTTCTAAACGGTACAGTCTTAGGGGGGTAATGTTGCTCGCTTCCGTGGCATTCCTTAAGTCACAAGTGCTCCCCGGGTGGTGCTAAATGGGCAACACTCTGTCCAGGGTTCAACAGGGGGCTTCGGCTGAAATTGTGCTCTCTGGACAATATGGCGTGCATGATCGTCAAGGCAGCCCCTTAAATCATGCTAGGACAGACTGGCCAATCCCCAGTTTGTCTGAAAACAACGCATTACAAGTAACATAAGAGAGAAAACCGGACGGATCTTACGGACACGAAACTGGCGAAAGTTCAGGACTACGATTTTTGGAACATGGAATGTACGAGGATTAGCTGGAAAAGAAAAAGAGCTGACTGAAGAGATACTACAAACTCAAGTGAAGTACTTAGCTTTGACAGAAACAAAAAAGAAAGGTCAGGGATGCGAAACTCTTGACAACAACTATATCTTGTTATACTCGGGAGTCCAACACACCTAAAGGGCTAGAGCAGGAGTTGGTTTTTTAGTGAAACAGGAGCATTCATCAAACTTAAAGCAATGGAAGTTTTAAAATGAAAGAATAATGACAGTAGTTATTGCTGAAGAAGATATAAACTATATAATCATAGTAGTCTATGCCCCTAATTACAGTGAACTGGCAGCAGTAAAAGATGAATTTTATGAGACACTCCAAAAAACCATAGATGATATGGCTCAAGACAACCTCATATTGTTGGGTGATTTCAATGGTAGAGTGGGAAACCAGGCACAACTCTGGCAAGGAGTAATTGGAACAAATGGGGAAGAAGAAATAAACAACAATGGAGAACGTCTCCTTGAATTATGCATTTGTAACTCTCTGGCAATTGCTAACACCAAGTTCAAACACAAAGCCGTTCACAAATACACCAGGGAAGAACCATCTAGGAACGAAAAGTCAATAATAGATTATGCTGTTATTAAGTCGGAAAACATCAAGTATGTCAGAGATTGCAGAGTTAGAAGAGGTCCGGAAATCGGTAGTGACCATCGCTTGGTAATACTCAAACTCACAACAGAAAGAGGAAAAGATAACAACAAAAGTGGAAGGAATTTGGAGAAAAAATGGAAAATGCATATCAAGACAACCGAAAGTTATTCTACCGTATTTTGAAACGGCTTCGTACCGACAAAGAGTGCCCACTAAAATTTATCAAAGATCGAGATGGAAATCTTCTAACAACACAAGGAGAAATCATGAGTCGCTGGAAACAGTATTTCGAAGAGCTTTTAGGAGATGGACAAAATCAGCCCAATCTGTTAGATGACCCAAATATGGAAATGGAAACAAACCGACCACAATCAGACGGCGGTATAACTATGGGCAAAATGAAAGCTGCGATTGCCAAATTGAAGCTGAGGAAAGCACCCGGAGCTGACAACATAACAGTGGAAATGATAAAATATATGGGACTACAAGGAGAAAAACTACTGCTGAAGGTCATACAACTTGCATGGGAGAAACAAACTATACCCAAAGACTGGGAACTGGCTACAATAATCCCCATTCATAAGAAAGGTGACAACCGTGAGTGCTCCAACCACAGGGGAATATCACTCCCTAGTATACCAGGCAAACTGTATTCCCGAATACTAGAACACAGATTACGGGAAGTTACAGAGGCTGACCTAGATGAGAGTCAGTGTGGTTTCCGAAGAGGACGGAGCACTCAAGACCTTATCTTTGCACTTCGCCAGATCTCCGAGAAGGTCATTAAATATGACTCTGAAATTCACCTAGCGTTTATTGACCTTGAAAAGGCCTTCGATAAAGTGCCTTGGAACTTGATATGGTCAATCATTGAAAGAAAAAATGTTGATAGAAAACTTATTGGGGCAATAAAGAGCTTCTACTGCACTTGCCGAAACCAGGTCAGATCTTGCGGTTCCATCTCCGAAGAGTTCCTAACCACATACGGAGTTCGGCAAGGAGATATAATATCGCCTTACCTGTTCATATTGTTAATGGATGATGTCATCAAAGCCTGTAAACAACGAACCAGAAAATACAGCATTGGATACTGGAAGCTACAGCCAGTATTCATTTCAGAAATGGCTTACGCAGATGATATCGCAATATTAGCTAAAGATGCATCGACACTTCAGTTCAACCTCAACATCTGGAACGAAGAAATGCAACGTAGAGCTATGAATATAAATGCAAACAAGACAAAGTCAATGGTAATTTCAAAGACCCCTGTCAAACATAACATCAAATTGCTCAATCAACAAATAGAACAAGTCCCCACCTTTAAGTATCTTGGCTCAACCATATCAGAAGATGGAACATTTGATGCCGAAATAAATGGACGAGTCGCTGCAACAAGGTGCTATTACTCCATGAGCAGAGGTTTTATAAACAAAAAAGAAGTTTCAAACCACACCAAAGTCACTGTATATAAAACCGTCTACCGTCCTACTCTGACTTATAGTGCAGAAACATGGACTCTAACCAGTAAACACAAATCAAGGCTGCAGGCTTCAGAGATGAAATATCTGAGGAGAGTAGAAGGTAAAACAAGAAGAGACCGCATAAGAAACCAAAACATTAGAAACTCCCTCAATGTTGAACCCCTCCTGACTACCATTCAAAGTTCCCAACTCCGCTGGTTTGGGCACATGATGAGGATGCCCGACCAAAGACTCCCAAAACTAGCATATCAAGCCAGGGCAGATGGCACAAGACCGCGAGGTAGACCTAGAACAACATGGGAGAAAAATTTAATGGAAGCAGTGAGCGAGAGAGGAGTCCCCTGGAGAAGCGCCTTGTCTAGTGTAGCTGATAGATCCAAATGGTGAACTCTCTGTCAACCCCTACACCTACGGTAGAAGGGGCAGGATGAAGAAGAAGACAGTCTTAGGGGGTTTGCAACACATCAAAGTAACATCAAAAAAGATGGAAAGGAACTGGAAACAAGACATGGCTTTTTGGTCACAGGAGGCGAAGACATTAAAAAATTTGTTGAAAAAATTGATGAGAAAATAATATAAAGAATACCCACATATCGACAACTAACCCTAGAGACATCAAGCAAACCAAGAGAATGGCAGAATTAATTTTTTATGGTAAATAATGTGAAATCACCCTGCACGGCCTCCCACAGACAAAGATAAGAAGAATGTAAAGGTAAGAGACTATCAGACAGTGAGAATATCAGCATCTAAAACTCTGTCGTACGTCGACATGGCAGGGAAAGTCAAAGAAAACCTTGACCCGGCCTCACTAGGAGTAGATATTAAAGGTACAAGGAAAACGGTATTTTATTGGTATTGGTATAGGTAGGGCTGTCGGCTACGAAAGCTCTTTGTCACTGCGACCTTAAATAGATCTTTTGTGACATGCCCCTGTAACTCTAAAAGAGATCAAAGCTATTAATTTAGCTTAAGATTCTTTTAGGACTGATTTCGGTAACTTCTTTAGGTGTTAGAATCAGCCTTGAGAAGTGTTTCAGTCGAGCGTGTGAGGCTGCTCCACATTCACAGAGAATGTGTTTTGCTGTCTCTGGGGCCTCTTTACAGAGACTGCATTTTAGGTCTTGAGCAATGTCCATTTGTTCAGACGATAGTTGAGGCTACAGTGGCCTGTTAAAAGCCAGTAAGGATTCCTCTTTGCTCAGACAGAGCATTTCTTTTGCTCTTTTGGGCGAATAAGTTAGGAACATTTTCGCCTGCCAGTGGCCGGGACTCATTTGGGAACTTCTTCAGAATTACTCCCACTTTCAAAGACTTCAGGGCGTTTATAAAGCTTTAAGAAGCAGTTGGGGTTTCGAATGCCACCTCTGAACTATCTGGCTTTTAACAGGCCACAAGAGAGTATAGTTGAGGTTGTTGGCATCTTCTGCCTCTTCTGCTCCATTAGCTTCTCACCCTGATGCTTTGAAGTGGTTTCTTCTGAACAAGGCTTCTTTTTGGTGCTCTTTTACTGGAAATTGGCTCTACGGCTTTGAGCAGCCATTCGAACCTCCTTCCAGCAGCTCCTGAGAGTTTTAAAAAGTTCTCTTTATTTGAAGCTTTTCAGCAGCTTCTGAGAGACTGCATTTTGCGTCTTGAGCAATGTCCATTTGTTTAGACGGTGGTTGAGGCTACAGTGGCCTGTTGAAAAGCCAGTAAGGATTCCTCTTTGCTCAGACAGATCATTTCTTTTGCTCTTTTGGGCGAATAAGTTAGGAACATTTTCGCCTGCCTGTGGCCGGGACTCATTTGGGAACTTCTTCAGAATTACTCCCACTTTCAAAGACTTCAGGGCGTTTATAAAGCTTTAAGAAGCAGTTGGGGTTTCGAATGCCACCTCTGAACTATCTCTACAAGAGAGTATAGTTGAGGTTGTTGGCATCTTCTGCCTCTTCTGCTCCATTAGCTTCTCACCCTGATGCTTTGAAGTGGTTTCTTCTGAACAAGGCTTCTTTTTGGTGCTCTTTTACTGGAAATTGGCTCTACGGCTTTGAGCAGCCATTCGAACCTCCTTCCAGCAGCTCCTGAGAGTTTTAAAAAGTTCTCTTTATTTGAAGCTTTTCAGCAGCTTCTGAGAGACTGCATTTTGCGTCTTGAGCAATGTCCATTTGTTTAGACGGTGGTTGAGGCTACAGTGGCCTGTTGAAAAGCCAGTAAGGATTCCTCTTTGCTCAGACAGATCATTTCTTTTGCTCTTTTGGGCGAATAAGTTAGGAACATTTTCGCCTGCCTGTGGCCGGGACTCATTTGGGAACTTCTTCAGAATTACTCCCACTTTTAAAGACTTCAGGGCGTTTATAAAGCTTTGAGAAGCAGTTGAGGTTTCGAGTGCCACCTCTGAACTATCTCTACAAGAGAGTATAGTTGAGGTTGTTGGCATCTTCTGTCTCTTCTGCTCCATTAGCTTCTCACCCTGATGCTTTGAAGTGGTTTCTTCTGAACGAGGCTCTTTTTGGTGCTCTTTTACTGGAAAGTGGCTCTACGGCTTTGAGCAGCCATTCGAACCGCCTTCCAGCAGCTCCTGAGAGTTTTAAAAAGTTCTCTTTATTTGAAGCTTTTCAGCAGCTTCTGAGAGACTGCATTTTGCGTCTTGAGCAATGTCCATTTGTTTAGACGGTGGTTGAGGCTACAGTGGCCTGTTGAAAAGCCAGTAAGGATTCCTCTTTGCTCAGACAGAGCATTTCTTTTGCTCTTTTGGGCGAATAAGTTAGGAACATTTTCGCCTGCCTGTGGCCGGGACTCATTTGGGAACTTCTTCAGAATTACTCCCACTTTTAAAGACTTCAGGGCGTTTATAAAGCTTTGAGAAGCAGTTGAGGTTTCGAATGCCACCTCTGAACTATCTCTACAAGAGAGTATAGTTGAGGTTGTTGGCATCTTCTGCCTCTTCTGCTCCATTAGCTTCTCACCCTGATGCTTTGAAGTGGTTTCTTCTGAACGAGGCTCTTTTTGGTGCTTTTTACTGGAAAGTGGCTCTACGGCTTTGAGCAGCCATTCGAACCGCCTTCCAGCAGCTCCTGAGAGTTTTATAAATCTCTTTTATGAAGATTTTCAACAGCTTCTGAGAGATGTTCCTGTTAGTCGCCTTTTACGACAGGGGAACAGCCCGTGGTCTTATTCTTAGCCGAGAGCCACACGGACCAAGGAAAACGGTAAGTAATGATATCTTCATCCAAACAGAAGGATGGGACAGTCAAAGTAGCACAACAAATAACAGAGAATTTTAACAGAGAACAACTCCAATTTAAGGTAGAGACAATCTCGCACCTTAAAAGTTATAACAGCTATTAATAATAATAATATCCCTTATTTATACTGCCCGATTAGGACTATGAAAGTCCCATTATTCCAGCAGTAAGCCCAAGACATTTTATTATGAGGTAAAAATCCCAAATGGGAAGATAACTTGTCATGTCCCGGCTGGGTTTTGAACCCGCGAGCTCTGGAATCTCTGGATTCACAGAGTGCCGCCTTTACCACTGAGCTACCGGGACAGACTGAGCTATTGATACTCTCATGACGGATGATGATCTAAAAGTAGCAAAGAAAGAGGAACTTGGAGAAGAAGAATTAGATATAGAAATCACGAAAATATATGATAGAAAGTATGGAGACAAAAATGCAGAAATATGGATCGAAAAACAATTTGGTGCCTAAACTGCACCAAAGAAGAGGGGTATTTTTCTTTTTGTTAAAAAAGAAATTCCGGGTTTGGTATTTCCAAATACTTCCATTATATTCCAAATATTTCCAGTTTAGCTTTCCCACTATTAGAAATAGAAAAAATGCGTTTTGGTACTTTTAAAGATAAACAATGGACTTAACCTATAGAAGAACTGGGAGCAAGAATTTTCTTCTTCCAAAAGAAAAAGACTTGCTTACAGTTTGTTCATTTTATTCCAGTTGCATCTACTTTGGTTAAAAATAAAAATACGGCTAAGGATATCCTTTCAAGGAATGTAAAGAAGCAGCATACTGCAATGAATGTAAGAAAGTGGGTCACAATTCCACTTAGACTATCTGTCCAGCATTCAGAAGGAGAGTTAATAAAAGGCACTCAAAAAAGTAGGATGTGGGAGTGGCTTTTCCTAGAATGAAACTGACAAACTGATTCTTGTTAGTTTGTACTCTGGAAATAACAGAATTGAATCCCTAGAAACCACACTATATGAAATTAGAACTCTCAAAAGAGCCACCAGCAAGGTAATATATATAGGAGGAGATTTCAACAGAAAATCACCATCCTGGGGAAGTGACAGACTAAACCGAAGAGGCAGCATGTTCATTGAGTGGATTGAGGCAGAAAGCCTGGTCATACTTAACCAAGGTAACACTCCTACCTTCAAGAAGAGAAGGGATCTAGAATCTGTTATAGACATTACCCTAGCAATAGATAGGCTATGCCACAGTGTCAAAGATTGGAAGGTACTGACTGGACGATTGTGAAAATGGAACTGATCATCAATACATCTGCTTTCATATTGAATCAGTAACAAACAGATCTCAGCAGAGATCTGCAGCCAAAAGATGGAATATCAAATCTTTCAATTTAGAGGAATTAAATTACCCCATGAGGAATATAAACGAAGAACATATTAGGAACCCTGACAACCTAACAACCCTGATTACAGAATTATGCTCTAAAACCATGAAGAAGAATAATGATAAAAGGAGAAGAGTAGCGTATTGGTGAAATGAGTCAATTTGTAACCTAAGGCAGGAATGTAATAAAGCAAGAAGGATCTGCACAAGAAACAGAAGAAGAACAAGTGAAGAAAAATATAACAGACAATCAGGCCATGGATGCTTTGAATACTATAATCATAAATTTAAACTGACAGATGACCCCAAATGCAGATACTGCATTTGGGAGGACACAGCTGAAATGTTCATTTGCAGTTAATGGCAATAAATTGGAGAGGACAAAAATGACACTGAAAATTGGTGATGATGTCAACAAGACTAATATGAATAAGCTCATACTTGACAGAAAAGAGAACTGAGAGAATGTATCCTTCTTCATCAGGACTGTCTTGAGGAAAAAAGAAGAAGATGAGAGGAATACCCAAATACAAGCTAGAATAACACTGTAATTAATGAGTTGTTGTTGTTGTTGTAGTAAAGATATTGTTTTACTTCAAGAAACATTGTAAGAGGAAATAATAATAATAGATACTAAGATATTGACAGGCCAAGGCCAGCTTAATTTTAAAATAAAGTGTACTCTATAGTTAGGAAAGTTTCAGTAGGTATGTTATTATTATTTATTTATTTTTGGCATTGGTAGGCTAGGCCATTCCATACAGCCATTACTACTCATAGAAGTCTTATATATTGTACCTATCCTGTACTTGTAATAAACACAGTTTTGCTGCAATAAAAAGAGGTAGATAAATATCAAACAGTGCAAACCATCCCAATAATTAGAAAACATTTAAATAATAAATCCATAATCTATGAATAGTACAAAATTTTACACATCTAGTTACTACCAAAATGCTTACATGAAAAACAGACATCCTCTATAATAGAAAGCCAACAAGTTTTCTCCTCCTTTGTGCTTAGCAAAGTTTAAATGTTGCATCCAATTCAATGTTATCTGATTAGCAATATCTGGTTTGGATTCTGATTTTTCGGTTTTGATTTTTGATGTATACACAGAATTTTGATTGAAATGAACATTATGGGTATCTGTAAAATAGTATCAAAACAAGGCAGTCAGTTTGCATTGATTTATTCAAGAATTTCTTCATAACAATTTTACTTCCTATAATTTCTAATACTAGAAATTGGAAAGTTGAGTTCATTTATTTTTAAAAAATTCTTTGCTCTGATTTTGTAATTCCCAACATAAAACTTCAAGGAATCAACGCTTTGTTAATTGAGAGGGAGAGTTTACCTTTGTTTACAATTTTCTTGGGGGAAAAAATCAGTCTAGCCAGAAATTGTATTATGAAGATTTTCATCAATACTCTTTTAACATAATTTGTGTAAATAAATTCAAAAAACCTTATGGCCAGTTCTGTCAATTTAACAGAACCTGGGTTTTTTTTTTATATGTAATATTGGATTGGAAACCCTAGTTCGTAAGGGATAGTAATAATAATATCGCCTTATTTATACTGCCCAATTAAGACTACTGAAGTCCCATTATTCCAGCAGTAAGCCCAAGACATATTATTGTGTGGTAAAAATCCCAAATGGGAGGATAACTTGTCATGTCCCAGCTGGGTTTTGAACCCAAGACCTCTGGAATATCTGGATTCACAGAGTGTCGCCTTGACCACTGAGCTATCGGGACAGACAAATTCTATTGTTCTGGTATTGAGTGACTCTACAATTGAGCCAATGTGAAGTTTGTCATTTAATGATAGCACCAGCCATTGTTATTCTAAATTTATAATATCTTGAAAACAGGCCAGACAGTAAAATATACATACTTGTAAAAAAACTCATCTACCTCAGGTTCTACATCCATACCTTTGAAGAAACCAAGAACTGTATTCACTTCAATAACGGTGGTACTCCATACTCCAGGTGTTGCGCTACCTCCAGTTGTTATCATGATGGTGTAAGAGTCTTCAGATGATTAAATTTGTCTCTTTCACTGTGCTTATGATCAAGCTTCAGAATATGATAGAACTACAAAAAAATATTACTATCCAAATAATTTAAGACTTGAAGACTTTGTCATGCTTGCATTCCTAGGTCAGCCAGGCTGGGTGAGGTTAATGTTTGTAGCAGGTTCATGAGTTTCCTGCCAATGGAGGGTTGTGAAATGACTTGCAGTTGAAAGCAACAATAAACCCAAATTAAAAAAGAAGAAGATTTGGACAAGTCCTATAATTCTGTAATACTAATTAAATTGTGATAAAATAACACAAATACTAAGCAAAATATCAATTTTTTTTATATATATCCAAAATATTTGTGCCTTTTTGGTAGAAATGATGGGACCATGGTGCAGGGAGGCAATTGATTCAGATATGACGGGGTTGAGATGAGCCTACCAGTTCCCTGCTTTCATATAATATTTATAAATCTTGCCATTGTTTTTGTATCCTGCTTGGCTAGCCAACCTCCCTGACTCATTGGTTAAGAGCATCAGTCCCTGACCCAGAAGTAGCGGTTTCAAATCCCACCTGGAGTGTAAAATTCTAACCAAGTTTTTTTTGTTTCTGGAATGGCATTGATGTGAACTGATGAAACGCGTTAGGCCCAGGTCCACATCTCTGTGGGCGCATCACGATTCGTCTCAAAAAGGGTTTTTTAAAAATGTTGGAATTTCAGGTATAAAAATGACCACACGATTCGTCTCAAATTATTATCTTAGCGAAAAAGTAAACAACACGATTCGTCTCAGTACGACATTCTAAGTACCGTACAAATTGAGGGATTTTTTATTAATCAACATTAAATTACGAAATTACCTTCTATGTATATCAGGCTTTGGCCTTCTATGTATTAGGCATGGCTTTCTATATATTTTACCTAACCCTACTATAAACCTGAGGCATTACCTTCTATGTATTGTCCCTAACCCTACTAGTTCAAAGTTCAAAACAATAACAGTACCTACCATATGACTTGTCAAAGCCATCACTAAACTACTTGATGTGAGCGGGAATTTTTTTGGTGCGAGAGGGAATTTTTTCTTATGGGGATAGTTTGAAAGGGCGATTATATATTTTCGATTTTTGAGTATTTGAGACGAATCGTGTTTTGTTTTTCTTGAGACGAATCGTGTTGTGAAAAAGGTCATCTCAGGTAGTTTGAGACGAATCGTGAAACCCCCATCTCTGTGATGTGACGCGTTAGGCCGGGTCTACATCTCCGTGATGTGACGCGTCAGGCCGGGTCCACATCTCCGTGATGTGACGCGTCAGGCCGGGTCCACATCTCCGTGATGTGACACGTTAGGCCATGTCAACATCTCCGTGATGTGAAGCGTTAGGCCGGGTCCACATCTCTGTGATGTGACGCGTCAGGCCGGGTCCACATCTCCGTGATGTGACGCGTTAGGTCGGGTCCACATCTCTGTGATGTGACGCGTTAGGCCGGCTCCACATCTCCGTGATGTGACGCGTCAGGCCGGGTCCACATCTCCGTGATGTGACCATAGATTTAAAATAATAGATAAACAACTCCCTATGTTCCCTGTGTAATCACAGCTGAAGCCAAGGCTCACAGCGTTGCCGTGAGCCCGTAAGGGCAAAAAAACAGAATTCCCTATGCTCGCAATGTAATTTTAGCGATTTTCGTCTTTGATTACTGATCAAACCATACAATTTCATGAAAACTTCTCGAGACAAATTCGGTTATATGGTCTTTTCTACGCCTATTTCAGTAATTTTTTCGTCGTTTAATATTTTCACTGTCGAAATGTTGCCAAATGTTTAAGCCTCTCTTTTTTGATATTTTTTGGCGGGAAAATTTAAATAATAGCAATTGAAACTGATTTTTACGTTTTACTTTTATCACTATCAGCTATCGTTATGAGTCCACGATATTTTTACGAAGGATATATTCTATTATTATACTACCTGAGACCTTTACAATGGAAAAAGACGTTCATACCACTCCAGAGGGTGCTTAAAATCCTCTAACAAGATAGCTTCAGGATATTATTATGCTTATAAATCGTTTTATGACTATTTGATACCCCAAACTATGATTAAAATACATTGAAAGGTAAATTAAGTTCAATTTAATGTGTTTCCTAGGGAATAATCAAAAGTACTAGAATGTTAAGACTACTTACTTGTGGAAGTGTATTTCAGAATTCTTATTATATCGGTTGGTACAGCCATACGGGCAGCAAGAGTTAACCATCTTGAAGATTAGAAAGTGGAGATTACAAAAAATAAACTCGCGTAAAATTATAGAGAGAAAAGAAAATTAGTAAATTCGGAAACTACAAAAGGGTTAGGTTTTTCCATAAGAACCAATGTAAAATTTCCAATGTTTTGCCCTTATAGCGCCCAAAATGCTCACCAGAGTGCTCTCAATCTCTCTCTCAAAATCGACTTCACTTTTGTGCCAACTGTGCGATCTGCGATATCTATTATTCTAAATCTATGGAAGTGACGAGTTAGGCCGGGTCCACATCTTTTTGATGTGACGCGTTGGGCCGGGTCCACATCTCCGTGATGTGACGCGTTAGGCCGGGTCCACATCTCCGTGATATGACGCGTTAGGCTGGGTCCACATCTCCGTGATGTGACGCGTTAGGCTGGGTCCACATCTCCGTGATGAGACGCGTTAGGACGTGTCAACATCTCCGTGATGTGACGCGTTAGGTCGGGTTAACATCTCCGTGATGTGACGCGTTAGGTCGGGTTAACATCTCCGTGATGTGACGCGTTAGGCCGGGTCCACATCTAAATAATGTAACGCGTAAGGCCGGGTACACATTTTAGTAATACATGTCTAGATGCGTTGTTGTGGATGGGATGTGAGCCTGGCACCAGACGTAAAAACGAGCAGATCTAATAAATAGTGATATTTATATTTAAAAAAAAAACTAATAAGCCTTGAAGAACATAAAACCTGTTACATATGTAACATTAGGAAGTTGTGGAGCTAATATGAGATCAGGTACTAACGTCACGTGTGACACGACTATTTTCTTCTTCTTATTTTGACAACATGGAAATTATAATTTATTAAAAATAATTACAATAATTTCCATCTCCTAACTCCGTCTAAATTTGAACCGCCAATGGTGAATTAACGGTACCAGATACCTGAAAATAAGTCGTAATCAACACCTCAGAATCATTGGATTTGATCATAGATTGAAAAAAATAGATAAACAACTCCCTATGTTCCATGTGTAAATACCTCTGAAGCCGGGTTTCAGTTGTGTTTACAGCGTTGCCGTGAACCTGTAAGGACAAAAATACACAATTCCCTATGCTCGTATAGTAATTTTAGCGATTTTCTTCTTTGCAGTACAAAAAATTTCCTTCTCAATGAACATCTTTGCCACGAGTGATTATTTTAGACAAAATCTGAGTGAAAGCTCTTTGAGTGTTAGGTTCTAGGTATACAACCACTAGAAAATGAACACAGAGTTTGGTATTTACGTATATACAGGCTGTCCATAATGTGAGCTACGTTTTTCAGTGAGCTACGTTGACCAATAACACAATAACCATAAGTTGCAGAAGGATAAATTTTGTTAATGTTAACTCATTTTATCAACACCTTTCGAATTAACTAAAACTCGACCTATTCTGATGATTTCAGTTTCTGATCGATTTTGTCAGACAGCCGGACGACCATCCGTGAAAAGTTTTAACTGAAAAACATAACGAGTTATGCCTTGTTCGAAAATTCTCGATATCTCGAAAGAATTAGGTTTATATTTCTGAAACTTTCGATTAACGCGTTATAGGTTATAGCTTTATCAAGGATAGATACAATAAAATAGAGCGCGCGATTAGCTCAATGGTTAAGCACTCGCTTGCCATGCGGAAGTTGGGACCTAAATGGGAAATACAGTATGTTTCAGAAAAGGTGGCCACCCCCTCGTAACTTTTGAACGCGACGGAATTTTTCAATTCTGTAAAGTCCTAGGTATAGGAAGTGCCCTATGGCCCATCCTGTGGTCATATTTATTTTTGGCCCCGGTCGACCCTTCCGGCTTGTAGGCCATATTTTTTCATTTTTCTCGCGAATTTTAAATGGAATGCTATATTTTTTATTCTTGTTAATTAAAGTCTAAGTTAAGCTGAGTATAATGAGCTTTTAAAATTTTCAAAAACCTTATCAGGGGCGGAGCTAGTAGGGTGCAAGTTTCAAAATTGTTACACCCTGTATTTCAGTGTTAATTAGATATTTTAGTACTTTTTTTATGTTCATAGGTTCAAAATATTGTTTTACACCATATGAAATCAAAAAAATATTCTTGTTTACCTCTAATCAGGGTCATAGTAAGGTTTTTGCAAAAGTACTTTTTTTCTCACGTCAATTTTTCCGTAAATTAATGGTGTTCTCGAAATTGGCATTTTTAGAGGTGAAAGTCTGCAGTGACATATGTTTTTTATGCTTGAAATCGAAAGAAAACTTAACGGAGAAGCGATTAAGACAATAAAAAAAGCCATTTAACCTGCTAGTTTTTTCACGACAGTGTCCGGTAAAGTGGGTGAATTTCGTATTGGATTTTTTTTGTTGTTGAGGAAACACAATTGGCATAGAAAATAAATAATATCTAATAAGGGAATAATACTTCAATAAACATAACTAAATGCGAAATTAAATGAAAATTATTTCTTCTAAATCAGTGCCGGATATTTTTTTTTTTTTTCTCTCTCTCTCTTTTTTCACTTTTCAAATTTCAAGCTGTATCAAAAATAATTATCGGATAATGCTGCTTCTAAAGTCGGCCTAGGGGTCCCCTCTTGAGACAATTTTAGTTGGTAAGTTGGTAAAATCTGTAGAAAACACATTGTCAATAATTCTGGAGTCAGTCCGATGGCGCTTTGAATGCAACGATTCTTGTAGGATCACCGAAGTTAAGCAACGACCAGCGAGGAGAAGACTTCGTGATGCTGGCATGCTGGCATTTCGGCCTAGCCCAGGCTGGGTGAGATAAATGTGTTTAGGAGGTTGGTGAGTTTCTTGCGAATGGAATGTAACACCCCCGTTATGATATGACCTTGCAGTTGAAACGCGATATTAAACCCAAATTTAAAAAAAATCATACTGGTGTTGCTAGTAATGAATACCAGGTCTCTAAATAAAAATCTAATTATCTCGAAATTTAAGAGAAAAAAATACCAGGTCAAGTACCAAACTCTTGAGGGTGAAAATGAAACCAATTCAATTATTTTAAAGAGGAGAAGAGAGAGAGAGAGAGAGAGAGAGAGAGAGAAAGAGAGAGAGAGAAAAAAAATTATCCGGCACTGATTTAGAAGAAACAATCTTCCTTTAATTTCGCATTTAGTTATGTTTATTGAAGTATTATTCCCTTATTAGGTATTATTTATTTTCTATGCCAATTGTGTTTCCTCAACAACAAAAAAATCCAATACGAAATTCACCCACTTTACCGGACACTGTCGTGAAAAAACTAGCAGGTTAAATGGCTTTTTTTATGATCTTAATGGCTTCTCCGTTAAGTTTTCTTTCGATTTCAAGCATAAAAAATATATGTCATTGCAGACTTTCACCTCTAAAAATGCCAATTTCGAGAACACCATTAATTTACGAAAAAATTGACGTGAGAAAAAAAGTACTTTTACAAAAACCTTACTATGACCCTGATTAGAGGTAAACAAGAATATTTTTTGATTTCATATGGTGTAAAACAATATTTTGAACCTATGAACATAAAAAAAGTACTAAAAAATCTAACTAACGCTGAAATACAGGGTGTAACAATTTTGAAACTTGCACCCTACTAGCTCCGCCCCTGATAAGGTTTTTGAAAAATTTAAAAGCTTATTATACTCAGCCTAACTTGGACTTTAATTAACAGGAATAAAAAATATACCATTCCATTTAAAATTCGCGAGAAAAATGAAAAAATATGGCTTAAAAGCCGGAAGGGCCGACCGGGGCCAAAAATAAATATGACCACAGGATGGGCCATAGGGCACTTTCTATACCTAGGACTTTACAGAATTGAAAAATTTCGTCGCGTTCAAAAGTTACGAGGGGGTGGCCACCTTTTCTGAAACATACTGTATTGTGCCACTTCTCTCCCATCACAGGTGAAACATACTACAGGATGGCCAAGCTACAACACAGACCACAAGCGTCAACAATTGCTCCTGTTTCATGCCTACGAAATTAAAGGCAGTGAAAAACAATTTTTTTTTTATTAAAAAAACTAATATAATTTTAAGTAAATGTTAACAAACTCAGGGCGAAATTGATACACAAATTTAATATCACAATTCATTGCGAAGCGTCTAATGGTACATTGAATATCAGAGGTTCGAGACATTTTTTTTAAAGATATTAATAACTTTTTTAGTTAAATTTGTTAAAAAAATGTTTTGCCATTTAAAATAACTTATTTGCCCCTTTTTTACCATTAGCTTTACCAGGGGAGGTGTTAAATTCTTTTTATGTTAAAAACTATTGGTTTTCTAGTAAAATTTGTGCTGAATAAATGCTATGAGTCTTATTGTTCAGCCCATAGTAAGAACAGGGCTAATATTACTTCAATTTATTTAGAAAGAGGCTAAAAAGCGAGTGCAGTACTTGTCTCCGGCAATGTTTTCAAGATACCTTAAATTAGGATAAATAATAGAACAATTTATACTCGAAAACGGATAGCCTTTTCACTTTTTCTAAAAATGTTGACCCCTTGAAATTTCCCCTGGTAAAACTACTGGTATAAAAAAATAGACGGAATTTTTACAAAAATTAAATTAATTTCTTATAAAAATATTGCTGAATTATCTGAGATGTAATGTACAATATCTGTGACCCTATTTGGTTGTAGAAAACTCAAATTTGTCTTAAAATACTTCTACTGTCAGCTTATTTTCCGAAATATCACATAGACAGTGTCTTTCTATTTAAAATTCTAAAGTTAATCCCCCTGAGGCCATCCCTAGCAGTGATAGGAAAACAACACTCTGTAAAAATGTTTCCCCTCGATTTAATAGTACATGCGTTTCAGCATTTTCAATATTTACATTTTCTAGAATATTCTTTTTTTTCGAATCCTGTATATTAGTAATGTTTGGTGGTTGTTCTTGTTTATCTGTTTGACCTACATTTTTTTATCTTCTCAATTTGTGTAGAGTTTGTCCTTGGAGGCCAGATTTATTGTTTTAAATGAAACTGAACAGAGACCTTACTAATAATCTGAAAATCTTTCATCTAGCATGTGCTCTCAAGTGTTCTCTGATTTGAAATTTCTTAGCAAAAGACTCCTCACATATCTCACAACTGAAAAGATTACCTCCATACCTTACCACTGAAAGGCTTCTCAACAGTATGAATCTTCAATGTGACTTTTTAAATTACAAGATTGAGTGAAAGATTTTCTACATACCTCAAGTGTACAGTTAAATCAGCTGATTGAGCGAAAGATTTTCTACAAACTTCACATCGAAAAGGCTTTTCACCAGTGTGAGTCCTCAAATGTTTAATTAGGTAACCTGATAGAGCGAAACATTGTCAACAAACTTTACACCTGAAAGGCTTTTCATCAGTATGAGTTCTCATGTGTGCAGTTAATTTACCTGATTGAGAATAGGATTTTCTACAAATTTCACATCTGAAAGGCTTCTCACCAGTGTGAACCCTCATGTGTCTTTTTAAATCACTGGATCGAGTGAAAGATTTTCTACATACCTCACAACTGAAAGGCTTCTCACCAGTGTGAATCCTCTTGTGAATTTTTAAAGAACTTGATTCAGTGAAAGATTTTCTACATACCTTACAACTGAAAGGCTTCTCACCAGTGTGAATCCTCATGTGACTTTTTAAATCACCGGATCGAGTGAAAGATTTTCTACATATCTCACAACTAAATGGCTTCTCACCAGTGTGAAGCATCATGTGACTTTTTAAATCACTGGATCGAGTGAAAGATTTTCTACATACCTCACAACTGAAAGGCTTCTCACCAGTGTGAACCCTCATGTGTCTTTTTAAATCACTGGATCGAGTGAAAGATTTTCTACATACCTCACAACTGAAAGGATTCTCACAAGTGTGAACCATCATGTGACTTTTTAAATCACTGGATCGAGTGAAAGATTTTCTACATACCTCACAACTGAAAGGCTTCTCACCAGTGTGAATCCTCATGTGCTTTTTTAAATTAGAAGATTCAGTGAAAGATTTTCTACATACCTCACAACTGAAAGGCTTCTCACCAGTGTGAATCCTCTTGTGAATTTTTAAATCATTGGATCGAGTAAAAGATTTTCTACATATCTCACAACTGAATGGCTTCTCACTAGTGTGAATCTTCATGTGACTTTTGAAATCACAAGATTTATTGAAAGATTTTCTACATACCTTACAATTGAAAGGCTTCTCACCAGTGTGAATCTTCATGTGACTTTTTAAATTACAAGATTGAGTGAAAGATTTTCTACAGATCTCACAACTGAAAGGCTTCTCACCACTGTGAATCCTCATGTGAATTTCTAAACGACTAGAAACAATGAAAGATTTTCTACATATTTCACAAGTGAAAGGATTCTCACCAGTGTGAAGCCTCATGTGATTATTTTAAATCACGAGATTGAGTAAAAGATTTTCTACAGACCTCACAACTGAAAGGCTTCTCACCAGTGTGAATCCTCTTGTGAATTTTTAAAGAACTTGATTCAGTGAAAGATTTTCTACAAATCTCACAACTGAAAGGCTTCTCACCAGAGTGAATCCACATATGAGATTTTAAATGGCTTGATCGAGTGAAAGATTTTCTACATATCTCACAACTGAAAGGCTTCTCACCAGTGTGAATCCTCAAGTGTTTTTTTAAATTCCAAGATTCAGTGAAAGATTTTCTACATATCTCACAACTGAAAGGCTTCTCACCAGTGTGAATCCTCAAGTGATTTTTTAAAGCACTAGATACAGTGAAAGATTTTCTACATTTCTCACAACTGAATGGCTTCTCACCAGTGTGAATCCTCTTGTGAATTTTTAAAGAACTTGATTCAGTGAAAGATTTTCTACAAATCTCACAACTGAAAGGCTTCTCACCAGAGTGAATCCAAATATGAGATTTTAAATGGCTTGATCGAGTGAAAGATTTTCTACATATCTCACAACTGAAAGGCTTCTCACCAGTGTCAATCCTCAAGTGTTTTTTTAAATTCCAAGATTCAGTGAAAGATTTTCTACATATCTCACAACTGAAAGGCTTCTCACCAGTGTGAATCCTCAAGTGATTTTTTAAAGCACTAGATACAGTGAAAGATTTTCTACATTTCTCACAACTGAATGGCTTCTCACCAGTGTGAATCCTCTTGTGAATTTTTAAAGAACTTGATTCAGTGAAAGATTTTCTACAAATCTCACAACTGAAAGGCTTCTCACCAGAGTGAATCCTCATATGAGATTTTAAATGGCTTGATCTAGTGAAAGATTTTCTACATACCTCACAACTGAAAGGCTTCTCACCAGTGTGAATCCTCAAGTGTTTTTTTAAATTCCAAGATTCAGTGAAAGATTTTCTACATATCTCACAACTGAAAGGCTTCTCACCAGTGTGAATCCTCAAGTGTTTTTTTAAAGTACTAGATACAGTGAAAGATTTTCTACATTTCTCACAACTGAATGGCTTCTCACCAGTGTGAATACTCAAGTGTTTTTTAAAAGTACTAGATTCAGTGAAAGATTTTGTACAAATCTCACAACTGAAAGGCTTCTCACCAGAGTGAATCCTCATATGAGATTTTAAATGGCTTGATTGAGCATGAGACTTTCCACATATGTCGCAACTGAAAGGCTTTAAACTAGTATGTGTAGCAATATGATTTTTAAGATGGAATAGAAAAGAAAATGTCTTTTTACATTTATCACATTCATAAAGTTTTTCTTCTCTGTGTTTATCTAAATGTTTGTTGAGATTATCTAGCAAAATACACGAGTTCTGGTCTGTAGATTTTATTTTATTCACTGTCCTGTGGCTCACATTCAATATTATCTATAAGGATATTATCTTTAATATATACAATGCCTTGTGTCTCAAATTTAATACTGTTTACGTGGAATTCAGTTTCATGAATTGTGTTTGAAGGAGGTGCGTCTGTAGATTCTACATATACACTGCCTTGTGGCTCACATTTAATATTATCTGTATGACATTCAGTTTCATGAAGTGTGTTTGACGGAGATGCATCTGTAGATTCTATATGTTCACTATCCTGTGGCTCACATTTAATATTATCTGTAAATAATTCAGTTTCATGAAGTGTGTTTGAAGGAGGTGCGTCTGTAGATTCTACATATACACTGCCTTGTGGCTCACATTTAATATTATCTATATGGAATTCAGTTTCATGAAGTGTGTTTGAAGGAGGTCCATCTGTAGATTCCATATGTCCAATGTCCTGTGGCTCACAATTGATATCCTCCAACACTGCTTCTCCATTGCATGCACAAGGTGACACTGTGCAAAGGTTGTATTGTTCAGTAGTGTTTATTTCTTTATTGTAATCTTTTTTGGCAATTATACATCCAGTTTTGTTGCAAAATCTGGTGTGTTTCATTACATTGTTTAGTGAAGGAAAGAGAATTCTGCATAGCATACAAATGAACCAGGTGTTATCAAGATGTTTATTCTCATCATGATTGAGTGTTGAGCATTCTCTTTTGCGGCAGATAGCATGATTATAGTTCCTTACAAGAAGTTCTGTCTTGGGAGGAATGGTTTTAGTCACTCTGGGAACAAGAAAAATGATGACAAACATGATTTTATACAGGATTGTCCAGTGTAAATATGAAAAAAGACAAGGACTGATATACAAGTTCAGCAGATTTGGGACACACATACATGGCAGACAGAGTTTGGTTTGAGATGGGAAAGCGTAAGCAAGTGTGTCAATGTTGTTATTTTTCTCGTAAAATTAAAAATAAACAATCATATTATTTTCTAACTTAGGAAAGTGTTCTGGACTCAGGACCGTGCGTCAGCAAATTCCTGAGTAACCAGCTTTGTGAAGTGTAAACATTGTGCTAGAAGTCCGATGAGGAATCCTAACAATACCACTGGCACAGGGGAGCAAAGTGATGAGCAGTTCGGCGGTACACCTATGAGGAGATCGCGGAGGATCCCGTGGAGGTGTACACAAGGAATGTTGAGGCGATGTGTAAGGAGATTGATCAGATGGGGCTCTGGCTAAACTGGAACCCTGGAAGCAGATCCCTGTTGAAGGAGTTCATCATGAAACCTGAGGAGGCACTTCGGGAAGTGGAAAAAGTAAAGCAGGGAATACGAAGAAGTGACCAGCAAATGGTGAGCGATACAAAGGACACAAAAGAGGAAAAGACAAGAAAGGTAAGAGATATGATGATCCATGAATGTGCAACCGATGGGAGCTACTTGAACAAACTGTTAGATGCCAAGAAATGCCCGAATCTGCATTCAAAAGAGTCAAAGTGGACAGGAGTCACTCCCTTTCATAAGGTAAGAAGGGGAACTCAACACTTATTTTCTCATCAGAGGAAGAATAAAACCTGGGTCTGACCTCACTGTCAGAGAAAGCCTTGGGGACATTGTAAATCTATTTCTAGACTGTTTTGTCTTAGAGGGTGTCCAACACATCGAAGTAAAATCAAGAAAGATGAAAAGGAACTTTAAACAAGATATGGCTTTTTGGTCACAGGAGGCAAAGAAAGACATTAAAAAACTTGTTGAAAAAATTGATGAGAAAAAAATATAAAGAATACCCACATGTCGACAACTAACCCTAGAGACATCAAGCAAACCAGGAGAATGGCATAATTAAATTTATATGGTAAATAATTTGAAATCATCCTGCATGGCCTCCCACAGACAAAGATAAGAAGAGTGTAAAGGTAAGAGATTATCAGACAGTGAGAATATCCTATTCTAAAACTTTGTCGCACGCCAGCATGGCAGGGAAAGTCAAGGAAAACCTTGACCTGGCCTCACTAGGAGTTGAAATTAAAGATACAGGGAAAACGGTAAGTAATGATATCTTCATCCGAACAGAAAAGGGTGGGACAGACAAAGTAGCAAAACAAATTACAGAGAATTTTAACAGAGAACATCTCCAATATAAGTTAGAGACAATCTCGCACCTAAAACCCTCATTATAACAACTTTTAATAATAATAATATCCCTTATTTATATTAATTTATATCCCTTATCTATTTATTTAATAGTACAAAATTTTACAGATTAAGTTACTACCAATGCTTACATGAAAAACAGACATCCACTGTAATAGAAAGCCAACAAGTTTTCTCCTCCTTGGTCCTTGGCAAAGTTTAAATGTTGCATCCAATTCAATGTTATCTGATTAGCAATATCTGGTTTGGATTCTGATTTTTCGGTTTTAATTTTTGATGTATACACAGTATTTTGATTGAAGAGAACATTACGGGTATCTGTAAAATAGTATCAAAACAAGGCAGTTTGGCATTGATTTATTCAAGAATTTCTTCATAATAATTTTACTTCTTATAATTTCTAATACTAGAAATTGGAAAATTGAGTTCATTTAAGTTAAAAAAATTCTTTGCTCTGATTTTGTAATTCTCAACAACATAATACTTCAAGGAATCAACATTTTGTAAACTGAGAGGGAGAATTTACCTTTGTTTACAATTTTCTTGAGGGAAAAAATCAGTCTAGCCAGAAATTGTATTATGAAGCTTTTCATCAATACTAGACTTTTACCATAATTTGTGTAAATAAATTCAAAAAACCTTATGGCCAGTTCTGTCAATTTGATGGAACCTGGGTTTATTTATAAATATTGGATTGGAAACCCTAGTTCATAAAGGATTTGACAAATTCTATTGTTCTGGTATTGAGTGACTCTGCAATTGAGCCAACGTGAGGTTTGTCATATTATGATAGCACCAGCCATTGTTATTCAATCTAAATTTATAATATTTTGAAAACAGGCTAGACAGTAAAAAAAAACATACTTGAAAAACACATCTACCTCAGGTTCTACATCCATACCTTCGAAGAAACCAAGAACTGTATTCACTTCAATAAGGGTGGTGCTCCATACTCCAGGTGTTGCGCTACCTTCAGTTGTTATCATGATGGTGTAGGAGTCTTCAGATGATTAAATTTGTCTCGTTCACTGTGCTTATGATCAATCTTCAGAATATGATTGAACTACAATAAAATATTATCATCCAAATTATTAAAGACTTGAAGACTTTGTCATGCTGACATTCCTACGCAAGCCAGGCAGGGTGAGGTTGTGAAATGACCTAGCAGTTGAAAGCAACAGTAAACCCAAATTAAAAAAGAAGAAGAGATTAACAAGTCCTATAATTCTGTAATACTAACTAAATTGTGATAAAATAACACAAATACTAAGCAAAATATCAATATTTTTTTATTTTTTAAATCCAAAATATTTGTGCCTTTTTCTGTAGAAATGATGGGACTATGGTGCAGGGAGGCAATTGATTCAGATATGATGGGGTTGAGATGAGCCTACCAGTTCCCCGCTTTCATATATTTATAAAACTTGCCATTGTTTTTGTATCCAATGAGTCATGGAGCTTGGCTAGCCAACCTCCCTGACTCATTGGTTAAAAGCATTAGTCCCTGACCCAGAAGTTGCGGGTTTGAATCCCAGCTGGAGCGTAAAATTCTAACCAAGTTTTTTTTTGTTTCTGGAATGGCATTGATGTGAAGGTAATGTACCCTAAAGTGATGTGAGAGTGGTGTTGGGGCAAAACTTCATTTTCTAAAATAAATAGCTTGGCTACAGCTAGTACATTTTCTGTTTAGAGTCCTCTAGTGAGACATATACCTGATCATTGGTGAAGGTTTTTCAAAGAAAAAAACAACTGCAATAACAAGAGAACTTAGAGCGCAGAGTTTCCGCATGCATGAGATTAACTTTGAGAGGAAAAGTTGGATCTGTTATGGATACAATGGTCAGGTGAAGAGAAATTAACACTTGTAAAATTCAAAAAAAATATCAATCTTGTAAATTGACAAAGTTTCGTTGGTTTGAATAGGGTTTAACATCATTTTCAATTACATGGTTATATAGGATGGGGGTGTTAAACTCGATTCGCAAGAAACTCACAAACCTGCTTCCCATAACTCAGCCTGGGTTTGACTAGAATGCCAGCATGATGAAGTCTTCAATTCGCTAGACGTTGTTTAACTTGAAGATTTCAAGATTCCGCTGAGAGACAGGTTTTCAAAGAAAAGTTAAATTTTAAATAGATGAGCCATTCCTCGAATACTTCTTGAGAACCCCTGTGATTTGAGCCAAGGGCCAAGGAGGTTAAAATATTAGCGGTCCAGAGCAAATCTAAAAATAAAATAAATTGAAGCTGAAGACATAGCCACCATTATGACGTTTCTTTAGTTTTATGACCAAGAAAAATTAATGAAAGAAACAAATGATTAAAATCATAACAGTAAATAGGTTAATTCGCACCAGAGAGAGAGAAGAGCAGGCTCGACCGTGAAACGTATCCCCGTATTCGTCCCTTGACTATAAAGTGCGGTTCTCTTAATTTGGTCTTGATGTATGATTTATCTTTCATGTTATAATTTTAGTTGATAATATTATAATAGTACTTCTACAATCCCAATCTATTGGAAATATAAAATAGGTGGAGAATTTTTTTTAAAATTTGATTATTGGTTGAAGAAGTGTAAGTTTACGAATGGAATCTTTGAGAACTGGAAATTTAATTTCAATAAGGGTCTTATTACTCATACCTAGTTCTGCTAGGGTATTCCAAGTGAATGAAGGAACTGTTCCTTGTGCTCCAAAGAGAAGTCCAATTACTTTGAATTTTTGAGGCTCAATTTGGTTTGGTATCTTCTTGCCAGGGATGCGGGGTTCATAAGATTGCTCTTTTCTCGGAGTCAACTGTTTCAGCTTGCAAACTATTTTGATCATGATGTATCAAGATTTGCGACCAGTAGGGCCCATCAGCTGTTTTCAAAATCAGTGCCAGAGTTGTAGTAATTTTTCTCTCGCGAAGGAGTGGGTACCTAAACTATACCCAATTCTTCTAAATTAATATTTTTACTTTTTTCATACTTACCTATTAGTTATTTTAGTATTTGTTTCCTCTTTTACTTTCCTTTTTTTCTACTTATGATGTATTGTAGCAACATTAGACTTGGTATCTGACGTGAAAATTAGGTGTTTAGTTATCCGGGACAGCATGAGGTAAACAAAAAATTCAAATAAATTGAACCAATCAAAGGCCGGGATTTGTTGAAAGAGGAACCATCAGCTGTTCAGAGTTGGGCGCATAAATTTGTTCAATTCGAGATAGGCAAGGTTTTCTCTATGTTATAATTATGATCTCAGTGATTCGCACCCAAAAAAATGCCGGAGCCAATTAATTTCAACCTGATATCGATTCTATACACGTGATGAAATGCCTAAGGCATTAACTTCGCCCCGGATTACAATACATTGTACATTTAAATTTTTTTTTTTTTTTTTCTATATCTTATTTTGTAAATACCTATTGTTGATTTTTTATCTTTGTTAATTATTTATTGTATTGTTGTATGTATTGTATAAAAAATAAAGTGTAAATAAATAAATAAAAAATAAATAAATGAAACGCGTAAGGCCAGGACCACATCTCTGTGATGTGACGCGTTAGGCCAGATCCAAATCTCTGTGATGTGACGCGTTAGGCCGGATCCAAATCTCCGTGATGTGACGCGTTAGGCCGGATCCACATCTCCGTGTTGTGACGCGTTAGGCCGGGTCCACATCCTCATAATGTAACGCGTAAGGCCGGGTACACATATTAGTAATACATGTCTAGATGCGTTGTTCTGGATGGGATGTGAGCGTGGCACCAGACGTAAAAACAAGCAGATCTGAGCGCACGGCAGTGCGCCAGGCCAAGTTCCAGCAAGCACGGCAGTGTATCTTTACACGAACCGATTCACCCGGTTTTTCACACACTCATATCTTCGGTTCAATTGATTATAGAGATATGAAATTTGGAACAGAGATTGTCCTAATATCATTAAAAAGACATTGAAAATTTCAAGACTCTATGCAAAAAACTTTCAGAGGAATGTAATTTTGAAATTTGCGATTTTGATACTGACTGACTGACTGACTGATTGACTGACTGACAGATCATCAAAATTATGAGGCACTTCCCGACTACCTAGAAAGCTGAAATTTTGCATGATGGTAGGGTTTATTGTAAAAGTACAGGGAAAAATCTGAAAACCGAAACTTTCGCATTTATTATGCTGTTAAACGGTGTCGTTTTAGGGAGGAATATATATTATCGATTATGAATCTAAATTATGAAGCACTTCCCGACTACCTAGAAAGGTGAAATTTTCCATGATGGTAGGGTTTATTGTAAAAGTACAGGGAAAAATCTGAAAAAGTTCTGAAAACAGTTAAACGGTGTCGTTTTAGGGAGGAACTATACCATATTATGTATATAAATTATGAGGCATTTCCTTACTACCTATAAGGCTGAAATTTTGCATACTGGTAGGGTTTATTGTAAAAGTACAGGGAAAAATCTGAAAACCAGAACTTTTTCACTTCACATGCTGTTAAACGGTGTCGTTTTAGGGAGGAAGTATACTCAATTATGCATATAAATTATGAGGCACTTTCCTACTACCTAGAAAGCTGAAATTTTGTATGGTGCTAGGTTTTATTGTAAAAATACAGGGAAAAATCTGAAAACCGGAACTTTCGCACTTATCATGCTGTTAAACGGTGTTATTTTAGGGAGGAAGTATACTCAATTATGCATATAAATTATGAGGCACTTCCCTACTACCTACAAAGCTGAAATTTTGTATGGTGCTAGGGTTCATTATATAAGTACAGGAAAAAATCTGAAAACCGGCACTTTCGCACTATTTCCGCTGTTAAAGGGTGTCGTTTTAGGGAGCATATTAAAGTGAAGAATCATGAAATTTTTCATAAAAAATAATGAAACTTGTTGTGAAACGAAGCATTTACAAAAAGTAATGATATCCCACAAAAAACTACCGTTAAAAAAAGGGCCAAGTTCCAGAACTTTTATCCAAAAAGGTTTCGCCAATGAATGCAGTGATATCGTGTTTGCGGCCAAGTTATCTTGGTTCTAAACTGAATGACATTTTGAGTTCTCTTCAGTGTGGCAATGAGGTCCATGCCATCGACAAATTTTTACATCAGATTTTGCCACTAGAAACGGAAACAGTAGAAAAACTGGCCCAGTAAAAAAACTGTTTCTACATCCAGTCGCTTGTACAATCAAATGGAGATGTTCACACTGCAGTCGGCACAGTTTTTATTGTTTCTGAAACCTATTATAATATCGTATTTTTCGAATGAAAATTAATTCGTGTCTATTTGTGAGGCGCTACAATGGAAATCGGGGCGAGCAAATGACTTTTTGGTGGCGATCTGGTTCAAACTAGGTTCTATAGATAGGTATGACTTGCTGCTATCTAGGGTTAGTGTTAGGGCCTTTCGTCACCTACTAGGGCCGAATTAGGGCCAAATAAGGGCCTTTTTGGAAAATCATAAATTCGGCTCTAGCGCCTCACTAATTATTAAATTAAATTTAGAAATGCTCCTTTTTGATACCTTTGTGCCACTATGGGATGATTCCACCATCTTCTCTTATTCCTTCGTTGTCAATGCCGGTACCAGTACAAAAGCATTAATGTATTCACATCCATCACGTTCAAAGGCTTTATCACGAATGAACATAAAGAAAAGCATGGAAAAGTAGGACCAGTAAAAATACTGTTTGTAGCCTGTGTGAACGCACTCTGAGAAACAGTTTTTTTACTGGACACAGTAAAAAAACTGTTCCAGTAAAAACTGTTTTGGTGTGAACGGGCTCTTAGGCGTGCTCATACTTTTCACATGAAAACATGCCCTACCAACTACACACACTTTTCTCCTCTAAACAGGATGATGCGCCTGGCAAATGATACTACTGAGTTTGACTTCTGACACGATCTTATAATTATAGGATTATAGTATGTATTTATTTTTATTTTGTTTTATTTTATTTATTATTTTGTTTATTTTTTTTTATTTTGAGTTTTTTTTTTGACATGCTGTGGTTATTTCACAATTTTCTATTTATTGTACTTTCTAGTATATTTTATGAACTTTAGTTTACCCTTGTGATGTATTTGTGATTTATTATTAGTATTTTTGTAACCTTTGTTTATTTTTATCCTTTTATTATTAATATTATTTGTGTATTTGTGTAAATAGAGCTCGGCTCGTTAATATACACCCGTTCTGCGGGCATTTATCATTATCATTAACTATTTCTTTTATTAACACCCGTTTTCTGAGTTCCTCATTTTGTATGTTTTTAACTGCAAACTATCCTCTCACTTGGCCAGTTTTATGCCATCGGTTGTATGGAATATTACCACTACATTTATAGGTACAGAATAATAATATAACCATCACAAGGAGCGAAACTGGCCAAGTTAGAGGATGGTTTGCAGTTAAAAACATACAAAATGAGGAATCAGAAAACAGGTGTTACTAAAAGAAATAGTTTAGAACCAAGATAACTTGGCCGCAAACAAGATATCACTGCATTCATTGGCGAAACCTTTCTGGATAGGAGTTCTGGAACTTGGCCCTTTTTTTAACGGTAGTTTTTTGTGGGATCTATTATACAGGGTGTCCCACCAAACTTGGACACCTCAAATTACTCGGCCCCTGAAAGAGTTTTTGAAAAAGAAAAAATCCTAGGGTACATGGTCTGATTATGCGGTTTCAGTTATGAATTTTTTTTATACAGGGTGGTTTAAAAGTCAGAAATTGAGGTGTCAACTTTCGATTTTTAAATGGATCGACCTGAATCTTATTTGATAATTTTACTTTTAAGTGGTTCCTGAGTACTTTTTCATACAAAAATTTTACATACAGGGTGGTTTTTTTTCGACCAATTTTTTTTTCTAAATCTCGAATAACTCAAGTTTGTTTAATTTTTTCGATAACAAGAATAGAAAGTGTTTGTGTAATGAAAACACGCACTTTCAATTGGCATCAAATTTTTTTATACAGGGTGGTTCACAAGTGAAATAATGACTTGTTTTTTTTTAAAACTGAGTTTTTTTAATTTTTTATTTGGGATTAATAATTCTAATCTAATTTTACACATTTTTTGTTAGTCATATAGAAAAACAAAACTAAAGTGTTGTACAGGGTGAGACATAATTTTTTTGTGACATTTAGAAAAAAAAAATTGGTCAAAAAAAACCACCCTGTATGTAAAATTTTTGTTTAAAAAAGTACTCAGGAACCATTTACAAGTAAAATTATTAAATAAAATTCAGGTCGATCCATTTAAAAATCGAAAGTTGACACCTCAATTTCTGACTTTTGAACCACCCTGTATAAAAAAAAATTCATGACTGAAACTGCATAATTAGACCATGTACCCTTGGATTTTTTATTTTTCAAAAACTCTTTCAGGGGCCGAGTAATTTGAGGTGTCCAAGTTTGGTGGGACACCCTGTATAGTGATATTTATATATTAAAAAAAAACTAATAAACCTTGAAGAACATAGAACCTGTTACATATGTAACATTAGGAAGTTGTGGAGCCAAAATGAGATCAGGTACTAACATCACGTGTGACACGACGATTTTCTTCTTCTTTTTTTGACAACATGAAAATTATAATTTATTAAAAAAAATTACAATAATTTCCATCTTTAAAGCCAACTCCGTCTAAATTTGAAGCGCCAATGGTGACTCAACGGTAACAGATAGCTAAAAATAATTCGTAATCAACACCTCAGAATCATTGGATTTGATATGTCACAACCCCCATCTAGAATGAATGATAAATAAGTTATTTTTTGAACTAGAGCATTTGCAGTACAAAAAATTCCTTCTCAATGAACATCTTTGCCACGAGTGATTATTTTAGACAAAATCTGAGTTAGAGCTCTTGAAGTGTTAGGTTCTAGGTATACAACCATTAGAAAATGAACACAGAGTTTGGTATTTACGCATATACAGGCTGTCCATAATGTTCCACCCCGCCCCCCCGTATCACAAGAACAGCTGTAAATATAGGAAATCACAAAAACCCAAATTCCTTAATTTTTTAGAAGATTTAGTTTCAGCAAAAAAAAAAATTGCCTACACTGCCCCAGTCACCCTCAGCACGGACCTACTTAAAAATCTTAAAAGCAGAGATATGTCTTGAGGCATATTGTTTTAAACGTCCGTTGAGAGAAGTTCATTGCAACAAATTTCAGTGAGCTACGTTTTTTTTTTTTTTTTTTTTTTTTTTTAGTTTTTTTTTTTTTTTTTTATTCTTAAAATATGTAATATATTTTTTTTGAAATATTTCCTTCACAGTCTCTACTCTCTTTTCCAATTATCAATTCCATCTTCATACCCCAACAACGACTCTCCACTCCTCCATCTTCTCCTAGCTCTTCTTATACACATACTTGCTGCACGCTGCGCAGCAATGGAAACTTTTGCACGTACCCATCCTAAGAGGATTGCATAGCCTTTCTTCCATTTATCAGCTTCCATTTATCAGTGAGCTACGTTGACCAATAACTCAATAACCGTAAGTTGCAGAAAGATAAATTTTGTTGATAATTAACGCATTTTATAAAGACCTTTCGAATAAACTAAAACTCGACCTATTCTGATGATGTCAGTTTCTGATCGATTTTGTCAGACAGCCGTACGACCCGTGAAAAGTTTTAACTGAAAAACATAACGAGTTATACCTTGTTCGAAAATTCTCGATATCTCGAAAGAATTAGGTTTATATTTCTGAAACTTTCGATTATCGCGTTATAGGTTATAGCTTTATCAAGGATGGATACAATAAAATAGAGCGCGCGATTAGCTCAATGGTTAAGCACTCGCTTGCCATGCGGAAGGTCCCAAGTTCGATCCCCCGTACCGACAAAATTTTGTATTCTTAATTTGGTTACAGCTGTTTTTAAGGGACACCTTTCGGTGCCCTCGTGTTGACCAAGCGACTAAATGGGAAATATTGTGCCACTTCTCTCCCATCACAGGTGAAACATACTACAGGATGGCCAAGCTACAACACAGACCACAAGCGTCAACAATTGCTCCTGTTTCATGCCTACGAAATTAAAGGCAGTGAAAAACAATTTTTTTTTAATTAAAAAAACTAATATAATTTTAAGTAAATGTTAACAAACTCAGGGCGAAATTGATACACAAATTTAATATCACAATTCATTGCGAAGCGTCTAATGGTACATTGAATATCAGAGGTTCGAGACATTTTTTTAAAGATATTAATAACTTTTTTAGTTAAATTTGTTAAAAAAATGTTTTGCCATTTAAAATAACTTATTTGCCCCTTTTTTACCATTAGCTTTACCAGGGGAGGTGTTAAATTCTTTTTATGTTAAAAACTATTGGTTTTCTAGTAAAATTTGTGCTGAATAAATGCTATGAGTCTTATTGTTCAGCCCATAGTAAGAACAGGGCTAATATTACTTCAATTTATTTAGAAAGAGGCTAAAAAGCGAGTGCAGTACTTGTCTCCGGCAATGTTTTCAAGATACCTTAAATTAGGATAAATAATAGAACAGTTTATACTCGAAAACGGATAGCCTTTTCACTTTTTCTAAAAATGTTGACTCCTTGAAATTTCCCCTGGTAAAACTAATGGTATAAAAAAATAGACGGAATTTTTACAAAAATTAAATTAATTTCTTATAAAAATATTGCTGAATTATCTGAGATGAAATGTACAATATCTGTGACCCTATTTGGTTGTAGAAAACTCAAATTTGTCTTAAAATACTTCTACTGTCAGCTTATTTTCCGAAATGTCACATAGACAGTGTCTTTCTATTTAATATTCTAAAGTTAACCCCCCTGAGGCCAACCCTGGCAGTGATAGGAAAACAAAACTCAGTAAAAAATGTTTCCCCCTCGATTCGATTTAATGGTAAATGAATTTCAGCATTTTCAATATTTACATTTTCTATAATATTCTTTTTTTTCGAATCCTGTATATTAGTAATGTTTGGTGATTGTGCTTGTTTATCTGTTTGACCTACATTTTTTTATCTTCTCACTTTGTTTAGCGTTAGTCCTTGGAGGCCAGTTTTATTGTTTTAAATGAAACTGTACAGAGACCTTACTAATAATCTGAAAATCTTTTATCTAGGATGTGCTCTCAAGTGTTCTCTGATTTGAAATTTCTCAGCAAAAGACTTCTCACATATCTCACAACTGAAAAGATTACCTCCAGTGTCAATCCTCATGTGACATTTTAAATCACAAGATTTATTGAAAGATTTTCTACATACCTTACCACTGAAAGGCTTCTCAACAGTATGAATCTTCAATGTGACTTTTTAAATTACAAGATTGAGTGAAATACAGGGTGTAACAGTTTTGAAACTTGCACCCTACTAGCTCCGCCCCTGATAAGGTTTTTGAAAATTTTAAAGGCTCATTATACTCAGCCTAACTTAGACTTTAATTAACAGGAATAAAAAATATAGCATTCCATTTAAAATTCACGAGAAAAATGAAAAAATATGGCCTAAAAGCCGGAAGGGCCGACCGGGGCCAAAAATAAATATGACCATAGGATGGGCCATAGGGCACTTTCTATACCTAGGACTTTACAGAATTGAGAAATTAGGTCGCGTTCAAAAGTTACGAGGGGGTGGCCACCTTTTCTGAAACATACTGTATAATACGTCCCTTATGAGACGGGGGTTTTACCCTCCAGGACGTTGCCCAACCTTACCAACTACTTAAATTAACCTCACCCAGCCTGAGTGGAGTCGGGAATAGCCAGCATCACGCAATTCGTACCCAGGCGGTCACCCATCCAAGTAGGAACCACGCTGGACGTTGCTTAGGTAGATACCTATTATTATAATTTTATTATCTTTATTGTTAGTCAGTATCGAAACCATCTGAAAATTTCTATCTGCATTCACTGTCTTCTGCTACATCTCATCATCCGTACTTATTATCTAGTTACTGCCAGCGTCTATGGCACGTTGAATACACCAGTTCCCCGCGGATCACTGAGTTAATCAATAATAAGAATAAAATGTATGTAGGTAACTAAATAAAAACACTTCTGGTTGTTTATTTGTAAAAACAAAAACAAAAAAGATTAATCATAGGTAGGTATAGGTAATAACAAAAAAACTATGTGTACCTAATAAAACAAAACAATATACCTAGTTAACTAAACAGGAACTTCAAAATGTAAAAATAGTAAAGGACTTTACAACGTTGCCTTTTATTAGAAACTACAAATTCTCCAACCCGAAAAAATATTGAAAATTTTATTGTTGCTCGAAAAAAATTTAACAGGCAAACAGGATATAGGTAGACATTGAAAAATGAAACAAAAATAATATATTTCTACTTTTATAAAGGTTGATAAAGGTTTTCAGCTGGCTTTGTCAAACTCGGTTTTGCAATATTTGACGGGTTTTTGAACAGCAGGCGCTGTCAAGCTATGTGTTAAACGGACACATAGTTGAAATTACATACTCATGCACTGTGAAATTTAAAATATATTTACTCACATAACTTGTATTGTTTGGCACATGATTCATATTGTAAAAACATAAAATGGAACCTTCACATAGCCTTTGTTATTTTCCTTAATAACTTCATTCCAGTAAGTTTCATCACATAGCTGATCTTACAGATCGATCGGCAAGACCAAGACGGTTCCGGCGATAACCATAACTCCATTTGGCCAAAATTGACACATAGCTCATATTGCTAGACCGACGACGATATAGCATGTGCTCTCAAGTGTTCTCTGATTTGAAATTTCTTAGCAAAAGACTTCTCACATCTCACAACTGAAAAGATTACCTCCAGTGTGAATCCTCATGTGACATTTTAAATCGCCGCTAGAAAGTCAAAGAGGCGTACGTGACAAAAAACGAAAATCGATACTGTCACACAGGCATACTGCTCTTGAAAGAAACTCTTGGTAGCACGAACAGGCGTATGTGATTTCTAAACCCTTGTGAAGATATTGATTTTTTTATGTTTGGGCGTATGTGATATTTGCGGGAAAAGTTGCAGCACACACAGGCTTAAGTGCGCTCTTGAAAACTTTGATAAAATCACTTACGCCTCTTTGACTTTCTGGCGGTGAAATAATCTGAAAATCTTTCATCTAGCATGTGCTCTCAAGTGTTCTCTGATTTGAAATTTCTTAGCAAAAGACTTCTCACATATCTCACAACTGAGAAGATTACCTCCAGTGTGAATCCTCATGTGACTTTTTAAATCACAAGATTTATTGAAAGATTTCTACATATTTCACAAGTGAAAGGTTCTCACCATGTGAACTCATTATATTTTAAATTACAAGATTGAGCAAAGATTTTCTACATATCTCACAACTGAAAGGCTTCTCACCAGTGTGAAGCCTCATGTGATATTTTAAATTACAAGATTGATGAAAGATTTTCTACAGACCTCACAACTGAAAGGCTTCTCATCAGAGTGAATCCTCATGTGATTTTTAAATGACCAGATCGAGTGAAAGAATTCCTACATATCTCACAACTGAAAAGCTTCTCACCAGTGTGAATCCTCATGTGAATTTCTAAACGACTAGAAACAATGAAAGATTTTCTACATATTTCACAAGTGAAAGGATTCTCACCAGTGTGAAGCCTCATGTGATATTTTAATTCACCGGATCGAGTGAAAGATTTTCTACATATCTCACAACTGAATGGCTTCTCACCAGTGTGAATCTCATGTGACTTTTTAAATCACCGGATCGAGTGAAAGATTTTCTACATATCTCACAACTGAATGGCTTCTCACCAGTGTGAATCCTCATGTGATTTTTAAATGACCAGATTGAGTGAAAGAATTTCACATATCTCACAACTGAAAAGCTTCTCACCAGTGTGAATCTTCATGTGAGTTTTCAATTTGCTGGATTGAGTGAAAGATTTTCTACATATCTCACAACTGAAAGGCTTCTCACCAGTGTGAACCTCTTGTGAATTTTAAATCACTAGATCGAGTGAAAGATTTTCTACATATCTCACAACTGAATGGCTTCTCACCAGTGTGAATCCTCATGTGACTTTTTAAATTCCAAGATTCAGTGAAAGATTTTCTACATATCTCACAACTGAAAGGCTTCTCACCAGAGTGAATCATCATGTGATTTTTAGATGGATGATTGAGTGAACTTTCCACATATGTCACAACTGAAAGGCTTCTCACCAGTGTGAATCCTCATGTGACTTTTTAAATTGCTAGATTAGTGAAAGATTTTCTACATATCTCACAACTGAAAGGCTTCTCACCAGTGTGATCTTCATGTGACTTTTTAAATTACTGTATTCAGTGAAAGATTTTCTACATATCTCACAACTGAAAGACTTCTCACTAGTGTGAATCCTCTTGTGAATTTTTAAGACTAGATTCAGTGAAAGATTTTCTACAAATCTCACAACTGAAAGGCTTCTCACCAGATGTGAATCCTCATATGAGATTTTTAAATGGATTGATTGAGTGAGATTTCACATATTCACAACTGAAAGCTTCTCACCAGTGTGAATCTCATGTGACTTTTAATTGCTGATTAGTGAAAGATTTCTACATATCTCACAACTGAAAGGCTTCTCACCAGTGTGATTCTCATGTGACTTTTTAAATACTGATTCAGTGAAAGATTTTCTACATATCTCACAACTGAAAGCTTCTCACTAGTGTGAATCCTCTTGTGATTTTTAAAGCTAGATTCAGTGAAAGATTTTCTACATATCTCACAACTGAAAGGCTTCTCACTAGTGTAATCCACTGTGACTTTTTAATTCCAAGATTCAGTGAAATTTTCTACATATCTCACAACTGAAAGGTTCTCACCAGTGTGAATCTCAAGTGTTTTAAGTCTAGATACAGTGAAAGATTTTCTACATATCTCACAACTGAAAGGGCTTCTCACCAGTGTGAATCCTCATGTGACTTTTTAAATTGCTGGATTAGTGAAAGATTTTCTACATATCTCACAACTGAAAGGCTTCTCACCAGTGTGAATCCTCATGTGACTTTTTAAATTGCTAGATTTAGTGAAAGATTTTCTACATATCTCACAACTGAAAGGCTTCTCACCAGTGTGAATCCTCATGTGACTTTTTAAATTGCTGGATTTAGTGAAAGATTTTCTACATATCTCACAACTGAAAGGCTTCTCACCAGTGTGAATCCTCATGTGACTTTTTAAAGTATAGATTCAGTGAAAGATTTTCTACATACCTCACAACTGAAAGGCTTTCTCACCAGGTGAATCCTCATGTGAGATTTTAAATGGCTTGATCGAGCATGAGACTTTCCACATATGCCTTGGTCTCAAATTTAATACTGTTAGTGGAATTCAGTTTCATAATTTGTGTTTGAAGGTGCATGAGATTCTATATGTTCACTACCTGTGGCTCACATTTAATATATCTGTTAATTGCAGTTTCATGAATTGTGTTTGAAGAGGAGTAGATTCTACATATACACTGCTTTGGGCTCACATTTAATTATTGTGGCATTCTTTATAATGTGTTGACGAGTGCATCGAGATTCTATATGTACACTACTTGTGGCTCCATCATATTATCTATAGATTAGTATCAATGGGTGTTGATGGAACTCAGTTAATCAATGCCTTGTGTCTCAAATTTAATACTGTTTATGTGGAATTCAGTTTCATGAATTGTGTTTGAAGGAGGTGCATCTGTAGATTCCTATGTTCACTATCCTGTGGCTCACATTTAATATTATCTGTAAATAATTCATTTCATGAAGTGTGTTTGAAGGAGGTGCTCTAGATTCTAAATATACACTGCCTTGTGGCTCACATTTAATATTATTTGTATGGCATTCAGTTTCATGAAGTGTGTTTGACGGAGGTGCATCTGTAGATTCTATATGTACACTATCTTGTGGCTCACATTTAATATTATCTATATGGAATTCAGTTTCATGAAGTGGGTTTGAAGGAGGTCCATCTGTAGATTCCATATGTCCAATGTCCTGTGGCTCACAATTGATATCCTTCAACACTGTTTCTCCATTGCATGCACAAGGTGACACTGTGCAAAGGTTATATTGTTCAGTAGTGTTTATTTTTTTTTTGTAATCTACTTTGGCAACTATACATCCAGTTTTGTTGCAAAATCTGGTGTGTTTCATTACATTGTTTAGTGAAGGAAACAGAATACTGCATAGCATACAAATGAACCAGGTGTTATCAAGATGTTTATTCTCATCATGATTGAGTGTTAAGCATTCTCTTTTGCGGCAGATAGCATGATTATAGTTCCTTACAAGAAGTTCTGTCTTGGGAGGAATGGTTTTAGTCACTCTGGGAACAAGAAAAATGATGACAAATAAGATTTTATACAGGATTGTACAGTGTAAATATGAAAAAAGACAAGGACTGATATACAAGTTAATTCAGCAGATTTGGGACACACATACATGGCAGACAGGGTTTGGTTTGAGATGGGAAAGCGTAAGAAAGTGTGTCAATGTCGTTATTTTTCTCGTAAAATTAAAAATGAACAATCATATTTTTTCTAACTTAGTACCTAAAGTGTTCTGGACTCAGACTCAGGACCGTGCGTCAGTAAAATTCCTGAGTAACCAGCTTTGTGAAGTGTAAACATTGATAAGAAACTGTGTACTGAACCGTCTGAACACACACCAGCAGTTCCTTGAGCTGATACTAATGTTTTCTGCTAAAAGTGCGATGAGGAATCCTAACAATACCACTGGCACAGGGAAGCAAAGTGATGAGCAGTTCGGCGGTACACCAGGTACTGACGAGGAGATCGCGGAGGATCCCGTGGAGATGTACACAAGGAATGTTGAGGCAATGTGTGAGGAGATTGATCAGATGGGGCTCTGGCTAAACTGGAACCCTGGAAGCAGATCTCCGTTGAAGGAGTTCATCATGAAACCTGAGGAGGCACTTCGGGAAGTGGAAAAAGTAAAGCAGGGAGTACGAAGAAGTGACCAGCAAATGGTGAGCGATACAAAGGACACAAAAGAGGAAAAGACAAGAAAGGTTAGAGATATGATCCATGAATGTGCAACCGATGGGAGCTACTTGAACTGTTAGATGCCAAGAAATGGCTTGGGCCATCTGCATTCAAAAGAGTCACAGTGGACAGGAGTCACTCCCTTTCAAAAGGTAAGAAGGGGAACTTAACCCTTATTTTCTCATCAGAGAAAGAAGAAAACCTGGGTCTGACCTCACTGTCAGAGAAAGCCTTTGGGGACATTGTAAATCTATTTCTAGATGGTACAGTCTTAGAGGGTGTCCAACACATCAAAGTAACTTAAAAAGAGATGGAAAGGAACTTTAAACAAGATATGTTTTTTTTTGTCACAGGAGGCAGACATTAAAAACTTGTTGAAAAAATTGATGAGAAAAAAATATAAAGAATACCCACATGTCGACAACTAACCCTAGAGACATCAAGCAAACCAGGAGAATGGCATAATTAAATTTATATGGTAAATAATGTGAAATCATCCTGCATGGCCTCCCACAGACAAAGATAAGAAGAGTGTAAAGGTAAGAGATTATCAGACAGTGAGAATATCCTATTCTAAAACTTTGTCGCACGCCAGCATGGCAGGGAAAGTCAAGGAAAACCTTGACCTGGCCTCACTAGGAGTTGAAATTAAAGGTACAGGGAAAACAGTAAGTAATGATATCTTCATCCGAACAGAAAAGGGTGGGACAGACAAAGTAGCAAAACAAATTACAGAGAATTTTAACAGAGAACATCTCCAATATAAGTTAGAGACAATCTCGCACCTAAAACCCTCATTATAACAACTTTTAATAATAATAATATCCTTTATTTATATTAATTTATATCCCTTATCTATTTATTTAATAGTACAAAATTTTACAGATTTAGTTACTACCAATGCTTACATGAAAAACAGACATCCACTGTAATAGAAAGCCAACAAGTTTTCTCCTCCTTGGTCCTTGGCAAAGTTTAAATGTTGCATCCAATTCAATGTTATCTGATTAGCAATATCTGGTTTGGATTCTGATTTTTCGGTTTTGATTTTTGATGTATACACAGTATTTTGATTGAAGAGAACATTACGGGTATCTGTAAAATAGTATCAAAACAAGGCAGTTTTGCATTGATTTATTCAAGAATTTCTTCATAATAATTTTACTTCTTATAATTTCTAATACTAGAAATTGGAAAATTGAGTTCATTTAAGTTAAAAAAATTCTTTGCTCTGATTTTGTAATTCTCAACAACATAATACTTCAAGGAATCAACATTTTGTAAACTGAGAGGGAGAATTTACCTTTGTTTACAATTTTCTTGAGGGAAAAAATCAGTCTAGCCAGAAATTGTATTATGAAGCTTTTCATCAATACTAGACTTTTACCATAATTTGTGTAAATAAATTCAAAAAACCTTATGGCCAGTTCTGTCAATTTGATGGAACCTGGGTTTATTTATAAATATTGGATTGGAAACCCTAGTTCATAAAGGATTTGACAAATTCTATTGTTCTGGTATTGAGTGTCTCTGCAATTGAGCCAACGTGAGGTTTGTCATATTATGATAGCACCAGCCATTGTTATTCAATCTAAATTTATAATATTTTGAAAACAGGCTAGACAGTAAAAAAAAACATACTTGAAAAACACATCTACCTCAGGTTCTACATCCATACCTTCGAAGAAACCAAGAACTGTATTCACATCAAAAAGGGTGGTGCTCCATACTCCAGGTGTTGCACTACCTTCAGTTGTTATCATGATGGTGTAGGAGTCTTCAGATGATTAAATTTGTCTCGTTCACTGTGCTTATGATCAATCTTCAGAATATGATAGAACTACAATAAAATATTATCATCCAAATTATTAAAGACTTGAAGACTTTGTCATGCTGACATTCCTACGCAAGCCAGGCAGGGTGAGGTTGTGAAATGACCTAGCAGTTGAAAGCAACAGTAAACCCAGATTAAAAAAGAAGAAGAGATTAACAAGTCCTATAATTCTGTAATACTAACTAAATTGTGATAAAATAACACAAATACTAAGCAAAATATCAATTTTTTTTATTTTTTAAATCCAAAATATTTGTGCCTTTTTCTGTAGAAATGATGGGACCATGGTGCAGGGAGGCAATTGATTCAGTTATGATGGGGTTGAGATGAGCCTACCAGTTCCCTGCTTTCATATATTTATAAAAACTCGCCATTGTTTTTGTATCCAATGAGTCATGGAGCTTGGCTAGCCAACCTCCCTGACTCATTGGTTAAGAGCATTAGTCCCTGACCCAGAAGTTGCGGGTTTGAATCCCAGCTGGAGCGTAATATTCTAACCAAGTTATTTTTTGTTTCTGGAATGGCATTGATGTGAAGGTAATGAACCCTATAGTGATGTGAGAGTGGTGTTGGGGCAAAACTTCATTTTCTAAAACAAATAGCTTGGCTACAGCTAGTACATTCACTGTTTATAGTCCTCTAGTGAGACATATACCTGATCATTGGTGAAGGTTTTTCAAACAGCTGCAATAACAAGAGAACCTAGAGTGCAGAGTTTCCGCATGCATGAGAATAACTGAGAGGAAATGTTTGGATCTGTTATGGATACAATGGTCAGGTGAAGAGAAATTAACACTTGTAAAATTCAATTTTTTTTATCAATCTTGTAAATTGAAAAAGTTTTGTTGATTTGAATAGGGTTTAACATCATTAATCATTTTTCAATTACATGGTTATATAGGAGGGGGGTGTTAAACTCGATTCGCAAGAAACTCACAAACCTGCTTCCCATAACCCAGCCTGGGTTTGACCGGAATGCCAGAATGATTAAGTCTTCAACTCGCAAGACGTTGTTTAACTAGAAATTTCAAGATTCCGCGGAGAGACAAGTTTTCAAAGAAAAGTTAAATTTTCAATAAATGAGCCATTAAGTGTATTTTCTGTACTTAATCTCTCCCAATCTGGCATCAGCTGATCACAGATTAAGGATTTCTCCTCACGGCTTGTTCTTATTTCTCCTCCAATCTTAACCCGACGTTTTCGTCAGATTGAGATCAACGCCATTTTGAAATCAATTTGACTTTGAGGTTGACCTTCTGCAAATTTTAATATTTGTTTACGTTTTCTGTATTTTCACGCTCTGTTGTTGTTGTCATTTTCCCAAATTCCCAGATCATATTTATATAACATCTCATCTCCGTGCATTTTCCAAATATTTATTGAATTTCGAACATTTATTATTTAGTTTTAGTCTTTTAGTGTTTGTATAGAATTTTATAAACCTGTTACCTTCCTGTCTCTTGAAGCAGTGTCACAATGGACCCTTATGACAATGGTAAGTCTTTTCATGGAATGTCAAGCTCCTAAATCACAAGCTTCATCTTGTGATTTAGACAACTTGATATCATTAAATAAACTGAAATTTTATTAATCTCCTTACTCACTTTAAACCTAAAGCCAGAATTAGAAGGCTTCAAACCTAATAATGATATTATTAACTATGACCTTAGAAATCTTTTACTTTCGGAAAAATTTCCCTTCTAAAACCCATAAAATGCTGCATTTTAAAAAAGTGAAACATGTCAGCAATCAAAGTTAAAGAATTATTTTTGGGTTATTTGTACATGATTAACTTTACAAGATAATTTACATTGAAGATTCTGAGAAATCAAGAGAATACCTAGTAATTGATCTTTTGTGCACACCTGATTCAGTCTCCTGAACACTTAAGGATGGGAAATATACCTCATCTTGGCCAAAAATTACAGTTAGGGTTCTCAAAATTACCTCTGAAGTCAATAATATTTCACTGAACCTCTTTTGTCTGCATTAAAAAAAAAGACGAGTGTTTCACATCCTTTTTTATTTTGTAGCAATGAAACAGCTACTGCAGATGCTTGTGGACTGTGTTGTAGCCAGATGGGTGAGAAGTGACAGTACTTCCAATTTAGGTGCTGTGTGAACACCAGTGCACCAGAAGGTATCCCTTACAAACAACTATAACCAAATTTGAACCTGGGACCTTCTGCATGGCAAGCAAGTGCTTAATCACTGATTTATATGCATTAATTATGATTTTTTGAATATCAAACTAATCTAGTTCTTTCTTCTTATTCTTTTCAGAAGAAATCATTGATGATCCTGAGCCGTGTGGAATCATGGATTCAGCAGCATCTACATCAAATATTGAAGGTGAGTTTGTGTTTATGAAATTACTAAATAGACCATGGTGACTACTTTCTCCAAATTAAAATGTATGTAGTTGATCAAATTTACCAGATATATTAAAAAAAATACACTATGTAACTGCAGTAAATAAGTCTAAAACCATTTGACTTATGTGTAATTAATTTTTTTTCTCTTTGTTTCAGACTCTCAAGACACACCACGACAGGTGCAAATGAGTTATTGGACTTCAATATCCGGACAGCATCCAGGGGACACTACATGCCGTCTCATAGGTTTGAGAGGTGAGTTGGAGAGCGTCTTTGCAGACAAAAAAACCACATCAAGGGGAGCTTGGCAGAAGGTGGCACAGAAACTGGCAGATGAGGGACTTCCTGTTCCTAGCTCCTCTCTGAAAGATGCTGGAGAAAAATGTCATAACAAGTGGAAGAACCTCATGAGGATGTACCAGGACCATGCAAAGTATTTGAAGTCCACGGGGAAAGGGTTTCGCCCTGAACCCAAATACTTCAAAGAAATGCATGAGGTCGTGGGAGATTTCCATGATGTGAATCCTCCATTTGAACTTGACAGCTTCTCTCCAGTGTCTATCTCTTCTTCCCTTCAACCTGTTTCCTCTATTCCTACAAGGCCACTTTCTATTCTTGAACCACTTCCTATATCTTCAAATCCCATGATTTCTCCTCTCTCTTCAAGATCTACTACAAGAACATACAGACTACCCTACTCCATTTTACAATCATCCATATTACTCTCATCTCCCCATCCAACTACTACCAATCCACCCTCATCATCTCTCCTCTCATCCCCCATCCACCCTCATCATCTCTCATCTCATCACCCCGTCCACCCTCATTATCTCTCCTCTCATCCCCCCGTCCACCCTCATCATCTCTCCTCTCATCCCCCCATCCGACCTCATCATCTCTCCTCTCATCCCCCGCCCATCCTCATCATCTCTCCTCTCATCCACCCATCCACCCTCATTATCTCTCCTCTCATCCCCCCGTCCAGCCTCATCATCTCTCCTCTCATCCACCCGTCCAGCCTCATCATCTCTCCTCTCATCCCCCCATCCACCCTCATCTCTCCTCTCATCCCCCCATCCACCCTCATCATCTCTCCTCTCATCCCCCCGTCCACCCTCATCATCTCTCATCTCAACCCCCCGTCCACCCTCATCATCTCTCATCTCATCCCCCCATCCACCCTCATCATCTCTCCTCTCATCCTCCACATCCAGGCCTCGTCCTTCTTTCATTCTTTCATCCAGCCCTCTTGCTCGTGTTGTGCCAGCTGACCAAACAATGTCAACATCACGCCATGAAAATCCCCGGAGGTCAACAAAGTCTAGGAAACTAGATCAAATCCTCAGCAAGCTGGATGAGTCCCTTGCAAACTCAAGAGAATTCCAGATGAAACAGATAAATATAATGGAAAAAATGTTGGAAGGAGAGGTGGAAGCCAGACGAAGAGAAGAAGAGAGAAGTCAGAGGGAAGAAGAAAGAAACGAAAGGAATAGAGAATTTAATCAAAGAATAGTAGAAAAGATGATGGAAAACCAAGAAAAAATTGTAAGAATGTTGGAAAGGAGGAGAAGAGATCGCTCCAGATCTCCTGTTTAAATTGTAAATATTTTTTTTGTATATATTTTGCTTTCTCTTTGTTTTTTTTTTTTAATTGTAAATAAAAAAAACTAATTATATTTTATATTTCTTAAATTTAAAACCATTTTTTTCCTTTTCCTTGAAGTTCTCTTAGTGGGTTATTCATCTGAACATAATGTGCTTTTTTTTAAATATAATATGCTTGGTGAAAATATGGATAAAATTATCTATAAAACTGTATGTATGTATGGTCACCGTGCATGCAATGCCTAGCGCGCTAACTCACTCTGCCACGGTGACTTCATCTATAAAACTGCAAATTATCTATAAAACTGCAAAAAAAATTATCTATAAAACTGCAAATCACAGCCCAAATGGTACCAGATATTGAAATTTTCATGACAGTGGAACCAATAAAAAATAACTTTGAACCTTATTAGAACTATAAATTATTGCAAATAATAGTGAAATTGATAATTTTATTCTTCATTCAGTTGGACCAGAATTACTCATCCCTTGGGGCTTTGTTGCTGCTACAGCAGCAAGATTAGTTTGAACATAGTGCTTCCTTGATGGCATTTCTTTTTATACAACCATGTTGATAGTCATCATTGTCCGATCCTACAAACATATGAGTAATATTGTTAAGATTATTAAAAGAAAAAAAAATTGAAATCATATTTCTAAATGCTAGCTGTTTCATACATAAGATCATGGATGGGGTTAGGGTTACGATGTTAGTGACTGTCACAATAATTCTTTGTAATTTATGCAAATATTTTTTAATAAATAAATTACAACTACTACTAATGTGCAAATAATCACCATACAGTGAAGTCATTGTGAACTATTGTGGCCAGAAACAGTAGGGTGGACATGGCTTTTCAAGTACATCACTGACCCATACCTCATACAGATTTGTTACTAAAGATTATGGACGTCACCAACCTGATGCTGCACAGCTGCTTCCAAGTTCCAAGTCCTCATTGTTCTGTGTTACAATGTCTTGTATGATGTCATCTTGGAGAAAGCAAAAGTTGTGCAATACGCAAGCAGCATTAATGCGTAGAGCTACTTTTTTTGGCTCATTTACATCAATGTACTTGAGTCGTCTCCATCTTCCTTTTATGAGGCCAAACACATTTTCTATTGGAACCCTATTGATTTGAAAATTCATTAACTGAATTAGTTGATATATCTAATGCTGTGGTAAGATCATGTTTCTTTACATCTATTTTTTTGGTTTCGATAAGGTACAATATAACTTTATTTTTTCAAACAAGAACAAACAAATAAGAGCTGGTAGATGTAGTTGCCTTGACCGCCAAACAAAACATGAGGGGACGATTTATTAACATATCAAGGAGCAAGTGTCATGTAAGTTACGTCCCACACCAACTTCTTCCCACAAGAACAGGAATCCAGAGTGACACAGTCTGACCGCTTACCATCATGAGAACTAATTATAAGAACCAATTACACATATTTTTTAATATATAATTTACCTGGTTTTACTCAAAGCAGTATTGAATTTCCTTTCTGACTCAGTCATTGCCCCATGGTTTTTATACGGAACAATTAACCAAGATCTTAGGGGATATGCTGAATCCCCTAATAAATGGTATTCTTGCTTATGCAAAACAGCTTTTGATCCATGGTCATCAATAGTTTTAGAAATGCTGCTACGAGAGAGGACTCTGGCATCATGACATCTGCCTGATGATCCGATGTACACATTTGTGAGCAACTTTTTTGATGTACAAATTCCCTGGAGAACCATACTTTTACTCTGTTTTCTATTGTTGTACATGTTGCCAATGCTGTTTGGGAATTTAGCCAGGATGTGGCACCCATCAATGGCTCCAATCACTCCTGCAAGTGTACCAAATAAAGTTATTTGTTTAAATAACTATTTTTATTTGGAACAGCTAAGCTCTTCAATAATGAATAAAAATAATTCCATCTTTGTTTATAAATATTTCTATAAAATATGTCAATTCAGGTACAATATAGGACACAATTAATAGATTATGTGCAATTGCTCAAAGGTGAGATGTGTACTACCTCATAATAAAAAAGACACAATATGTATACCGATCCTCCAAAAAATTGTTGAACTTAAGGGGAAAAATCTATTACATTTTTAATATTTTAATTTTCTGTGTGTAGAGTGATTAAAAGGCTATTGGAAAAATTATAAATTGTTTACCAGGGAATTTTGCTAAACTTTCAAACTGTTCTGCAATTATCTGACATTCAGCCTCAGATGGCCACTTAATATATTTTTCTGCAATGTCAGCAAGTACTTGACATAGATCATCCACTGCTTGCAATACAGTGCTGTCTGCTGCATTAAATTGATCACCTATTTTTCTTAAACTGATCTGTGTTCCCATGTATGTCAGTCCCATCAACGTTTTTTTCTCCAATGAAACAGTTTGGCGCCTATGTGTTGAATTAATTGGGTGTTTTCTTAATTCGTCCAGGAGCAGTTTGAAACTCTGAACTGTCATTCTAAAGAGACGGTGAAAATCCTCATCATTATACCTAAAGGAGAAGGGAAAAAGCATACCAGATTATAAGAAGCAGGTAGCAGCTGGCTTGCTTGTTTCAAGATAAGTCTGTTCCTGACCCTATCTAAGATATAAGCTTTTCTATTCAAACATCTCTATAGGTACATTGAAAGAATACTATTGATAATGAGACCCTACGCAGTGGAGATGGTAAAAAGTATGACCCTCATTTGTGTCAGATGACAACCAAGTTTTATACTAATCATCTCAATTTTACCTTTGTACCCACACTTCAGCATAGATATTAGGTCGGGAATGGTCTTCCCGTCTTAAAATTTCTATTCCTGCTTTGAAGCTCTCTTTCAAACTACTTTCTCCTTTGGACTGACAGAGAATTATTGAGAATAGTGTGTCTAATTTCCTCTCTGTTCGTTTCTGTCGAAATTCCATTTCTCTTTCTTTCTCTCGAGTCATAAGTTCATAAATATCAGCACTACTTTTAACCAAGGCACTTATTAATTCTAATTCCATTTTTAAGTAATTTGGTACAATCTAGGCTGAAATACTGATGCTGACTAAAAGAAAATTTGTTTACAAAACACCCACCTGTTTCCTTGGAGGGAAACATGTTTCTCGAACTGCCCGCTCCCTGGGCGGGTTTACGAAAGCTCGTCAAAACAGGTAGTTACAACTTTCGTGCCAAGAATATCAAGTCTCAGAAAAGCGCGAAATATTTTCAAATCGTGCTATTTCTTTTAGTTTATTAAAATCTCGCCAGAGCGCGTTCGAGGCGTACTAAAATCCGGGTTCCCCCACCACAAGTTCTAATCTCTACAGATTGAGATTCAGATTACACCAAAAATACACTTATTAAGTGTATTTTTGGTGTAATCTGAATCTCAATCTGTAGAGATTAGAACTTGTGGTGGGGGAACCCGGATTTTAGTACGCCTCGAACGCGCTCTGGCGAGATTTTAATAAACTAAAAGAAATAGCACGATTTGAAAATATTTCGCGCTTTTCTGAGACTTGATATTCTTGGCACGAAAGTTGTAACTACCTGTTTTGACGAGCTTTCGTAAACCCGCCCAGGGAGCGGGCAGTTCGAGAAACATGTTTCCCTCCAAGGAAACAGGTGGGTGTTTTGTAAACAAATTTTCTTTTAGTCAGCATCAGTATTTCAGCCTAGATTGTACCAAATTACTTAAAAATGGAATTAGAATTAATAAGTGCCTTGGTTAAAAGTAGTGCTGATATTTATGAACTTATGACTCGAGAGAAAGAAAGAGAAATGGAATTTCGACAGAAACGAACAGAGAGGAAATTAGACACACTATTCTCAATAATTCTCTGTCAGTCCAAAGGAGAAAGTAGTTTGAAAGAGAGCTTCAAAGCAGGAATAGAAATTTTAAGACGGGAAGACCATTCCCGACCTAATATCTATGCTGAAGTGTGGGTACAAAGGTAAAATTGAGATGATTAGTATAAAACTTGGTTGTCATCTGACACAAATGAGGGTCATACTTTTTACCATCTCCACTGCGTAGGGTCTCATTATCAATAGTATTCTTTCAATGTACCTATAGAGATGTTTGAATAGAAAAGCTTATATCTTAGATAGGGTCAGGAACAGACTTATCTTGAAACAAGCAAGCCAGCTGCTACCTGCTTCTTATAATCTGGTATGCTTTTTCCCTTCTCCTTTAGGTATAATGATGAGGATTTTCACCGTCTCTTTAGAATGACAGTTCAGAGTTTCAAACTGCTCCTGGACGAATTAAGAAAACACCCAATTAATTCAACACATAGGCGCCAAACTGTTTCATTGGAGAAAAAAACGTTGATGGGACTGACATACATGGGAACACAGATCAGTTTAAGAAAAATAGGTGATCAATTTAATGCAGCAGACAGCACTGTATTGCAAGCAGTGGATGATCTATGTCAAGTACTTGCTGACATTGCAGAAAAATATATTAAGTGGCCATCTGAGGCTGAATGTCAGATAATTGCAGAACAGTTTGAAAGTTTAGCAAAATTCCCTGGTAAACAATTTATAATTTTTCCAATAGCCTTTTAATCACTCTACACACAGAAAATTAAAATATTAAAAATGTAATAGATTTTTCCCCTTAAGTTCAACAATTTTTTGGAGGATCGGTATACATATTGTGTCTTTTTTATTATGAGGTAGTACACATCTCACCTTTGAGCAATTGCACATAATCTATTAATTGTGTCCTATATTGTACCTGAATTGACATATTTTATAGAAATATTTATAAACAAAGATGGAATTATTTTTATTCATTATTGAAGAGCTTAGCTGTTCCAAATAAAAATAGTTATTTAAACAAATAACTTTATTTGGTACACTTGCAGGAGTGATTGGAGCCATTGATGGGTGCCACATCCTGGCTAAATTCCCAAACAGCATTGGCAACATGTACAACAATAGAAAACAGAGTAAAAGTATGGTTCTCCAGGGAATTTGTACATCAAAAAAGTTGCTCACAAATGTGTACATCGGATCATCAGGCAGATGTCATGATGCCAGAGTCCTCTCTCGTAGCAGCATTTCTAAAACTATTGATGACCATGGATCAAAAGCTGTTTTGCATAAGCAAGAATACCATTTATTAGGGGATTCAGCATATCCCCTAAGATCTTGGTTAATTGTTCCGTATAAAAACCATGGGGCAATGACTGAGTCAGAAAGGAAATTCAATACTGCTTTGAGTAAAACCAGGTAAATTATATATTAAAAAATATGTGTAATTGGTTCTTATAATTAGTTCTCATGATGGTAAGCGGTCAGACTGTGTCACTCTGGATTCCTGTTCTTGTGGGAAGAAGTTGGTGTGGGACGTAACTTACATGACACTTGCTCCTTGATATGTTAATAAATCGTCCCCTCATGTTTTGTTTGGCGGTCAAGGCAACTACATCTACCAGCTCTTATTTGTTTGTTCTTGTTTGAAAAAATAAAGTTATATTGTACCTTATCGAAACCAAAAAAATAGATGTAAAGAAACATGATCTTACCACAGCATTAGATATATCAACTAATTCAGTTAATGAATTTTCAAATCAATAGGGTTCCAATAGAAAATGTGTTTGGCCTCATAAAAGGAAGATGGAGACGACTCAAGTACATTGATGTAAATGAGCCAAAAAAAGTAGCTCTACGCATTAATGCTGCTTGCGTATTGCACAACTTTTGCTTTCTCCAAGATGACATCATACAAGACATTGTAACACAGAACAATGAGGACTTGGAACTTGGAAGCAGCTGTGCAGCATCAGGTTGGTGACGTCCATAATCTTTAGTAACAAATCTGTATGAGGTATGGGTCAGTGATGTACTTGAAAAGCCATGTCCACCCTACTGTTTCTGGCCACAATAGTTCACAATGACTTCACTGTATGGTGATTATTTGCACATTAGTAGTAGTTGTAATTTATTTATTAAAAAATATTTGCATAAATTACAAAGAATTATTGTGACAGTCACTAACATCGTAACCCTAACCCCATCCATGATCTTATGTATGAAACAGCTAGCATTTAGAAATATGATTTCAATTTTTTTTTCTTTTAATAATCTTAACAATATTACTCATATGTTTGTAGGATCGGACAATGATGACTATCAACATGGTTGTATAAAAAGAAATGCCATCAAGGAAGCACTATGTTCAAACTAATCTTGCTGCTGTAGCAGCAACAAAGCCCCAAGGGATGAGTAATTCTGGTCCAACTGAATGAAGAATAAAATTATCAATTTCACTATTATTTGCAATAATTTATAGTTCTAATAAGGTTCAAAGTTATTTTTTATTGGTTCCACTGTCATGAAAATTTCAATATCTGGTACCATTTGGGCTGTGATTTGCAGTTTTATAGATAATTTTTTTTGCAGTTTTATAGATAATTTGCAGTTTTATAGATGAAGTCACCGTGGCAGAGTGAGTTAGCGCGCTAGGCATTGCATGCACGGTGACCATACATACATACAGTTTTATAGATAATTTTATCCATATTTTCACCAAGCATATTATATTTAAAAAAAAGCACATTATGTTCAGATGAATAACCCACTAAGAGAACTTCAAGGAAAAGGAAAAAAATGGTTTTAAATTTAAGAAATATAAAATATAATTAGTTTTTTTTATTTACAATTAAAAAAAAAAAACAAAGAGAATGCAAAATATATACAAAAAAAATATTTACAATTTAAACAGGAGATCTGGAGCGATCTCTTCTCCTCCTTTCCAACATTCTTACAATTTTTTCTTGGTTTTCCATCATCTTTTCTACTATTCTTTGATTAAATTCTCTATTCCTTTCGTTTCTTTCTTCTTCCCTCTGACTTCTCTCTTCTTCTCTTCGTCTGGCTTCCACCTCTCCTTCCAACATTTTTTCCATTATATTTATCTGTTTCATCTGGAATTCTCTTGAGTTTGCAAGGGACTCATCCAGCTTGCTGAGGATTTGATCTAGTTTCCTAGACTTTGTTGACCCCCGGGGGATTTTCATGGCGTGATGTTGACATTGTTTGGTCAGCTGGCACAACACGAGCAAGAGGGCTGGATGAAAGAATGAAAGAAGGACGAGGCCTGGATGTGGAGGATGAGAGGAGAGATGATGAGGGTGGATGGGGGGATGAGATGAGAGATGATGAGGGTGGACGGGGGGTTGAGATGAGAGATGATGAGGGTGGACGGGGGGATGAGAGGAGAGATGATGAGGGTGGATGGGGGGATGAGAGGAGAGATGAGGGTGGATGGGGGGATGAGAGGAGAGATGATGAGGCTGGACGGGTGGATGAGAGGAGAGATGATGAGGCTGGACGGGGGGATGAGAGGAGAGATAATGAGGGTGGATGGGTGGATGAGAGGAGAGATGATGAGGATGGGCGGGGGGATGAGAGGAGAGATGATGAGGTCGGATGGGGGGATGAGAGGAGAGATGATGAGGGTGGACGGGGGGATGAGAGGAGAGATAATGAGGGTGGACGGGGTGATGAGATGAGAGATGATGAGGGTGGATGGGGGGATGAGAGGAGAGATGATGAGGGTGGATTGGTAGTAGTTGGATGGGGAGATGAGAGTAATATGGATGATTGTAAAATGGAGTAGGGTAGTCTGTATGTTCTTGTAGTAGATCTTGAAGAGAGAGGAGAAATCATGGGATTTGAAGATATAGGAAGTGGTTCAAGAATAGAAAGTGGCCTTGTAGGAATAGAGGAAACAGGTTGAAGGGAAGAAGAGATAGACACTGGAGAGAAGCTGTCAAGTTCAAATGGAGGATTCACATCATGGAAATCTCCCACGACCTCATGCATTTCTTTGAAGTATTTGGGTTCAGGGCGAAACCCTTTCCCCGTGGACTTCAAATACTTTGCATGGTCCTGGTACATCCTCATGAGGTTCTTCCACTTGTTATGACATTTTTCTCCAGCATCTTTCAGAGAGGAGCTAGGAACAGGAAGTCCCTCATCTGCCAGTTTCTGTGCCACCTTCTGCCAAGCTCCCCTTGATGTGGTTTTTTTGTCTGCAAAGACGCTCTCCAACTCACCTCTCAAACCTATGAGACGGCATGTAGTGTCCCCTGGATGCTGTCCGGATATTGAAGTCCAATAACTCATTTGCACCTGTCGTGGTGTGTCTTGAGAGTCTGAAACAAAGAGAAAAAAAATTAATTACACATAAGTCAAATGGTTTTAGACTTATTTACTGCAGTTACATAGTGTATTTTTTTTAATATATCTGGTAAATTTGATCAACTACATACATTTTAATTTGGAGAAAGTAGTCACCATGGTCTATTTAGTAATTTCATAAACACAAACTCACCTTCAATATTTGATGTAGATGCTGCTGAATCCATGATTCCACACGGCTCAGGATCATCAATGATTTCTTCTGAAAAGAATAAGAAGAAAGAACTAGATTAGTTTGATATTCAAAAAATCATAATTAATGCATATAAATCAGTGATTAAGCACTTGCTTGCCATGCAGAAGGTCCCAGGTTCAAATTTGGTTATAGTTGTTTGTAAGGGATACCTTCTGGTGCACTGGTGTTCACACAGCACCTAAATTGGAAGTACTGTCACTTCTCACCCATCTGGCTACAACACAGTCCACAAGCATCTGCAGTAGCTGTTTCATTGCTACAAAATAAAAAAGGATGTGAAACACTCGTCTTTTTTTTTAATGCAGACAAAAGAGGTTCAGTGAAATATTATTGACTTCAGAGGTAATTTTGAGAACCCTAACTGTAATTTTTGGCCAAGATGAGGTATATTTCCCATCCTTAAGTGTTCAGGAGACTGAATCAGGTGTGCACAAAAGATCAATTACTAGGTATTCTCTTGATTTCTCAGAATCTTCAATGTAAATTATCTTGTAAAGTTAATCATGTACAAATAACCCAAAAATAATTCTTTAACTTTGATTGCTGACATGTTTCACTTTTTTAAAATGCAGCATTTTATGGGTTTTAGAAGGGAAATTTTTCCGAAAGTAAAAGATTTCTAAGGTCATAGTTAATAATATCATTATTAGGTTTGAAGCCTTCTAATTCTGGCTTTAGGTTTAAAGTGAGTAAGGAGATTAATAAAATTTCAGTTTATTTAATGATATCAAGTTGTCTAAATCACAAGATGAAGCTTGTGATTTAGGAGCTTGACATTCCATGAAAAGACTTACCATTGTCATAAGGGTCCATTGTGACACTGCTTCAAGAGACAGGAAGGTAACAGGTTTATAAAATTCTATACAAACACTAAAAGACTAAAACTAAATAATAAATGTTCGAAATTCAATAAATATTTGGAAAATGCACGGAGATGAGATGTTATATAAATATGATCTGGGAATTTGGGAAAATGACAACAACAACAGAGCGTGAAAATACAGAAAACGTAAACAAATATTAAAATTTGCAGAAGGTCAACCTCAAAGTCAAATTGATTTCAAAATGGCGTTGATCTCAATCTGACGAAAACGTCGGGTTAAGATTGGAGGAGAAATAAGAACAAGCCGTGAGGAGAAATCCTTAATCTGTGATCAGCTGATGCCAGATTGGGAGAGATTAAGTACAGAAAATACACTTTATATTAACAATTTGTTTCTCTCTGACTCGGATTGAAAATCATTATTCAGTAGAGTTATAATATGAATGTCGCACCACTCGAGATTTTTATTCGCTCCGTTCTCTGACTCGCAAGAATTTCAGTGCTCGAGTGAGCAAGGGACGATTGAGACGCGAGTAGAGGCTCTCTATTTAGAAGTTTAAGGACAAAATTAATGAAAAAATTCTATAACTGAAGTCATTGCTAAGCCTTGGTTGTCCCTATCTTACACAGTACGCAATCCGTGACATAGCTCTATAGAGGTCTCTTACAAAAACATCTATTAATTCCGCTCTAAAATTCGATTGGATAGATAATCGAAAAAACTTGACTCGAGTGAAATTTTTTTCGACTCGAGTTGAATCGAGTGAAATTTTTTTCGACTCGAGTTGAATCGAGTGAACCAAAACTCGAATCCACATTAAACACTCAACTCGTCCCATCACTATTCACTTTTTTCCTAAGATTTACAAGTAGTTAAGGACTTCTAATATCTGATTTGCTTGTTTTAGTTTTTGGACAAAAGGGCTTCCTAGGTCAATGAGGCCTTTCATCTAAGTCCGTACCTGGTTGGCTAGTTTTGCACAGCCAATCTTAAGTTTAACACCCGCCGCTATATGATCAATTGATTATATTAGTATTTCAACAACTTGAGTGCCATGAGTCTCCATTTAGGGCTCACAGAACTTCACCAAAGTGCCAAGCCAATATTTGGATGACATTTCTCAACAACCCATGATACTTTTTTCCCATCTGATCTGGCCTTTCCAGACTCGAAGACAGCAATTCCAGGGGTTTAAAACAATTATTGTAAACTAGTAGTTCTGTGAACTGTAAACCTCACACAGATTCAACTAGGTATTCCATTATAAATTTTCAATCAAGCATGAGGACATCGAAAGACCTTTCATTCAATACCCCCACTCGATAGGTTTAATTAAAAAATATCAACCGGCCCTTCTTTTTGCCCTATTTCGATGACTTTCAATTTTTAACAACAGTGTGGCCCCCTTATCTTTCACGATCACCAAATCAAATATTTTCTCAACGACCCTGAAAAATTTCAAGAGCCTTGCTTTATTTAATAAAAATAGAAAAATCGTTTTATTTTTCTCTAAAACGGCCCCCATTTGATCCAGAGTGACCCAATTCGACCAAAAAACTATAGGCAAAATTCTAGGACCCCAATTAACAAAATGTATACAGAAGTTCATCTATGTTGAAGAATCCGTTCGAGAGTTACCGCGGAACAGGCAGACGAACACACAGACCGACAGACAGACAAACGAAAGCCGAATCGTCCAGTATGCAAGTTAAAACAGAACCTCACTGTGTTCGGTTAATGAGGTCCAAAATGGGTACTTATGTCCTGTAACAAATTTTCTTTTAATTCAAACATTATTTGAGATTCCAAATGGGTTCTCTTTAATTGTGTTGTCATGTAAGTTGAGATACCAAAGGGGTACTCATGGCACTTTGACGTAGTTCTCTAAAAAAGCGTGGCACTGAAGTTGTTAACAATAGTTCATTATGAATTTTGAACAAAAAAAACTCAAACAAAGGCTATGTGTCCAATGTCCACTGGTCAAGGTAATATTCTAATTTCGCTGCAACAATTGCCAGTAAAATTGTCGAATTAAAATTCACATCATAATCCGTCTGGTATTGGCAGGTTTGTGTGAATATGAATGAGATCGATGAATTGCATATTCATCATTGGATATTGATCAAGCTTGTAGTTCCAGGCAATATTTTGTTTCCTACGTGACTGACTTATGAATTTTTTTGCATCTAAACTGGTTATGAATTTCACCTGGAAAAACGTTGCCAAAAAAGGGCACAATAAAATTTGAAGATCTCAACTTGTTCAGTTTGCAACACGCGTACCACCACAAGGTGACCGATTACGTCCCAAGTGAATGAATATCAATTGTAGACAGTCATTCATCATCCGATTGTACACACCTTATGAATACTAAAATTTACTAGTGGTAACTAAAATTTACTAATAAATGTTCAATCAAGTATGAGGACACCGAGACCTTTCATTCAATACCCAATTAGATATGATTTAATTAAATATATCAACCAGCCCTTTTTTGGCCTTTTTTCGATTTTTTACCACAGTGCGACCCCTTTAGCTTTCACCTTCACCAAATTTTATTTACCAACTCAAATGTATTTTCTCAACGACTCTATAAATTTCAAGAGCCTTGCTTTATTCAATAAAAATAGAATGTTTTTGATTTCCACCAAAACGGCCCCCAGAGTGGCCTAATTCGACTATAGGTAAATTCTAGGACCCCAATGAACATGTATACAAAATTTATTTTGAAGAATCCGTTCGAGAGTTATCGCGGAACAAACAGACACACAGACAAATGAAAGCCAAATCGTCCAGTATGCAAGTTAAAACAGAACCTCACTGTGTTCGGTTTATTATGCCAGTACTAGCATTACAAACATTATCCTAAACTACGCAAAACAAAATAAACGTGACTTTTTTGTTTTTGAGAAAATGTACAATATTTTTCCATGATTTTGGTATATGTACAATTGCACATACACTCACCGGCAGAATTAACCGGACACTTGCTGTTTTTCCATTTGATTCCATGTATTTTTCCTAATGGACTAAATTTGACATAACTTTGTAGGTAAATTAAATTTTCATGGTATTTTTCTTTTGATAAAAAACCAACAAACGGTACGGAGGTTAATACTGACCAGAAAAAATCACGTTTAACCTTATTCAGTCACTTTCATTGCTATTAAATTTATTGACAAAACTTTCATGACTGGAAAAGTTAAACGTGTTTCTTCTGTCCAGAATAAATATCCATACTTTTGGTTTTCTATTTAAAACAATAATACCTTGAAAATTTAAACTATAAAAGAAGTAGTCATATTACTTGTTGATTCTGCCGGTGAGTATATTATGTTTTTTTTTTTACCTAGATGACACATAAATTTTATTGTTCTGAAAGTTAAACAATATGTTTCTGGACCTATTATGTATACAGGGTGAGCATAAAGTCTCACCCCACCCCCCGTATCTCAAGAATGGCTGAAAATACAAGAAAACGCAAAAACCCGTATTCCTTAATTTTTAGGGGGATTGATTTTCAGCCAAAAAAATTTGCCTACACGGCCCCAGTCAGGCTGGGCATGGACCAACTTTAAAATCTTAAATAGAATGGTATATCTTGTGGCATATTGTTTTAAAGGTCTCATAGAGAGAAGTTCATTACAACAAATTTCAGTGAGCTACAACTTACCGTTCTTGAGATACAGGGTCGAACGCCCTGCGTAATATCCATATATTTTGACCTATAACTCGTTAACCGTAAATTATAGAAAAATGAAAATTGTTGATAATAACTCCTTATGACAAGCACTTTCGAAAAAAATATAACTCGACATACTCTGTTGATATTAGTTTCTGGTCGGTTTCGTCAGCCACCCGGACGAAAAGTCCGAAAAAAATTAAAGAAAAAACAAATCGAGTTTTAACTTTTTCGAAAGTTATTGCGATAAGGAGTTATTATCAACAAATTTCATTTTTCTGGAATTTACGGTCAACGAGTTATAGGTCAAAATATATGGATATTACGCAGGACGTCCGACCCTGTATCTCGAGAACGGTAAGTTGTAGCTCACTGAAATTTGTTGTAATGAACTTCTCTCTATGAGACCTTTAAAACAATATGCCACTAGACATACCATTCTATTTAAGATTTTAAAATTGGTCCATGCCCAGCCTGACTGGGGCCGTGTAGGCAATTTTTTTTTTGGCTGAAAATTAATCCCCCTAAAAATTAAGGAATACGGGTTTTTGCGTTTTCTTGTATTTTGAGCCATTCTTGAGATACGGGGGGTGGGGTGAGACTTTATGCTCACCCTGTATAACAATTGTAACATAATATGATTAATATGAAAGCTATATTCTCACTTTCAAGTACAAAAGCTATACTGTGAAAAAAAACGGACATAATTTATGATCCTCTAGGTTTTATACCCTGAATTTATTTATTTATTTACACTTTATTGATACGACACATCATATACAATACAAATAATTACAAATTAAAATACAATATAATAGAAGAAAAATAAATAAATATATACATAATATATGTCCTAACTAAAGGGCAGGGCTATTGCCTTAGGCAATCTCTTCCACCCAACTCTGAATGGTTATCAATAAATAAATATATACATAATACATGTCCTAACTAAAGGGCAGGGTTATTGCCTTGGGCACTCTCTTCCACCCAACCCGGAATGGTTGTTGGCGTCAGGTCTTTTGGCTAACTAGTAGCATTAATGACCAGATCTACTCGTTTGGTCCGCTTCCAGTCTTCTCGGCATGCTCTGGTACCCACCCAATGGCGAACGTGCATTGGTAGTCAAGTGGTTCCTGATAGCATTATTATTATTATTATAGCCTTTATTTGAATAATTTTTTTTTTAATACATATCAAAATAAACATAGACAAGCTTAACATTAGAATACTAATCAAAAAATAATTAATGAATACATTATGTAAAAATAGAATAAAACTTATTCAAAATCAGATACAGTATCTGAGGCCTCCCCTTTAGGGGGCTATTTGAGTGATCTGCTAAATAAAATTCATATAATTATTATAGTATACTATATTTGGGATCAAGTATATAATATTTGATCTACCTGATAGCATACCGCACTAAAAAAAAAAAACAGGAGCTACTGTAGACGCTTGTGGTCTGTTTTGCAGCCTGTCCAAGTGTCCATCCCGTAGTTTGCCTCCCCTCTGATGGGCGAGGAGTGACACAATACTTCCCATTTAGGTGCTGGGTCAACACGAGCGCACCAGAAGGTATCCCTTACAAACAATTGTAACCAAATTTTGAATACAAATTTTTGTCGGCGCGGGGGTTCGAACCTTCCAGGACCTTCCGTATGGCAAGCGAGTGCTTAACCAGTGCCAGATTACCCATATGGCGGATTTGGCAGATGCCAAGGGCCCCGCGCTTTAGGGGGCCCCGCGCTTGAGCAGCTTACACTAGATAATTTATTTTTTTCAAAAAGCTTACATTAGGTATTATGGGTTTTTTTAAATCTTACACTACTTTTAGATAATGAGTAAGAAGAAGAAGTAAAAGTGAAATCACACACTCACAGCAAAGTACATAAATTGAAAGAAAAGCGCGGGGCTCCCTATTATTATCCATTCCTTAAATAAACAATGATTAGCCACTCAGACATTCGCGGATTACTTACCAATATGTCAGATTTGGTAGATGCCAAGTTCCCCGCGATTTTGGGGGCCCCGTGTTTCGGGCAGCTTACATAAATTATAAGTGTTTTTGAATGACCTTTAACTGGGTTTTTCTGGATTTTAATATTAAATAAAATCAAAGCCAGTTCAGCAAAATATTAAAAGAAAAACCACGGGGCCCCCCTTAAAATCGACCACATAATATATGAAAATAGGTAGATCTCTATACCTTTTGCCTGCGGCTCTTTATATGTATAATATAATTACTCGTATTTGAAAAGAATAATATTGACAAAGGATGTGATTATCGCCTTAATTAATCTCTGCCATGAAACCCAGTGCAATCTGAGTGCTCAGTGATCCGCTTTATCGACATCTTAACCAGTGATCTTCATTATAGTCGCCTGCGGCGCTTTTAATGAATTTTTCAAGACATCTTTTTGTATGTATTTTCCGAGTGCTTTACCCCATAACTTTGCAAAAATTTCGCCTGCGGCGCCGTCAAATTTATTTATCTTGATGGTTTGGATTGTTTTTCAAGACATACAATTTTAGTACCATTAAAAGAAAAAAAATCTTTGGGTATTTTCGACGTGTTTTTTGATTTTTTGGAATTAATTTGGAAAGTTACGTTTTAAAAAAGTATCATTCAATACTAGCGATAAAATCTTCATAGTAATAGAAGATCTACTTTCTACACATCTTACCTAATGACATCTTTCTACACATATTCTTCTCATAATACATATTTAGATATTCCTACTATTGTTCGGAAAAAATGTTGCCTTCGGTGTTATAAACGTCGTTTTGGATACTACTATGGATTGGTGCTCAGGACACTTGCCTTCGATTTCAAGGTTCTAAAAATAGTATTTTATCATAAGCTCAGTACAATTTTGGGGCCCCGCGGCTTGAAATTTGCCAAGGGCCCGCGCAGCCTTAATCCGGCACTGTGCTTAACCACTGAGCTATTCGTGCGCTCATGTTTCCGAATATTATTTTGGAACCGAATATTTTCATTACTAGTGGTTGACGCGCTTGTCTGGTAATCCAGGTAGCGTAGGGATCCCTTGGTTCGAATCCCACCCAGTGCAAGACTTTTTGCTCATTTATTAGAGTTTCTGACCACATAATAATAAGACAAGACGCGGCTGGTGCCATGGAGCAACGGAACTGCAGCACCCCCAGACACAAAAGAAATTTGTTATTTGTTATTACGTTATTTGTTATTACGTTCATATTAAAAATCCAAAGTAGTGTTAGGTATATGTAATATTTTATATAAAACTAGAATTTAAAGAATCCTAGTTTTATATAAAATATTACATGTAACAAGAAATAGGGACGATTTACTCTCAAGTCCTAGCCCGTACACAATGAAAATTATCACACATTTCTAGAATAATCAAGGCGTAATTATTTTGATTGGCATGGTAAACAAACTCAAACTCTTTAGATACTGAAAGAACGATTCTATAAATGCACCCCTAAATCATTTTCCTAGTGCCCACGCCTGAATAAGACTCTAAGGGTTAGGTGGTAGAAAATGTTCTGAGCATGAACCTCGCCTGGTGGTTACCTTCCACTAAAGGCTATTATTATTACCCGGTCGCGAAAGACGTAGCCGCGTAAGTTAGAGCCTCTATGAGTTGCCCCCGATTAAGGATGTTAGACCCCATTGTGTTTTACAAAATTTTACAAATTTTGTTTGTAAAATTTTGACTTTTTTTTCAGATTTGTACATTTTTTCCTTAATGCTGATAACATTTTTTCCTTAATGCTTAATATGATAAGTATGATAACAGACAATTATATTTAGTCATAATTATTAAATGAACAGAAAAATATAATTATGTATGGGTATGGTAATTTATACATCTAAAGTCTATTCTCACTAAGATCTTCCATAAGGAAGATCTTGTATTGAGAATAGAACTTGTATTGAGAAAACGGTCCTTCGGATTTAAGTTCGAACTGAGAACAGGCCATTCCAAGAGCTTATTATTATTAATATATAAATCTTTATTAAGAGGACAAAGTAATGTACAATATTAGAGAATAAAATTAAGAAAAAATAAATAAATCATTAAATAGTTAGAAAAATACATTAGAAAAAAGAAAATAATACCAATGTCCTAACTATAGGGCGGGGTTATTGCTTAATTGTGGCAATGTCTTCCATTCAACCGTTGATGGTTTCCTTCCAGAGTGCTTTGACTTTTGGACTCTTTGATGTCCAAACGCCAAAGCACTCCGGACTGTTTGTTGACCAAAAGGGATCACTTGGGTATCTAATCCTAGGGTACAATAACGCTCCTGGGGAGAAATACTGAAATTAGCAATAACAGTAACCAATAAGGTGCATTTACCTTTTACACAGAGAGGTATACATTATACCTTTCAGGTATTAGAACGTAAAAATCCATCTTCTAAATCTTCTTTTATTTAAAAATCGTTAATTGAAAAATTCAGAAATGCTGTTTGAAAAAATCCCACCAAACCATCCCGCACTATATTTTCTCCCACAACACAGACGCGAAATTTCTCCCACACGGTTTATTCCCCTCAGCTAGCACGTGCTCGAGCCATCCCCTCCCCTCTGTCTCGCGTGTGCATTTCCCCTACGTTATCAACAACTTCCCCTCTCCGGCTGCGAATCAGAAATCGGGTTTTTATCAGCTCAAGTATTTCTGTCCAATCACACTTCCCCTCTCTCGCTTTTATCAACTCAGTCCATTTGCTAATCACGCAGACGACTTTTTGAATCAGAATCTCGTTTAGTCAGTGTTTACTTAGACGTTGCCGAGGTAACATCTGTGCCGCAGATTTTTATTTTCTCAGTTTTCTTTTTCTTTTCATCAGCCAGTGCATCTGCCTTTGACAGTTTGTTCAAATTTCCGTTTTAATTTTTGATTCTTAATCGTTGCATTTTTGTAACCGTTTTTTTTCTTCTCGTTTTAAACCTCTAATATAGTTTCCGTGCCTTGCAGTCATGGCAGAGTGGGGATATACAGAATTTAACGGTAAGATTCTCCTTTGGATTTTGCAACAAGACATTCTCTATTTATATTACTTTGTGATGTTTTGTTATTTAGCTACTGTAACCTAATATCTAGTTACAAAAAAACACTCGTAAACGGTGTTTTTTTTTTGGTGTACGAGTATGGTGTTAGCTGAAGTTAAGATTTGTGGGTGTACGCGTATGGTGTTAGCTGAAGTTAAGATTTGTTTAGGTACGAGTATGGTGTTATCTGAAGTTAAGATTTGTGGGTGTACGCGTATGGTGTTAGCTGAAGTTAAGATTTGTGGGTGTACGAGTATGGTGTTAGCTGAAGTTAAGATTTGTGGGTGTACGCGTATGGTGTTAGCTGAATTAAGATTTGTGGGTGTACGAGTATGGTGTTAGCTGAAGTTAAGATTTGTGGGTGTACGCGTATGGTGTTAGCTGAAGTTAAGATTTGTGGGTGTACGCGTATGGTGTTAGCTGAAGTTAAGATTTGTGGGTGTACGCGTATGGTGTTAGCTGAAGTTAAGATTTGTGGGTGTACGCGTATGGTGTTAGCTGAAGTTAAGATTTGTGGGTGTACGCGTATGGTGTTAGCTGAAGTTAAGATTTGTGGGTGTACGCGTATGGTGTTAGCTGAAGTTAAGATTTGTGGGTGTACGCGTATGGTTTTAGCTGAAGTTAAGATTTGTGGGTGTACGCGTATGGTGTTAGCTGAAGTTAAGATTTGTGGGTGTACGAGTATGGTGTTAGCTGAAGTTAAGATTTGTGGGTGTACGCGTATGGTGTTAGCTGAAGTTAAGATTTGTGGGTGTACGCGTATGGTGTTAGCTGAAGTTAAGATTTGTGGGTGTACGCGTATGGTGTTAGCTGAAGTTAAGATTTGTGGGTGTACGCGTATGGTGTTAGCTGAAGTTAAGATTTGTGGGTGTACGCGTATGGTGTTAGCTGAAGTTAAGATTTGTGGGTGTACGCGTATGGTGTTAGCTGAAGTTAAGATTTGTGGGTGTACGCGTATGGTGTTAGCTGAAGTTAAGATTTGTGGGTGTACGCGTATGGTGTTAGCTGAAGTTAAGATTTGTGGGTGTACGCGTATGGTGTTAGCTGAAGTTAAGATTTGTGGGTGTACGTGTATGGTGTTAGCTGAAGTTAAGATTTGTGGGTGTACGCGTATGGTGTTAGCTGAAGTTAAGATTTGTGGGTGTACGCGTATGGTGTTAGCTGAAGTTAAGATTTGTGGGTGTACGCGTATGGTGTTAGCTGAAGTTAAGATTTGTGGGTGTACGCGTATGGTGTTAGCTGAAGTTAAGATTTGTGGGTGTAAGCGTATGGTGTTAGCTGAAGTTCAGATTTGTGTGGTGTGCGAGTATGGTGTTAGCTGAAGTTAAGATTTGGAAGGCACTCTCCACAAAATGATCATTTCGTCACACATAAATAATTTGCAAGAATTTAAATGTACAAATCTTAAATTAATTTTGAATTATTCAATAAAATGGCTGCTGCTTTTATAGTTTTGGCCGATAGATGGGTACTTTTTTTTGGTATCGGTCAAAAGCAACCCAAAGCACATTTATTTATGAGTTAAAACATACTATATGAGGAACTCAAAAAACGGGTTTTAATGAGAAAAAGAAATGGTACCAAGATAATAGCCGCAAACAAGAGATCACTAACTTCACTGGCTAAAACTTTTAGGATAGGATCTCTGGAACTTGGCCCTCGATTCAACGGTAATTCTTTTGGGGATTATCTTTTATCTAAAAAATTATAGCTTTCACTTACGTATTCATTGCAATCTTGATGTCACAATAATAACTCAAAACTCACCCTACTATAGGTACTAAATAGTTGTCATACTGGGTTTCGAACCACCGACCTTCAGATTACGAGTACCTTGAAAACCAAGCTACTGAGTTTGGTTTATTTTTATTTATTTATAAATTTTCAAGTGCAATACAAAAGTAGAAATAAAGTTTCCAGCTATATTTTTTTATGCTAATATGGATAGAGAGACCAGACAATCCTGAAGTAAAATTTATTATTTTACCATTTTTATTTTGTGTTAATACAGTAGATAAATAATACAATATGTATAACCAAGTAATATAACTTGAAGATAAAACTGTCCCGGTAGCTCAGTGGTAAAGGCGGCACTCTGTGAACCCAGAGAATCCAGATGTCGTGGGTTCGAAACCCAGCCGGGACATGACAAGTTATCCTCCCAAGTGGGATTTTTACCACACGATAATACGTCTTACTGCTGGAATAATGGGACTTAATAGTCTTAATCGGGCAGTATAAATAAGGCGATAGTATTATTATTATTCCCTTCCCTTGAGAATACTAAACCTTGATACAGCGAAAAATAATACAATATGTATAACGAAGTAATATAACTTGAAGATGAAATAGAATTAGTAGACTTATATAATAGAATTAGTAGACTTATTCATTAAAAGAAATATATTTAGACATGAGCTATTAAAAAAAAAAAGAATATCTCGCTGGAATAATTGCAAACATAAATCACAGATGACGTGCGAATCCCACCCCGCCCATCTATTCGCCAAATTGTTGAACAGATACAAGAGAAGCGTAGGTTAGCAACTTATCAAAGTTCTTTATTCGCAACAAGAAGAAGACACACTGCCAATTTATTATGGACACAATACTTCCTCGTGATGTAGGGGTATGGAAGGAATGTATTTTATTTCATTTTACAGTTTTTTCATTAAAATCCCCTTGAAGTACAATATCTGTTGTAAGTAAGTAAGTGGGTAAGATTGTTTTATTGTGCATTTGCTACATAAAGTATGTTCACAACGTCATGATAAAAAATAGAACAGTATTTATAAAATATATATTTTTTTTTTGTACTTTTAGGGGGTTTCACATTAGCTGTATTTTTCTTTCTAACCAAAGTGAATTCAAATGGTACAAAGTGGACGAACAGGAAGAAAGTCATTTTTCTTTTGAAAGAGGAAAAATCTTCTTCCAGTTTGGTTAACCGAAATGGATTTAAAAAATTCTTGCTTCAATTTCTTTTATAGGTTAAGTCCATTGTTTATCTTTGAAAGTACCGAAACGCATTTTTCTTTCACGAAGAGTAGAGAAGCTAAACTTGGAAGAAAATGGAAATATTTGGAAATACCGAACCTGGAAAAAAAATATCCAAAAGAAAAACAAGGCTATTGTATACACTAGGCAATTTTGAGGTTTTATTCTAAATCACTTACTTGTATCTCCAAAACTTTTTAACCGATTTTCGGGTGTACCCCGTACACGAAATATAAGCGTTTATGTGAAAAGTTAGAGGTCAGGCGTATGGTCTCTATTTACCAAGAACCGCTAGTGCGAACTTGATGAATTTAAAAAGGGACCATCTGCAATGCGTCTCCTATATGTGTACAAAATTTCGTTGACATCCATTCAGTAGTTTCTGAGATTTGCACGTTACAAGGAATATATTTAACAGACCGACAGACAGTCAAAACTGAAGTTGCTCAGGAGGTTATGAAATATGATTTAAATCCTAGCATTTTTTTTTCTTTACAAAAACGAACACGGTTATAATATTAGAAATATATCGGAAGTAAAAAACGTCACTCCGAATATGTACCTAATATCTGTGTAAACTTTCATTTCTTGAAAGAAGAAAACATCGTTGCCATGTGCCATTTTAATGTCAGTTTTAATTTTTGGGCATTATAAAAAAAGTTAGCATACGTACTTGTGAAAATCATCTTCGCATCAAAACTACTCGAACTCGCTTTACTAAATCTGTGCTGTATTTGGGACTGAACCACCGACCTCCAGGTTACAAGTCCGCCGCCCTATAGTATAGAATGGTTTTTAATTAATCACAAGCATCATCCAAACTTTTTGAAACAGAGGATTTCTCTGTGTATCCAGAGAGGAAATGCAGCAGCTGTGATGGGCACAGTGCCTCGTTCGTCAGACTTGGAAAGCATTTTTTATATTTTATAAATAATTTTGTAAATCTCTATATATAAAACAGAAAAAAGGACTACCTACCTACCTACCTACCTACCTATGTTTGTTTGTTTGTTTGTCCGGAGTTGTTTAGCCAAAACGGTAAGAGATAGCGAAAAATGTCTCAGAATTGACCCCCCCAAAACCATTATCGCTTTCAAAAAGGCATTGCTGTCCAGCAGTACGGCCATGCCTTAGTAAATTTGAAATTTAGTCCCGTTGCAAAGCACGGGCAAACGGCTAGTAAATATATATTATACACTTTACTTATTTGAGCATTAACTCCAGCATCATCCTAAATTGTAATAATTATGAATACATTAAGCAGAAAAATTCGTTAGGAGTTATCAGTATGAAATCATTTATATAATTAGATAAGTTATTGGGAGCTCTACAGATCTGAGAGGTGGTGTAGATTATGGCAGAACTCTGTAGCCCACCACACAGCCTGTTCCACTATTATGTCAGTAGCACTGAGATCATATACCATAGAGGGAACCTATACCTATCTCGAATTGAACAAAATTGTGCCTCCAACTTTGAACAGCTGATGGTCCCTCTTTCAACAAATCCCGGCCTCTGATTGGTTCAATTTATTTGAATTTTTTGTTTACCTCATGCAGTGGCGGATAACTATACATTCTTAATTTTCACGTCAGATACCAAATCTTATATTACTACATAATAAGTAGAAAATAAGGAAAGTAAAAGAGGAAGCAAAGACAAAAATAACTAATAGGTAAGTATGAAAAAAGTAAAAATATTATTTTAGAAGAATTAGGTAGTTTAGGTACCCACTCCTTTGCGAGAGAAGAATTACTACAGATCCGGCACTGATTTTCAATACAGCTGATGGTCCCTACTGGACGCAACTTTTGAAATATTGGGTTCCCTCTATGTTAAATGATCTCAGTGGTCATTAGTTAGAAATTTAGGGCAAATTTAATAGAAAAAGTCTATATCACAAGTCATTGCTAAGCGGGGCAGAATTTTTTCTGCTCTATACTTGGGTGTCCGGGGTCCACTCATACCTTGTGAGGAAAAATGAATAGCTGCTTTAATGTTAGCAGCGACCAGTGGCGGAATTAAAAAAAAAAAAGATGAGTGTTTCACAGCCGTTTTTATTTCGTAGCCATGAAACAGGAGCTACTGTAGAAGCTTGTGGTCTGTCTTGTAGCCTACTCATCCTGTAGTATGCCTCCCCTCTGATGGGCGAGAAATGACACAATACTTCCCAATTAGGTGCTGGGTCAACACGATTATAGGCAAAAATAAGATATTGGAATATGAAAGATACGGAAAAGTCCTATAATTCTGCGCTACCCACTAAAATTGTGATGTAATAACACAAAGAAACACATTTATTATATATTTATTTATTATATTAAATTTTTAGCGAAACTCCCTGTCTCGAGCCAATATTTGTAGTCAAGTGGTTAACGCGCTAGTCTGGTAATACAGGTAGCGTAGGGTCCCGTTGTTTCAAATCCCACCCAGTGCATGAATTTTTCCTCATTAATTTGAGTTTATAACCACGTAATAATAAGACTCTGAGGGTTAGGTGTTAGAAAATGCTTTGAGAATTAACCTCGCCTGGTGGTTTCCTTCCACTAAAGAGTGTTATTATTATTATTATAATGATTGGCAGCAGCAGAATCATTGCGAATCGTCCCCACAGCCTTGCCATCTGTTCTCTACCGGAGAGAGATTACGCAATGATTTGCATTGCAAATTGATCCCAGCACTACTGCCGGGTTCTGTTACCTACAGTCCTACAGGTCTGTGTTGTGTTAGGTGAGGTGTGGGTGTGTGCCGCCTTGACCACTGAGCTACCGTGAAAGATAGTTAGGACGGGGATTTGGATCAATTTTTTTATGTATTATAATTAATTAAAAATAAGTACATTAATTTCCATTTTCAAAGCCAACTCCGTCTAAATTTGGAACACACCACATCCATCTTCAACTTCATACCTCCTCCACTTGTATCTTGACCCTCTCAATCTGAGAGAAACAGCATGAATCAGTATAGTCTTGGAATTGAATATTTTCTATCAATTTCAAATAAATTTAAAAAAATTCCTGGGTGTACTGAGAAATTACAATTTTTCCCGAGCAATGGCGGCCGTATGAAATTCAATATGGAGCCTCTTCAAAGTATTTATGCAACTTCCAAAACCTTGTCAAAATAAGGTTAATAAAATCCCCAGGAGAGGAAATAGTCAGCTTATTAAAGTGTTTATAAAATGTTCAGCCTTGTCAAAATAAGCTTTATAAAATGTTTGAATCTTGTTAAAAAAAGTGTTTTTAAAATCTTAATGAACACTTTCTGTGCCGTCTGGGTCGCTACTTATGAGCCATCCTGTATGTACAAATCCTCAGTTCAAGTGTATCGCTACTTCTGAGCCATCCTGTTGTGTATGTACAAAAAGTTCAATACTCGTCCTACATCACGTTGTAATGTTTGTTTACAAACGTGTTTACCTTTTGTCTCGCAAGAGGGGAGGGAGGGGAAGTGAGACATGGAACCGGTTCTTATCAGAGGGGAGAGGGGAAGACCTGGTTCAATACCTGGGCTGATAATGGCGGATATACAGGGTGACTTCCAAGCCAAGGAGTAACGATTACGATGTCAAGTTGTCGTTTTTAGTCAAACCTATTTTATTGTTTAATTGGTGCTCAAAGACACTTTTATTAACGGAAAGTCTGGTTGATCAAATCAATATTACCCTACCCCAATACTGTCAATATTATTTTAGCTTTTATTTTACATATTAATATCTTTTGATTTGATTTACTTACTTTTATATTTATTATTTTTATTTTATTTTTTAACTTTTCTCTAACCTTTTCTTTATTTCTTTTACTACTATATATCTAATTGTGACGTTGTATTTATACATTTATGTATTTCATGTACAATAAAAAATAAAATTGAATTGAATTGAATTGAATTAAAGAATCCAATATAAATATTTAACAAAGTTTTTTTCAATTTTTTTTTTACAATTTCATAGATAAAAAATCTCTTCCATTTTTAAACAGCTCGTCAAGGTTGCCACGACGCATTGCCATTCTGGATCGTGATGGGTATTCTTGGATCCAGAAAGGCCCTACTTCTTTTGTCTCCGGTCACTGATGTGAGGTGGTCACCCAGATCTTTCGTGAAATTTTTCGCTGCCTCACACCAGGGCCCTTATTCGACTCGGATATCATAGGAAACTCTATAATCTCTATATATAAAACAGAAAAAAGGACTACCTACCTACCTATGTTTGTTTGTTTGTTTGTCCGGAGTTGTTTAGCCAAAACGGTAAGAGATAGCGAAAAATGTCTCAGAAGTGACCCCCCCCCAAAACCATTATCGCTTTGTCCAGAAAAATTATAAAAAGTTCCAAAAGGCATTGCTGTCCAGCAGTACGGCCATGCCTTGGTAAATTTGAAATTTAGTCCCATTGCAAAGCACGGGCAAACGGCTAGTACTCTATATAATACAGATAGTCTGAAGTCCCTGCGTCACTCTAAGAACGATGACCAGTTGGTTTGGGACAAAGTGAATGGCTGGACCAACTTTTGAAGTGATAAGAAAAGGAGAGGGCATGCTTAAGCTGCACACAAATTACTCATGTGAAATTTCCCAACACTGACAGCTGTTGAGCCGTATTTATGAACAGAAAACGCCGTCCCAGCCATCGATGTTTCAATCTCAAGCATGATTTTTTTAAATATTATTGGCCAATACCTCACTTGAGACATTCCTCAGACAATTTCTCTGTTCATGAATACGGCTGTGAATAATCAGATAGAGAGTGCTTCCAAAGCCGAACACGGTTGCTTTTATTTTTTTTGGATGTCAGCCGAACAGTTCCATTATTCGCGGAATTTTGCTCATGCTTATGTAATACTTATTTTGACACTCGTTCTCAACTGTTGGGTAGCGATGCGGTATAAGCATGTCGCTTATGACGCGCGTGTTGAGGGTATGACTTCAAATTTCAAATCATGCTCTCGTCAATTTTTTTTTTTAATTTTTTAAACTGATGTAACATTTTTTTTTATTAATGATTTTTTCTTTTATTATTATTATAATTTTTAAACTAAAATAATAATTATTTTTACATCGTATTTTTTACGTATTTTGTCCGTTTTATTCTTTCACATATAAAAGACGAATGATTATTGTCAATTGGAATTTGATGCGTAAGTCATTTTTGGTAAGAGGATTTTTTTGTTAAGAAGAATTTTGTAGTTATATAGGGTTAGGTAAAGTTAACGAGGTGAAATTGCACGATAGATCACTGACTTCAGTTTGTTGGGTAGGATGGTTGGGTGAGGGGCTTAGGTTAGGTTGAAATTAGTGCAGGTGGTTAGGCCGGGTCGCGCAGCGACCCGGTCTAACCCTGCACTAATTTCAACCTAACCTAAGCCCCTCACCCAAGCTATCCTAGCTGGCTAACGAAACACAACATTTAGACTGAAAAATTAATAGTAATTCCGCGAATAATGGAACTGTTCGGCTGACATCCAAAAAAATAAAAGCAACCGTGTTCGGCTTTGGAGGCACTCCCAATCAGATAATCACTGAGTACGGAATTCAAAGTCGAAATTATTGGATGTTTTGGGATGTAAAAATATTTTCTTTTAATTTCAGAACATTTTGGTTTTAAATTTCAGCGAAAGGCTGCAATCTTTTTTTACTGTAGATCAGTGGCGGCTCCTGACTTCAAGACTAGGTGAAGACAAATTATACCCAGAAGTATTGAAAAAATAAAATTATTAATTTATCAGATCTTAGTTCTTATGGTCTCATAAACACAGCCCATTGTAAGTTGTGGCTGTTTCCCTGCAGAGCATGGTTTTCTCTCATACCAGTTTTGCATCATATAAGTTTTTATAGGTACTTTTTTTGGAGAACACTAACTTGGTACTTAATAAATAAACAAGGCCAGCAGAACAATTTGTCAACACTTGAGCTGGTACACAGCCATTCATTTTTCATAAGCCATTCAGGCTTGAACTGTATGGCTGTGGGACAGGCATTTGCTTTACTTTTTTAGTGGTGGTTATAGTAATTGGAGAAATTGGACATCCAGTAATCATAATATCTTTCTTATCCTCATTACTTCTTAATCTGAATGGGGTTACTTTTAATGTTTGAACCCCATGATTTTGTGGGAATCTCATTGTTTCTTTGAAATATTGTTATTAGTTATTCATCGTAATAAAAAATATTAACTGAAAGTTGGTAAAAAGGAATTAAAATAAAAATATTAGGATTATACCTCAGTAGATAGGTAGGTACAACATTTTAAAGAGGGGTTAGAACTGGGAAGGATAGAAAGTTAGTTGAAGACTAAAAATTACAATCCAAAACTGGAAGAAAATCCACCACCAGATTACAAAATAAATCTAAGAAAACATACTTACTACAAATATATAAAATCAGCTTAAATTTCTGTTACCATTGATGTTTAAATGACTATTTATGAAAAACACAGATATTGCCTCATAATTTTAAGTACTTCACTGGAAGCTGTGTGCTTAGCTACCTGCAACCTGCATAATTATAATGTTATTACTGACACTGAAAGAAGTACATAGCTATTCATATTCAACTTATTATGAAAAGCACAGGTCAGATCAGGTAGGAATAATGTTTCTATCCTGTATCAAATACTGGGAAATAACTTTATTAACTAGTTACACCAATTAAAATAAAATTTAAAAAGTGCGCACCAAGTTTTGTTTACATTCTAAAGATAAGAGATACAATGTTGCCAAGTTAATTTCATAGCTAAATTTCTACAAACTTCAAGAGCTATATTTTAAATTTAAAGAAACCCCTCAAATCATGTAAGACGTATTTATTTATTTAAAAAAATAATACTACACCGCCTGAACAGAATTTTCTCTTGAGAATTTTATTTCAACACGTCTAAATTCATGATTTTTTTTAAAGTGGTTCCATAGTCAGGATCTTAAACAGGACCACCATTGTCCCTATTTAAAAACATCTTGGAACAACTAGATACCAGATTATCTTATTTGGCTCAATTTCGGTACCTACATTAAATAATTATTTCCGAGATTTGACTTCAATCGATATGTCCTTTTTAAGACTATAGTTGACAAGATACATAAATAGTTAAAATTTATTGGTATCGGCTATCGTTTAGGAACTATGTACAAGACTAGAACCCAAAAAATGAGAAATAATATCCAAAATTCCTGACACAAAATAATGCTTTCCTAACGCCTACGTTATTATTATTATTTATTTTGTTTTTTAATATTACAAGATTGTGCTAGATATGGGAGGCTAAATCATTGACTGGTTTCCTAGGTCTGGCATAATGCTACTGGCAACAATGTTAATATCAAAAACACATGACATCGCACATGGTATGTGGCTTCGTGACATTTCGTATGAGTTCGTGTAGATATTGTAAACTGAATACAACTGAAGACTGTCCTCAGTAGCATATTACATAGATATAGTTCTTGCCTAATATTTCATGATACCTACTTGGAAATACTCAACTCTGATTGGTTGATTCAAGGACAACTGAAGACAATTTCGAATTGTCTTCACATTTGGTGTTCTCCTTGGAAAGTAACATGAATTGTTAAGCAGCATTGATCTATTTTACACAAAGCTTACTCTTTTTTTTTTTTTTCTTCTTTGAGTTAGATCAATTGTGCCATGTTCAAGGGATTATGAGTAGTGTTTTCACTGTTCAAAATTAGGTGAAAATGTCTTCAGTGTCTTCACCCGACGAGCCGCCACTGCTATAGATTCTATGAGGACATGTTTGAATTAAAATTAGAATTAAGAATTATTCTTGTTAAAAAAGAAAGAATATAAACTTTTCGAGCCAGGCACGCGCCGGTATGGCTGCAAGTCCTGCGCTCGAATTTCTAATTTTTCAACATCAAAATTTCAAGTATATGAATGTTAAAAGAAGCTGAGTCCAAAGGACTCATTATGGAAACTTTATTTATTAAACAACAAACATAATTATCAAAGTTGGTAGATAAAGTCCAGAGAGGGATTGGGAGGAAAAGTCCCAAGAATACTGGATGCATTCCCTCTCTGGATCGCCAAGGACAGGGATTGGTAGAGGTAGGTCTTGGCTTTTGGTTCTCCACTTTTCTCTTTTAATTTTTTGCCCATTTCTTCGACAAGATCCTTCATCCTTGAGTATCTAAAATATTAAATACATTGCGAAGAACACGGACGCTTCATGGAGTAGAAGAAGACTGTAATAGAGAAAAATATTTTTTTAATTTTTCTAAAAATAGTTTGCGAAAAAAAAAGAAGATAGGAGTGTTTCTTTTGCAGCACCCTGTATGTGTATAGTGAGAGGAAAGATACAGACGACCAGGTTTTTTCCATACTTTGTTTATCAACAGAAGAGCGCGCTAAAGTAGGGGAAGTTATTGTTTACAAATGAGAATAATACTCATGAGGTTATGAGGTATTTGTTGTGGCCGCAATCGAGGTATGGCCCTTTGCTGTCAAACCTGGATATAAGAGAACTAGATACAATAGAAACATGGATATAAGAGAAACCTGGATATAAGAGAAACCTGGATATAAGACTATAAAAAAAGGGCGAAAGGCGACTTCCAATACAATATGGCGCCGTTATTTTGACGTGGAAATCGAGGTTATTGAACTCTCAGGGGCGGCCATAGGGTTCATAAGGGTTCTCCCTTATGAAGCACTTTCGCCCTTTTTGTTATAGACTTGACCCCCCCCCCCCCCTAAAATGGTCCTTATAACAAGTGGTTAAAATAAAGGCACACTTTTCTGAAACACCTTGTATAAGAGAACAGTGTAAGAAAACAAAACATACTGGTATTAGCATGTGAGAAAGAAAGATTTTTGGGATTATTTGCCAACAGGGAATATTTGCCCCCTGCATTTTGTAAACATATCCCTCCCCCTCCCATTTTTTCTTACGAAATACTAAGGGTGGTATGCAGAGTCCTCACTGTTAGGGATGCCTGGGTCATTTGTCCCTTCAGCTGATTTCGTTATTCAGTTACGTTTGTTTAAAGCGTCTGTGCGCATGTGCAATCAGATGTTTCTTTAATAAATTAATAATTGTCAAGGTCGAAGTATTCCCTACAGCAAGCTCGGGACCACCCTACAGTGAACCCTATAGGGATTACTAAATCGTCTCTGCATACCAGCCTAAGGATAGGGAACAGATTTACTACCCATGTGAGATATACGATATAATATATCGTATATCTCACATGTTATGAAGTCTCCATTAGTTATTTCTCCATGACCGTTCTTAACGCGTAGATGTAGAAAGTAGATAACGAACTCTGATGGTCGAGAAGTGAAGCACCCGTTCTGCATAGGAAAAATAGCATTCACTGCCTCAATAGAAAATGTCGGATACCATGGTAAAAGCAAAATGGTGTCCGCCATTTTCTATTGAGGAAGTGCTTCACATGAGATGCTTTGGGAGTCTGAGAGTTCTTTATCTATTTAGGGCAAAAATATTAGACGTTTTTGTAATACCTCTGTGGCGCTAAGTCACGGATTGCGTACTGTGTAAGACAGGGAAACCGACGCTTAGCAATTACTGAAGTTATTCATGTTGTAAAAAAAAAAAAAAAAAAAAAAAAAAAGAAGTCATAGATTGGAAAATATTAAGGGCGAAATAAACAGACAACATCTATTAATTTTGCCCTTAATATTTTCCAATCTATGACTTTTTTTAAAAGATAATTGTGCTCCGGAACGGCTTTCGTATTACTTCAGGGCACTTTACCTTTACATACATGCAATTCCGGAAATGGAACACTCTGTTAGAATTTTCCGCTCCGGCCGAGATTCGAACCCGCAACCCAACCGGGTCAGCAACCAATGCTCTTAACCTCTGAAACACGGAGGTCGTCTTAACGATTTCTTTATCTATTTAGATTGCCATAGGCAATAACCCCGCCCTTTAGTTAGGACATATGTATATAATTTGTTTTTTTTTTTTTTTTTGTTTTTTTCTTTCCTTGTTTATATCATTAATATTGTCTATTTTTATATTTACCATTATTTGTCTGTATATATGTTCTCCCTACTAATAAAGAGTTTCTAAATAAATAAAATAAACGAGATAACAGTGTTGCACGACTGCATTTTTTCACACCTGCCCCGCCATCTTGTGTTGACGCACAGTGGCAACAACTTTACACATGATTAACTTTCACTTGAACCTTGCCGTGTGCAAGGGGTCAACAATAAGGGCATACAGAACGTCATAATTATTGTAGGAAACAAAACAACCGATGATAAATCCGTTCAATGGCAATACAGTAAAACTGTTCAATAGAACTGTTGGCATAATGGAACTACCTGTCTTGCGCTGACAGTTTAAAATAAAGCACTACTTATACTTATACAGGCGTCAATGACTGTCCCGGTAGCTGAGTGGTCAAGGCGTCTGACTGGTAATCCAGAGGTCGCGGGTTCAAACCCCAGTCGGGACATGACAAGTTACCATTCCATTGGGGATTTTGGCCACATAATAATACGTCTTTGGCCGTACTGCTGGAAATTTGGGACTCATTAGTCCTAATCAGGCAATATAAAAGAGACGATATTATTATTATTATAACAGGCTGCTGGATTGAACCACCGACCTCCAGGTTAAAAGTCCGCCGACTTATCGATCAAGCTACTGAGGTCGGTTATTATTATTATCATTATTATAACAGGTATTATTATTATTAGAACAGGCTGCTGGATTGAACCACCGACCTCCAGGTTACAAGTCCGCCGTCTTATCGATCAAGCTACAGATGAGGTCGGTTATTATTATTATCATCATCATCATTAAAAAAAAAGTATATGTAGTGCAAAATTCCCATGTCCGCCAATGCGCCATTTCTCACCCACTGAGGTCCACACAAGATATGTTAATCGTGGAAGATGGCTCGGATGGGCATTCCATCCATACATTATAAATTATATAAATTGCCAAGGTCGTTTGGCCAAACGCCTTCCTCCCTCCCCTCCTCTCCCCTCCCTCCTCTTCTTACAACCTGTTCAATGTCTAGAGTGGCTATTTCTATTTTTAGTTCCTCGCCTGGTGACTCTGTGCTTTCTGAACCCGCTATACTTGCTATGCAACCAGTCCGGTACTGGGTGTTTGTAAAACTCGCTATAGTTGCTATGCAACCAGTCCGGTACTGGGTGTTTGTGAAACTCGCTATAGTCGCTATGCAACGAGTCCGGTACTGGGTGTTTGTAAAACTCGCTATAGTCGCTATGCAACCAGTCCGGTTCTGGGTGTTTGTAAAACTCGCTATACTCGCTATGCAACCAGTCCGGTACTGGGTGTTTGTAAAACTCGCTATAGTTGCTATGCAACCAGTCCGGTACTGGGTGTTTGTAAAACTTGCTATAGTCGCTATGCAACCAGTCCGGTACTGGGTGTTTGTAAAACTCGCTATAGTCGCTATGCAACCAGTCCGGTACTGGGTGGTTCCAAAACTCGCTATAGTCGCTATGCAACCAGTCCGGTACTGGGTGTTTGTAAAACTCGCTATAGTTGCTATGCAACCAGTCCGGTACTGGGTGTTTGTAAAACTTGCTATAGTCGCTATGCAACCAGTCCGGTACTGGGTGTTTGTAAAACTCGCTATAGTCGCTATGCAACCAATCCGGTACTGGGTGGTTCCAAAACTCGCTATAGTCGGTATGCAACCAGTCCGCTACTGGGTAGTTGTAAAACTCGCTATAGTCGCTATGCAACCAGTCCGGTACTGGGTGTTTGTAAAACTCGCTATAGTCGCTATGCAACCAGTCCGGTACTGGGTGTTTGTAAAACTCGCTATAGTCGCTATGCAACCAGTCCGGTTCTGGGTGGTTGTAAAACTCGCTATAGTCGCTATGCAACCAGTCCGCTACTGGGTAGTTGTAAAACTCGCTATAGTCGCTATGCAACCAGTCCGGTACTGGGTGTTTGTAAAACTCGCTATAGTTGCTATGCAACCAGTCCGGTACTGGGTGTTTGTAAAACTCGCTATAGTCACTATGCAACCAGTCCGGTACTGGATGTTTGTAAAACTTGCTATAGTCGCTATGCAACCAGTGCGCTACTGGGTGATTCTAAAACTCGCTATAGTCGCTATGCAACCAGTCCGCTACTGGGTGGTTCCAAAACTCGCTATAGTCGCTATGCAACCAGTCCGGTACTGGGTGTTTGTAAAACTCGCTATAGTCGCTATGCAACCAGTCCGGTACTGGGTGGTTCTAAAACTCGCTATAGTCGGTATGCAACCAGTCCGGTACTGGGTGTTTGTAAAACTCGCTATAGTCGCTATGCAACCAGTCCGGTACTGGGTGTTTGTAAAATTCGCTATAGTCGCTATGCAACCAGTCTGGTACTGGGTGGTTCCAAAACTCGCTATAGTTCCTATGCAACCAGTCCGGTACTGGGTGGTTTCAAAACTCGCTATGCAACCAGTCCGGTACTGGGTGTTTGTAAAACTCGCTATAGTCGCTATGCAACCAGTCCGGTACTGGGTGTTTGTAAAACTCGCTATAGTCGCTATGCAACCAGTCCGGTACTGGGTGTTTGTAAAACTCGCTATTGTCGCTATGCAACCAGTCCGCTACTGGGTGTTTGTAAAACTCTCTATAGTCGCTATGCAACCAGTCCGGTACTGGGTGTTTGTAAAACTCGCTATAGTCACTATGCAACCAGTCCGGTACTGGGTGTTTGTAAAACTCGCTATAGTCGCTATGCAACCAGTCCGGTACTGGGTGTTTGTAAAACTTCGCTATAGTCGCTATGCAACCAGTCCGGTACTGGGTGTTTTTAAAACTCGCTATAGTCGCTATGCAACCAGTCCGCTACTGGGTGTTTGTAAAACTCGCTATAGTTGCTAATTTGCTATGCAACCAGTCCGGTACTGGGTGTTTGTAAAACTCGCTATAGTCGCTATGCAACCAGTCCGGTACTGGGTGTTTGTAAAACTCGCTATAGTCGCTATGCAACCAATCCGGTACTGGGTGTTTGTAAAACTTGCTATAGTCGCTATGCAACCAGTCCGCTACTGGGTGGTTACAAAACTTGCTCAACCAGCAAAGCCTCATTCCAGAGATCCTCATAATTATCTCTCTTAAGGCCAAATTCTGAAACAGGATTAAAGTTCAGATAAGCCAGAGGCTCCCTCGAGTCTGAGTTTCAACCAATCACAGCGCACTATAGCCCGAGTTGAGGAATTTCAATTTCAATTTTATTGTACTAAAGGATACATATTGTATGTGTACAAACTTACATGCTAATTAACAAATTAAATTAAATCTAAGTTACACATTAAAATAGGTATACTAGGTAGGAACAAAGAGCATTTAAATAATTGAGGACTACCAATTGTAAAATAATATTACAAAAAAATAAAATTATTATTATAATTGAGGACTAGAAAATAAAAAATAAAAATATATAGACACAAATTGAAACGAAAAACAGAAAAGCAGAAAAGTCTGGAACAATCTGGCTTATCTTAAATTTAATCCTGTCATATAATTCCATAATTCCCGACCTTAGTCGCTTGATCGATAAGGCACCGGACTTGTAACCAGGAGGTCGGTGGTTCACGGCCCGGTTTCAGCCTAAATTTGTTTGAGTAGTTGTGACATCACGATTGTGATTAACACAAATAGGATAACTTTAAAAATAAGGAAAGTAAAAACTTAACTTTAACTTTTATATAATGCCCCCCTATTGAGCGGTGATTCTACACTGGATGTCTGAAAAAGGATTTGATTTGAAAACAAAGTTATTATTGCAATTTTTCGGAGTTAGGACTGGTCATTGTCTTGTGTGTTGACACAATATATTATGAAATTTCAATTGAAATACAATATTAACAATACTCTGTCAATTATGGACACAATACTTCCTCGTGAATGGTTCACATTGTTTACACTTACTGGACAATAATGTTCTATCCACTTTCCTGAATTTCTAATATTAGAAATTTAAAGATTTGTGTTCGTTTTTGTAAAAAATAAATATTTTTTTTGCTCCGTCTTAATTTTTTTCATATTTCTGTGTTTTTTTGAGTTTGTTCTTCTGGTGTATATGAATACGTAAATGAGCAAATGCTTTTACTTCATACCCTTTACTTTCATTTCGAGCTTTTTTTGTCCTTTTAGGCGCTTTAACTCTATCATTAATTATGTCCCGGTAGCTCAGTGGTAAAGGCGGCACTCTGTGAATCCAGAGATTCCAGAGGTCGTGGGTTCGAAACCCAGCCGGGACATGACAAGTTATCCTCCCATTTGGGATTTTTACCACATAATAATATGTCTTGGGCTTACTGCTGGAATAATGGGACTTTAAAAGTCTTAATGGGGCAGTATAAAAAAGGCGATATTTTTATTATTTTTTTTTCTTAGAAGCTTTAGATTAGGAAAAATACCTTTGTATATGTTATCCTGTTATTAAATAATTTTAAATAAAATTAAAATAAATAAATTAATTAATTTAAATAATAAAAAAAATCATTAGACTTAGACAGATTGTTAGCGTCGTACAAAATACAAAATCTTTAAAAAAAAAAAAAAAAAAAAAAAAAAAAAAAACTTCCAATATCTTTAAGTATGCTCGGAAGTAATACATAAACGGACTCTCCTCAGCCTCAACATCTTAATTGCCTAATTGATATTGATTCACTTTGCATGGAGAACAATTCCCAGTGTCATGTTATCATGTGGGACAATGAAATCCCTTAATAAATACAATTGATTCATGTTGGGTAGAGCGGGGTAGGTGGACCCCAGGGGGTGATGTGGCATTTTATTTATTTAGAAATACTTTATTAGTAGAACATATTATGCAGACAAATAATGGTAAAAATTAAATATAAAATTGACAATATTAATAATATAAACAAGAAAAAAATAAACAAAATATATACATAATTATGTCCTAACTAAAGGGCGGGGTTATTGTCTATGGCAATCTCTTCCACTCAACCCTTCACCTTACTTGGCATGATGACCAAGTAAGGTGAAGGACCGTACAATATTTTGGTGAAGTAAAAAAAAAACACTAAGAGCGGAATCAATAGACAACATCAATAACTTAAGTCGTTCGTAAGTGTCGGTTCTCCCTATCTTACACAGTACGCAAACCGTGACTTAGCGCCACAGAGGTGTTACAAAAACGTCTATTAATTCCTCCCTAAGAGTGGAATTCATAGACATTTTTATAATACCTCTGTGGACATAAGTCTAGATTTTGCGTATTGTTTTAGATGGAGAAATATAAGTTCTGACTCGAACTTGCAGTCCCGATTTTGTGTATTAATTTCGCTCTTAGAGCTGAATTAATAGACGTTTTTGTAACACCTCTGTGGCGCTAAGTCACGGTTTGCGTACTGTGTAAGATAGGGAGAACCGACGCTTAGCAATGACTTGTGACATAGAATTTGTCTATTAATTTCGCCCTAGACGTTTTGTGTTACCTCTGTGGCGCTAAGTCTCGGATTGCGTACTGTGTTAGGTTGGGAAAACTGTGCTAGGTGGATTTGTAAATTGTGAAAAATGTCATTTGTAAACGATATCACAATAAACTTATCTGATTTGATTTGATTTATTTCATTTGACAACAGTGAATGCAAATTCCATTCTTCTCTTTACAAACTAATACATCAACAGTATTACAATACCTACCTATCATTAACAATATTAACATTATTGGAACTATTGATTTCATTTGATATGTTTGTCACCTCGGTACCTCGCAAGCCAGATTGGCATGCTGACTTTGTCAAGGCCTTTGATCAGTTCGATTTCACCATGAATAAATTATTGTTCTGAGATACAATAGCCAGCATTGATCTCATTGACATATATCAGAAGACTTCATCCAACTATCTTCAGATTCTTCAGGGCTGTTTTGATAGGGACCTGTACCCCGTTCCAGAAACACTCTCCACTCTTATAATCTCCAAATCTCCTTTTCAACCGTCACGCATCTCTGATGGGCTAATTTGAACGCAATAACCAATCAGAGGTCGTTGTGTGACGTTTGAAACGGAGATTCGGGGATTTTGAGAGTGGAGAGTAATTTTGGAACCGACTACAGCACTCGGGACCTCGGGTTCTTTCTTTTTTAATTCGACATTAACGTCGCTTTCAACTGCATGGTCATATCACGCCGGAGGTGTTACCCTCCATTCGCAGGAAACTCTCAAACCTGCTACCCACATTTTCCTCACCCAGCCTGGGTTGGGCCGGAATGCTAGCAACCCGAAGTCTTCGCCTCGCTGGAAGTTGTTTAACTTCGGTGATCCTACGAGAACCGGTGCATTTAACGCGCCATCGACCCTGGCGAGGGTTCTTTTTACTATAAAAGCTAGAGCAGGGCTGTCCAACCTTCGTTCCACCGCGGGCCGCAAGGGATCAATCTAGATAGTTTGGGAATAAGTGCGCTAATGCGGGGTAATTCTTTTTTACTACTTGACCTATGTTACTACCAGGCGCGGCCGGTGCTAAGGAACTGCAGCACCCCCAGACACAAAAGAAAAAGAGAGGATTTTCTCAAGTCCTAGCTCGTACACAATGAAAATTATCCCACATTTCTAGATTAATTAATCCATAATTATTCTGATTTGCATGGTAATCAAACTCAAACTCTTTAGACACTGAAAGAGCGACTCTATAAATGTTATTTTAGTCCGACTTATGTGGCAGCACCCCTGAATTATTTTCTCACCGGTCGCGCCTGGTTACTACATACTACTAAAGGCGGCACTCTGTGAATCCAGAGATTCCAGAGGTCGCGGGTTCGAAACCCAGCCGGGACATGACAAGTTATCCTCCCATTTGGGATTTTTACCACATAATAATACGTCTTGGGCTTACTGCTAGAACAATGAGACTTATTAGTCCTCATCGGGCAGTATAAATAAGACGATATTATTATTATTATATTGTGTTCTTTACGTTAGTATTTGATGAGCGGGCCGCAAGAAGGGGCCACGGGTTGGACAGCCCTGATCTAGAGCCTACTGCTAATAATCTTGCACAGGTTTCCATGTTACTATTCTCCAGGTGTAAGTTCAATAATAATTACTGTACATTGTACTCAGATCATACCCATACGTAATAGTAAATGGTATATAATGTGCCCATATAATCGATGTATATTTTTCTATGTAGCATATAAGTAATGTATGTAGTTCTGGGCTCAGGCGGAGTGACAGTTCAAGGTGTTCATTGGAAAACCGGGTTAGTTACTCATACAAGTCACTCACACTTTCAACCATTACTGACGAATCTGTGGATATAAGAGAAACCTTGATATAAGAGAACTAAACATAAGAGTAAACTGGATATAAAGAAACCTTGATATTAGAGAACAATTTCCAGGTCTATTATACCTCTACATAAGTGAAAATCCTGTTTTATAAGAGAAACGTGGATATAAGAGAATCTTGAAAATAAGAAGAAAAAAAATAAGAGAAATCTCGATGTATGATAACAAGGTCCATTTTACTTATACATAAGTGAAAATAACCTCCTATATAAGAGAAACCTGGGTATACGAGTATGAGGAAAAAAATTCCGGTCCCTGTAATTCTTATTTCCAGGTTTGACTGAAATACCGATTGTTAAAAGTGAAAGTCCCGATTATGTATGCGTACAATAATAATAGGTAATTGTATAATTATTATACTTAATGTCGAAGTGACTATAGTATTCATATTGATCATAATTCGATCATGAGTAGTGAATATGTCTGCTAATGACAACTTTCAGTGATGCTCGATTAATCGGTAGTAAGCGATTAATCGATTAATTACAAGTCGATTAGTTACTAATCGATTACGATAGTCGGAATGTTTTCTAATCGATAACCTCGATTTTCAACTAATCGGAGCATCACTACAACTTCCAATGATTGTGTGCCTGGAGAATTAGTAAGGTGGAACAGGGTGACAGGGATCAAACATAAAATCAGTTATCAAATTTGTGGTCTTCACTTGATTTGACGATCGGTCATATAAGACTGACGTCACTGAACCCATAGCTATTTATTCAAACTAACATTTTAGCCTTTGTTTGACTTTTTTTAAAGGCATTCTTCTGGCTAGCCATAAAACAGGCAATATTAAAATTGATCGTTCCCTGAAATTTTAAATACTTTTTTTTTTTAATTTAAGTTGCCATTTTTCAGTGCATTATTTCACTATACACTGAACACGGAAAGTTACCTCAGGGCACTTTACCTTTACATACATGCCATTCCGGAAACAGAAAAACTAGGGAGAATTTGCCGCTCCGGCCTGGATTCGAACCCGCAACCTCCAGGTCAGTAACCAATGCTCTTTATCTTCAACCAATCAAATGGCACAAACATGTAAATCTGATTGTGCCTTTCTGGATAAAAAATTATAATAAAATTCAATTCACGTTCGTTCTGTTCCGTTTCAAAACTATTTTTATAAAATAGTTTATTTTTATAAAACTATAAACACATAATAAAATTCAACTATTAAAACCATATCTTCAATCATCTCTCCGGTCCATTATGTTGGGCACATGTAAATTTTCATTTTAGTTACCTAAACAAATCAAATCTCCCTGCGTGCGTCACTCTAGCCCCGATCTCCCTTACCATAGAATGCATCTCACAATGTAAAATCCATGCACTTTAATTTAATGCATTTATTTTATATTGTTGATGGTCATAAAAGCAATGCACCCTATTACTTTGTCTTGGACAAATGTAAAATTCAACTATCAAAGCGATCTGTTCAATCATCTCTCCGGTCCATTATTTTGAGCACATGTAAATTTTCATTTTAGTTTCCTAAACAAATGAAATCTGCCTGCGTCACTTTAACCCCAAGCTCCCCTAGAATGCATCTCATAATGTAAAATTCATGCACTTCAATTTAATGCATTACATCGAATACTTTAGTTTTATATTCTTGATAGCCATAAAAGCAATACAACCTATTTTAAACTATGCGTTTCGTGTCTTGTTTCCAAAGTACGAAATATAGTAGTCGATTTGTTTCACTGCAAATTAGCTTGTTCCTTTAATAAAGTCTGCTTTTTACTAATATTGTCTAAAATATAAGAGATGGACAGATTTTTAGAAAATTTGCTCTAAGGCACAGTCAAGTTTTCTCCATCACATTCGTTAGAGGCACAGATTATTCAAGTTATCTCCATCACCTTCGTTAGAGGCACGGATGAGTCAAGTTATCTCCATCACCTTCGTTAGAGGCACAGATGAGTCAGGTTATCTCCATCACCTTCGTTAGAGGCACAGATTATTCAAGTTATCTCCATCACCTTCGTTAGAGGCAAAGTGAATTCAAGTCATCTCCATCACCTTCGTTAGAGGCACGGATGAGTCAAGTTATCTCCATCACCTTCGTTAGAGGCACAGTTAATTCAAGTTATTTCTATCACCTTCGTTAGAGGCATGGATGAGACAAGTTATCTCCATCACCTTCGTTAGAGGTACGCATGAGTCAGGGTATCTCCATCACCTTCGTTAGAGGCACAGATTATTCAAGTTATCTCCACCACCTTCGTTAGAGGCACGGATGAGTCAAGTTATCTCCATCACCTTCGTTAGAGGTACAGATGTGTTAGGTTATCTCCATCACCTTCGTTAGAGGCACGGGTGAGACAAGTTATCTCCATCACCTTCGTTAGAGGCACAGATGAGTCAAGTTATCTCTATCACCTTCGTTGGAGGCACAGGATAATTGCCTCTTCTATTTCTTCTTCCTCGTGTACTTATATGGCGTTCAGAACTATAGGTTCTCCAAGGTCACTGGTTTAGCCAGTTCCGTTTCTATTCAGGACAAAACCCCTAGGGCAGGGGTTCCAAAACAAATCACTTCGGAGTAAAAACTGAAGGACACTTTGATCTCTCTGTTCACGTACTTTTCATTCACAATAATTAATTATGTAGTTTTTTGTACCTAGTTTTCGTACATAATTTACTTCATATAGTTTGCATACATAATTAAGTACTAAGAGTTTTCGTACATAATTTAGTTCATATAGTTTGCATACATAATTAAGTACTAAGAGTTTTCGTACATAATTAAAAGTTCATAGTTTTCGTACATAATTAAGTAGGGCAATATAGTATTCGTTCTTAAATAGGTATGTAATGTAATGTAATTTTTATTTGTAATAAATTTTTTGTTACAAAGAGAGTTGCCATGACGGTTACCATGACATGTGTTAGTTTAGAAAAAATCCAGCCCAAGGATTATTGTTTTTTTTATTAAGATATGCAACATTACAAATAATAAATTTTACCTTTATTCTTTATTGTATATATTGTTTCCATTTTTTAACTGTTATGTTAATTATTTTAAATAATAAATAATGAATTTTACCTTTGTTTCTATGATTCCAGGTAAGAACCTATCTCATGTGCGCAGGCGTCACGGGGTTTTTTATGCTCAAGCCTCAGTTATACTCAATGGTAAGTTCATAAACGGATTCAACATCATTAAACCAATATAATATCTAAAACATGAATGTGTAATGGGTAATGATATTTTTATATTTATATATTTTTATTTATTTATTATTATTTATTTAGCTTCTTTTTTAATATTATTATTGAAATATCTAGATAGGGAACTCCAAGGGTTGGGTGGAAGAGATTCCCATAGGCAATAACACCGCCCTTTGGTTAGGACCTATGTTTATATATATTTTTCCTCCTTATTGTAAATATTGTTTCCTTTTTTAATTGTTATAATAATTATTTGCACTGTACATATGTCTTTTTATATCCAATATCCAGTTTAATACTAATAATAATGATTTTCGAAATTCCACATGATACGCCGAAGTGCGTTAAGTTGACAGACAGCCCACCAGAACGGATTTTGACCAAATATGGCTCAACGTTTTGTGCCACCAAAAAAATATTTTGTACCCCTACCAATTTCCACATAACGACACCCCTCAGGTGGGCTGTCAACTTAACGTTAAGTTTGCAGCCCACCAGAACAGCTTTGGTTGCAAGAAGATTCATAAAATATTTTTTGGTATAAAACGGCACAAAACGAACCAATTCCCTTGAACCTTCTTGCCACCAAATCTGTTCTGGTGGGCTGCCAACTTAACGTTATGTTGACAGGATCGTTGTCTCAAAACTGGTAGGGGTACAAAATAAATTTTTGATGGCACAAAACGTTGAACCATATTTGGTCGAAATCCGTTCTGGTGGGCTGTCAACTTAACGCATCTGATACGCCGACCATTCCTCGCTGGGATCACGCTAGTTAATATAATAAGAGAGTCTGCATCAAGCTATCAGTTCGGATTAAAATTTTACATCAGAAGTTCTCACTTTTTCTCATTTTTTATTGAATTGCGAATTCCCCGGGAGTGCGGAAGTGAATTTGCAATTTCGCCGAGAAGTTACAGTGGCGAAGCTTTGGTTGAGTTTGAGGAGTCGTGGATCTCAGAGATAATCCAGTATAGTCACCTTGGTCTAGTGGCAGCATGCTCGGCTTGCACTCCAGCTGACCCGGGTTCGAATCCCGGCGGTGTCGGAATTTTTTCGGCTCTGTACTCTGACAACTGGGCTAGTTGCAGAGTGGGCAGTGACCAGTGGCAGCTTTGCGAGATTGATATTAAAATATGATGGTTAGAGATAATCCATTCTACTGAAATGGTATTGAGAGAAAAAAAAAAAAAAAATACTCGCTGGAAACTCACAAACTAGATATTCAAATTAACCTCACCCAGCCTGAGCGGCTGGAAAGAACCACCTAGAAATGAACCACCCTGTATAATGAACCACCCTGTATACGAACGTCGTCTGCCAGGCTGCATCCTTCCTCAGGATCTCATTGTCCTCTCACTTCTATTTCTATTCTATCCTCCTTCCATTCTATTCTATCCTCATTCCATTCTATTCTATTCCGTTCTATTGTGCGGTTGCGAATTCTATTTGGCACAAACTCGTCACTGTATTGAAAAGAAAATTGGATGGAGCGCCGTATTAGAGTCAACAACACGAGGCATTGGGCACCTGAATGCAACATGAAAAGAAAAGCAACTCTAACAATAATAATGATAATAATAACACTCTTTAGTGGAAGTTAACCACCAGGCGAGGTTAATGGTCAAAGCATTTTCTACCACCTAACCCTCAGAGTCTTATTATTATACACCTTCAGAGGTACAAAGAAACTTGTACTTCTATTATAGAGTCTTAATTTTAAGTACTTTTTTTATAATTAATTTCAATTATAGATGTAGGAAGTAGATTTATACTATTGTAAATTGTCTATATAATAGCACTAGCAGTGCGTTTAGACAATGAAAAAAAAATAATAATAATAAAAATAATATAAAAAAAATATGTGGTCACAAACTCAAATTAATGCACTGGGTGGGATTCGAACCAACGAACCAGTACGCTACCTGGATTACCAGACTAACGCGTTAACCACTTGGCTACCAGTGCAGTCTATAACACTGGTAGGTAGGTCTTGTGAACAAGTTCTTGACGCGCTGGTCTGGTAATCCCAGGTAAATGGCCAGGAGCCGAGCTCCGTTGCTCAGTGGTTAAGCAATCGCTTGCCATGCGGAAGGTCCCGGGTTCGATCCTCGGTGCCGACAAAAAATTGTATTCTTAATTTGGTTACAATTGTTTGTAAGGGATACCTTCCGGTGCGCTCGTGTTGACCCAGCATCCAATTGGGAAGTATTGTGTCACTTCTCGCCCATCAGAGGGGAGGCATAGTACGGGATGGGTAGGCTACAACACAGACCACAGGAGCTCCTGTTTCATGGCTACAAAATAAAAAACGGCTGTGAAACACTCACTCATCTTTTAAAAAAAAAAAAAACAAAAAAAAAAAAAAATGGTTTCTGACCCAGAGGTTGTGGGTTCGAATCCTGGCTGGAGCGGAAATTTTCGATCCAAATTTTCCGATTGCGGAATGGCATGTATGATAAAGTAAAATGCCCTGAATTAATGCGGTTCCGGGCACACTTACCTTTAAAAAAAAAGAAAAAAAGGCACACTTACCTTAAAAGAAAAGTAAAAGAAAAGTTATCAAGCTCTTGTTTTTGAGCGTAATTTGGTCAGCGGAAAACGACCTTCGTAAATCCTTTGGATACCATGTATTGGTGGTCAGGTGGTTAAGGCGCTAGTCTGGTAATTCAGGTAACGTAGGGATTTGTTGGTTCGAATCCAACCCAGTGAATGAATTTTTCCTCAAAGACTCTGAGGCTTAGGTGGTAGAAAATGCTTTGAGCATTAACCTCGCCTGGTGGTTACCTTCCATTAAAGAGTGTTATTATTATTATTAATAACAACTTGGCGGTAGTTCAGTTTGGTAAACACCCTGTGAATAGATACAAACCGGGTACCATCAGATGAAAACAGATTGCAAGAGTTGACTTACACCCTGTGAATAGATACAAGTAACTTCTAGAACACCGGGTACCAGTAGATAAACAGAGATTGCAAGAGAGTTGACTTTGCGGATTTTTTGCATACAATCAGGCGCGGATCTAAGGTTTCCTTTTCCCAAACATCAGTGGTGTAGGGTGAAGTACAATATCCTGTTCTGTTTTTCCGTGGTGACTTACGGTCGAATTACGAAACAGGATTAGTATATTATGAAACTTAAGCCGACCCTAAGATTTTCTCAGCTGAGGGATAAGTATTCTAAAATAAGATTTTCCATCACGGAGGCTGGCCACAGTTCCGTTACGCCACAGAAGTAATATACAGCTACAAAGACCTGCTTAGATATGACCTCTACAGTTGTTGTCAAGGTGAAAGTTAAGTGATAGTGTCCACTAAGATTAATAAATCCCGTTTCATAATTCGGGCCTTAGAGTCGAATTAAGAAACAGGATTAGATTTAATCTAAGTGGACACTGTCACTTAACTCGGGATACTCGTATAGTGCGCTGTGATTGGTTGCAATTCCCTTAGCCCACTTAGATTAAATCCAATCCTGTTTCACAATTTGGCCCTAATACAAATAATAATAATGACACTCTTTATTTTTTTAACATAGTTTTTGGCCAGATTTTTATTTATTTATTTATTTATTATACACCACTTGACTACCAGTGCAATGACTATCAGAATCACCCTGTATGGGTAAGTGGGTACGTATAAGAGATCTCTCTATGGAGATGCAGAGAGGTGAGAAAACAGCCATCAACAAGGACATCAACAACAACAACAACAGCAACAACAACAACAGCAACAACAACAACAACAACAACAACAACAACAACAACAACAGCAACAACAACAACAACAACAACAACAACAACAACAACAACAACAACAACAGCAACAACAACAACAGCAACAACAACAACAACAACAACACAGCAACAACAACAACAGCAACAACAACAACAACAACAACAACAACAACAACAACAACAGCAAACAACAACAACAACAACAACAACAACAACAACAACAACAACAACAACGACACTTAAGAACAATAATATCAACAACAGTAACAACAACAACATTTAAGAACAACAAAATAATCTCCTAGACGAGATGGAGTTCAAGTGAGGTCATTGGTACAGTTTGCAACTTTAACCAGAGGTGTCTCTTATACAGGGTGTAACATAGAGATGGTGTGTCAGTAGAGGTGTCTCTTCTACAGGGTGTAAGAGAGAGATGGTGTGTCAGTAGAGGTGTCTCTTATACAGGGTGTAAAATAGAGATGGTGTGTCAGTAGAGGTGTTTCTTATACAGGGTGTAACAAAGAGATGGTGTGTCAGTAGAGAGATTTAACCAGAGGTGTCTCTTAAAAAATACAATACTCTTTGAGCGTGCGATTAGCTCAGTGGTTAAGCACTCGCTTGCCACTGGGTTCGGAAGGTCCCGGGTTCGTTCCCCCGAGCTGACAAGAAAATTGTATTCTAAATTGGGTGATAGTTTGTAAGGGATACCTTCGGGTGCGCTCGTGTTGACCCAGCTACTCAATGACGCCCAGATCCGATTAGTGATGGACGCGGTGTGGTGCGATTTTTGGCTCTGATTCGCACCGCACCGCAAACCGTGGTGCGATTGAAGAGAAGAAATCGCACCGCGCATTTCAGCACGGTGCGGTGGCAGTCTAAAATTGCAACCGCAATAGTTTTTAATCGTACCGCACCGCACATGATCATCAGCGCATGGACCGCGGTGAAAAATTAAATAATGTTGAATTGGAAAAAAGCTGATAGAAAAAACTGGAAACAGCAGAGCCAGTGAATTTTTAATTCAACAAATCAGCATTGCCACTCAAAGAGGCAATGCTGGAAGCATATTGTCAGTGCTTCCAATGAAAAAAGATGACACCTTGTTTTACATATAAAAAAAAAAAATATATTTCAATAATGTTGATACTAATTACCTCTCTAAGGTACATATAATTACATTCTTAGCTGAAATGCTCGAAAATAAGGTACATACAACTACATTCGGTGCTGAAAAGTGCGAAACCCAAGGACATATTGGAAACCCACAGTAGCTGCTGTTTTTTAGCTACGAATTCTAATGGCTGTGAAACACTCATCCTAAACTGGTATGTAAATATGTACAATTGTACAATATACATACTATGTACGTTAAGTATGTATTTGTATATCCATGTATTATGTATACGTAAAGTCAACACCAGCACATGTGGAGAGAGTGGGACTAACCTGCCTGTATGACTCATCCTCTGTAATCAAACTGGTGCGATACGGGGGAAGTAATGGATTTTATTTTTATATCGTTCGGAGGAGAAAGAGATGGAAATTGAAGGTGATTTTTACTTTCTATTACATATAGAAAGTATTACCTATACCTATACTTTCTATTAGTATCGAAAGTAATTACATATAGAAAGTATTAGTAGTCACTGTGGCAGAGCGAGTTAGCGCGCTAGGCATTGCACACATGGTGACCTGGGTTCGATTCCCAGCGGGGGAGGATTTTTTCTGCTCTGTACTTGGATGTTCGGGGTCCACTCATACCTCGTGAGGAAAAATGAGTAGTTACTTGTATGAGTAACGACCAGTGGCGGCATTACCAGAGTAAAAAGAAATTAATGTAATAGAATAATTCGAAATGTAAAGGAGGCTTTTAGTAATGCTGCGCTACCCACAAAAATTGTGAAGAGGCCTTGTGCTTCACCACAAAGAAATTCGTACATATAGAAAGTATTACCTATACCTATACTTTCTATTACCCAAAAGGTATAAAAAAGTATTGTTTTTTATACATACAGAGTGGGGCAAAAGTCTGGAAACCCCTGAATAACTTTCGAATGGCTTCTTCGGTAAAATTAAAATTTTGTACGGTAAACCGGGCTAATAAGACCTTCTTTTAGAGTCGGGTCGATTTTTGTTACCGGCCCCCATGTCGGGGCCAGGGGGGCCAACTTCATTTTTTTAAATACGAACCCCCACCTTGCGATACATTTTTGAAAAGGTCTTTAAAAAACAAATACATTGGTGCAATTTTTATTTTTTAAATATTAACTGTTTGCAAATGGCGTCCAACTTTCTGTATGCAGTAAAGTCTGGAAACCCCTGAATATCTTTCGAAATGGCTTTCTCAGTAAATTTAAAATTGTGTACGGTAATCCTTGGTAATTAGACCTTATATTAGAATGGGACCGATTTTTTTTTATCGGCCCCCATGTCGGGGCCAGGGAGGCGAACTTCATTTTTTTAAATACAAAACCCCACCTTGCGATACATTTTTGGAAAGGTCTAATTACCCCGACTTACCGTGCACAATTTTAAATTTACTGAGAAAGCCCTTTCAAAAGATATTCAGGGGTTTCCAGACTTTACTTCATACACAAAGTTGGACGCCATTTGCAAACAGTTAATATTAAAAAAAAACAAAATTTGCACCAATGTATTTCTGATTTAAAGACCTTTCCAAAAATGTATCGCAAGGTGGGGGTTCGTATTTAAAAAAATGAAGTTGGCCCCCCTGGCCCCGACATGGGGACTGGTAACAAAAATCGACCCCACTCTAAAAGAAGGTCTTATTTGCCCGGTTCACCTTACAAAATTTTAATTTTACCGAAGAAGCCATTCGAAAGTTATTCAGGGGTTTCCAGACTTTTGCCCCACCCTGTATAAAGTTGAGTGTTTTACACCCAAGACGGCGGACCTACAACTTGGAAGTCGGTGGTTCATGTCCCGGTTTCCGCGTAGATTTTGTAAAGCGAGTTTCAGTAGTTATGATATCACGAAAGTGATAACCACAAATATGTATATGATAACTTTTTTTATCTTTATTTTACTTCCGAGAAATTTCTAATATTAGAAATCGGAAGTATTGTGTTCGTTTTTGTAAAAAAAAATATTTTTTTGCTCCGATTTCAATTTTTTTCAGATTTCTGGACGTTTCATAACCTCCTGAGCAAATTTGGTTTTGTGTCTGCCTGTCGGTCTGTCGTTTGTCGGTCTGTTAAAACGATTCCTTGTAACGGGCAAATCTCGGAAACTACTCGACCGATTTTGATGAAATTTTGCACACATCTAGGAGACATTCTGTAGATGGTCCCATTTTAAATTCATCGAATTCGTACTAGCGGTTCTTGGTGAAAGAGCCCATGCGCCTAACCACTAACTTTTTACTTAAAGGCTTATATCTCGTGAACGGTACACCCGATTTTAATGAAATTTTGTGTGTGTATGCATATAATTGTTTTACATAGGCTATTTATATATATTTTTTAATTAATTATAATTAGACTCTGATATTTAAGAAAATCCGAAATTTTGGACAAAAAAGTCAAAAAATAAGGACCACGACTTGCCGATACAGAAATTTTTGTGGAATCTAGAATGTAGAAAAAACGATTTTCTACCATATAAAACAAATTTGAAGAAAATCGGTGCAGTCGTTTTGGAGATACAAGTAATTTAGTATAAAATCTCAAAATTGGCACGTGTTAACAATGTGAAACAATCACGAGGAAGTATAGAGTCCATAATTGGCAGTGTTTTTTTTATCTCTCGGTTCGCAAGTGCCCATATGGAGTTTTCAAATGAGCAATTTTTATTACTTTAATGGAAAATTTCGCAGTTTTTCATCAAGGTTGTAGCATTCAGAATTTCATATCGTTCTAATATTAGTTATTTATTACCACTTAAGTTTTGTGGGGCAGAGGGCCATAAAACAGCTAATATCACTAATTACCACAGTCTATTGTGCTGTAAATGTGTCGTGTATTGTATTCAAGTATTGTATTGTATTGAATAGGCGCGTCCTCTCACTCTCTCTCTTGCTTTATGCGTCGTGTATTGTATTCAATTATTGTACTGTATTCAATTATTGTATTGTATGGAACAGGCGCGTCCTCTCTCTCTCTTGCTTTATGCGTCGTGTATTGTATTCAAGTATAGTATTGTATTCTAGTATTGTATTGTATTCAAGTATTGTATTGTATTGAACAGGGGCGGCCTCTCTCTCTCTCTCTCTCTCTCTTGCTTTATGCGTCGTGTATTGTATTGTATTCAAGTATTGTATTGAACAGGGGCCGCTGGTGCTAAGAAGCTGCGAAACTGCAGCACCCCCAGACGAAAAGGGAAAAGAGTGTATTTAAGTATTGTATTGTATTCAATTAATTATTGTATTGTATTAAAGTATTGTATTGTATTGAACAGACGCGGCTGTCTGAGTTGCGAAACTGCAGCACCCCCAGACGAAAAGGGGAAATAGTTTTTTTTTTTCAATCTCTAGCTCGTACACAGGGAAAATCAGTGCACATTTCTATATTTTTTTTTTTATTGTTGAAACACTTCTATAGGTCTACTTTATTAGCTGATAGAGTTTTAAACTATTACTTTTCATATTTGTGTTCACAACAACTCAAACTCGCTTTACTAAATTTTCGCTGAAACCGGGACTTGAACCACCGACCTTCAGGTTAGGAGTCCACCGCCTTATCGATCAAGCTACTGAGGTCGGGTTAAAATTTTAAACTATGTATGATATTTCGTTAAGATCTTCTGGGACTGGCCACGCGCCCACAATGAATTTCAAGAATAATTAAATTATGATTATAATGAATGTCGGCATGGTTAAAAAAACTCAAAACACTTTTTTTTTTTTTTTTTTAAGGTAAGTGGGCCCCGGAACCGCTTTCACATTACTTAAGGGCACTTTACATTTACATCCATGCCATTCCGGAAACGGAAAATTTCGGTCAGAATTTTCCGCTCCAGCCGGGATTCGAACCCGCAACCTCCGGGTCAGTAACCAATGCTCTTAACCACTTACCTTAGTACTAAAAGAGTGACTCCATAAATGTTATATTTTAGTCCAGTTTATGTGGCAGCACCCCCAAAACAGTTTTCCACCGACCACGCCTGGTTCATCTCATCTTAATGACCTTAATTTTTTTATTTTATTTTTTTAATTAATTTTTTTGCGACACCTAGGCTAGGTCCTAGATATCAAATAGTTTTATGGCGTTCAACTTCAACCTACGGGATAGTTTTATGACTTTATGGCATATTTATTAATTATTTGTCATGGGCTTAGTTAGGTACATATCTCAGGAGATTGTGTCATGCATGTTGTCGTGGAGAATCAACATATCACAGGGAGCTAGATACAGCCACCATTCATAATTAATAATAACACTCTTTAGTGGAAGGTTACCACCAGGCGAGGTTAATGCTGAAAGCATTTTCTACCATCTAACCGTCAGAGTCTACAACAACAACAACAACAAAATTATTCATAATTCTTCTTCTCTTAGTTGCCTTTTCCCAAACCCACTTGGACCCAAGGATCCATGAAAGTTTTTCTCTTTAGGTCTCCTTGAATGTTTTATTCAACGCATGGATCTATGGTTCGGATTTGAACAACCGAACTCCAGATTACAAGTCCGCCGCCCCATATCGATCAAGCTACTGAGGTCGGTTGATGAAATACAAAATCACACGACTTTCTATTACTTAAATAAAGAAGAAATAAAAGATGATGAAAAGAAATACATAGGTCACAACCTCTCAAAAAAATATTTTATAATAAGGTCTGTTGGCTGTATGGCAAATTCCCATGATAAGGAGTATAACCAATTTTTTTAATTTTTTTTGGACATTGTTTACCTACTATGAGTTAGAGGTAAAAAAAAAACAATTTTAAGAAAAGAAACTACCCCACAAAACAAGAGAACTGCATCCCCTTAGTGTGGGGTAGTCGCATTAAAATAATATATGTTACTTATTATACCTATTATGTAAAATTATTAATGCAAATAAATTACAAATTACAAATGCCAAAACAAAAATGAGGTCTGTTTGAAAAAAAAATCGCCGAGATAAGGAGTCGAACCCCGACCTTCTGATCTCGTACTCTCGGGCTTGCATGAGGCCAGGGCGTGATGGCGGGTGAGAGTTTAGCACAGGGGTTCTCAAACTTCCACAAGCCACGAACCACTTTTGAATTTCATAATTTTCCACGGACCACTAGCACCACCACTTTTGGGACAAGTTTGGTGCCTGAAGGTAGCTACCTAACGTGTTTTTGAAATACATAATAATATTATAAGCGAAATTGAAACACGTGATGTTAAGCCAAATTAAAAAAAGGTAGGTGAAAAGGTAGGTACTTTTAACAAAGGTTAGAGGTTTTTTTTTGTAAGGACATTAGTTTTGTTTTTTTTTTTTTTTTTTTTTTTTTTTTTTTAGGAACCACCTCGCGGACCACTTATAATAATAATTATTATAACACTCTTTAGTGGAAGGTAACCACCAGGCGAGGTTATTGCTCAAATCATTTTCCACCACCTAACCCTCAAAGTCTTATTATTATGTGGTCACAAACTTAAATTAATGAAGAAAATTTGTGCACTGGGTGTGGGATTCGAACCAACGGATATGGCTACGCTACCTGGATTACCAGACTAGCGCATTAACCACTTGACTATACCAGTGCACATAATTGACTGGCTGGGGGACGTTAAACAGGGAGAAGACCAGTGTCTCGCTAGAGGACTATAAACAGAGAACAGACTAGCCAACCTCTACAAGCCAGGCTAGCTTGCAGTTTTCCAAGGGTTCAAAGGTTTGTAAAGTAAAAGCCCAAGTCCTCACGATGGTTGATCGCACATAGGTTCAGGACGAGCCAACTTTGATTGAAACCTTCAAGCGGACCACAGTTTGGGAACCCCTGGCCTTAGCAACCAATGCGTAAGCCATGGTATGTTAGGCTGTTGTTGAGCTTTTACTGTTTAACATTGAGAAGAAAGCGATTAGATAAGACTGCGTGACGTCAGAGATATTTTTTTTTTTTATAACTCGTAATTTATTTATTTACTTTTTTTTAAGTTAAGTGTGGCCCGAAACCCCTTTCGCATCTCTCTCTCCTTCTCTCTCCCTCTCTTTCTCTCTCCCTCTCCTTTCTCCTTCTCTCTCTCTCCTCTCTCTCCCTCTCCTTTCTCCTTCTCTCTCTCTCCTTCTCTCTCCCTCTCCTTTCTCCTTCTCTCTCTCTTCTCCTCTCGCTCTTTCTCTCTTCCTCTCCTTTCTCCTTCTCTCTCTCTCTCCTTTCTCCTTCTCTCTCTCTCTCTCCTTCTCTCTCTTCTCTCTCTCCTCTCTCTCCTCTCTCTCCTTCTTTCCCCTTCCATATCCTTCTTTCTCGTTCTCTTCTCTACTTCTCTCTCGTTCCCTTCTCTACTTCTCTCTCGTTCTCTTCTCTACTTCTCTCTCGTTCCTTCTCTACTTCTCTCTCGTTCTCTTCTCTACTTCTCTCTCGTTCTCTTCTCTACTTCTCTCTCGTTCTCTTCTCTACTTCTCTCTCGTTCTCTTCTCTACTTCTCTCTCGTTCTCTTCTCTACTTCTCTCTCGTTCCCTTCTCTACTTCTCTCTCGTTCTCTTCTCTACTTCTCTCTCGTTCTCTTCTCTACTTCTCTCTCGTTCTCTTCTCTACTTCTCTCTCGTTCTCTTCTCTACTTCTCTCTCGTTCCCTTCTCTCTTCTCTACTCTTTCTCTTCTCTACTTCTCTCTCGTTCTCTTCTCTACTTCTCTCTCGTTCTCTTCTCTACTTCTCTCTCGTTCTCTTCTCTACTTCTCTCTCGTTCTCTTCTCTACTTCTCTCTCGTTCTCTTCTCTACTTCTCTCTCGTTCTCTTCTACTCTTCTCGTCTCTTCTCTTTTCTCTCTCTCTCCTTCTCTTAATTCTTCTCGGTCCATTGCCTGACCAATTTGCCTATTCCATTACGATTCTGTCGTCATTACTATTGAGATTATTGTTGATTACTGAGCTTTTACTGTTTAACATTTGACGAGACGTCAAAGATAAAACTCGTTATTTATAACTTGCATTTTTTTTAAGGTTAGTGTGCCCCGAAACCCCTTTCGCATTACTTCAGGGCACTTTACCTTTACATCATGCCATTTCGGGGACGAAAAATTTCGGTCAGAAATTTCCACTCCGGCCGGGAATCGAACCCGCAACCTCCGGGTCAGTAACCAATGCTCTTAACGACTGAGACATGGAGGTCGGCTAGACCCAGCACCTAAATGGGAAGTATTGTGTCACTTCTTGCCCATCAGAGGGGAGGCATACTACGGGATGGGCAGGCTGCAACACAGACCACAAGCGTCTACAGTAGCTCCTGTTTCATGGCTACGAAAAAAAAAGGATGTGAAACACTCATCTTTAAAAAATAAATATTTTTTTTTGCTTTACTAGGGACTTGAACCACCGACCTCCAGATTACAAGTAGTACAAGTACGCCGCCTTATCGATCAATCTACTGAGGTAGCTTTATAATAAAGAGACTCATGATGGTTCTACCACTTCCACCCAGTCGGTATAATTAAAAGAGTTTATTATTATTCAACTACGCCGAATTTTCTCGCGGAAACAAGCGAAAACCATACCTAAATTTAATGCCTTACTAATTGACTAATTAATTGATTTTACGTATCACCATTAAAAACACTCTCTTAACGATGTATTTTCGACGGTACGAGTATAGACAATGTCGAAGTGTTTATTATTTTTCAACTGCGCCGATTTTTTTTGGCCGAAACAAGCGAAAACCATACCTAAATTTACTGCCCCACTAATTGTCTAATGAATTGATTATTACGAATTACCATTAAAAAAACACTCACTTAACGATTTAATTATTATTGCGAGAGTTTATTAGGCATCGCGAAAACAATGAATCACACTATGTTTGTCGGTTTGTTGTTGTTGTTGTTTTGTTTGTTTTGTTTTCCAAAAGAGTACACACTGTACCAGGCTTGGTCGGTGCTAAGGAGCTACTGAGCTGCAGCACCCCCAGACACAAAAGAAGAGAGAGGATTTTCTTAAGTCCTCGCTCGTACACAATGAAAATTATAACATAGTTCTAGAATAATATTATTATAATTTAACTCTTTATTAGAAGAACATATATACAAACAGATAATGGTAAAAATTAAAATACAAAATCTATACTTATAAGAGAGAGTTTCACTCACTGACTGACTCACTGATTCATCACTGTTTCTCCGAACTGGTAAGTCCTAGGAAGCTGAAATTTGGTAGGTAGCTTTGTTTTATAGTCTCGATGTGCAATAAGACGGGATTTTTTGAAATTCCCACTACAACACCTGCCATTGGCGAAAAAGGATTTTTTGCTTTCACGGCCATGCCTCGGCCCGCAAAGCGGCCGATAGCCCCCTAGTTTACAATATAAATAGGAAAAAAATAATCAAAATATATACACATGTCCTAACTAAAGGGCGGGGTTATTGTCTATGGCAATTTCTTTCACCCAACCTTAATTCATAATTATTATTATTATTCAACACTTTATTAGATATAAATGGACATTATGTATACTGTATACAATACAAATAATTATTTTAACAATGAAAAAAATGGAAAAAATATATACAATAAAAATGAAAAACAATAGAAAAATATATAGAAACATATTTGTCCTAACTAAAAGGCGGGGTTATTGCCTATGGCAATCTCTTCCACTCAACCCTTGTCATAATAATTGACATGGAAAACGAACTGAAACTCTTTAGATACCGAAAGAGCAACTTCATAAATCCCATTTTAGCCCGGTTTATGAGGCAGCACCCCCAAAAAACTTTCCCCACCGCCCGTGCCTACACTGCACACACCTTCTGCTAATTTGATCACACCGAGTTTTTTTTTTCGTCAACTGATAAGCTGATAAGGAAACTTCGGCCAGTGATAAGAAGGTGGAATGCTAATTGCTCATAATTGCCGATTTCAGCACACCTTTGTGAAAAACAATAATAATTATTGTTAAAAAAACACTAAGTATTGCTTAATTTCAATCTCCTTCTTCTTCTTCTTTCACTTTGCCTTTTCCCAAACCTAATTGGGGTTGGCATTGTTCAAGCTCATTGTTGAGGTTGGTTGGTTGTGGCACATTTTTACGTTTGGATGCCCTTCCTAACGCCAACGATTCTATTTGTTTTAACGTCCTGATTAGGACGGCGGTTTTAACCTCCATTCGCTGAAAATTGTACCAGCTACCCACATTAATCCAGCCTGGGTAGGGCCGGAAATGTCTCTCTCTCTCATAAGTGATTAGTTATTTTATATTATCTTAGGACCTGTTATATTTGTATTTTTTTTTTTTTATAAATAAAAATAAATCAAATCAAAATCAAATCTTTCTCTCTCTCACTCACTCACTCACTCTCTTTCTCACTTTCTCACTCTCTCTCTTTCTCTCTCTCTCACTATCTCTCTCTCTCTCTCCCCTTATCAGCAGCTAGTGGACGTCAATTAGTCTCCCCAAAGGGATTATCACTTATCTTATCAGCGGAGCAGACAGAGACGGCAATAAAATATGACACAGGACTAGATGTTGGGTGTTGGTCACATGTTGGGGCTAACAGACCATTAATTGTCTTTACAGGAGAAAACACCTGTATAATGTGATGACTGTGTCTTCAAAAAAGTCAACATTGAAGTCTCATTTTAATTTTTTTCCTTCAAATATCTGGTTTTTTTTTCTAAATTTTACTGTAAATATTATTACTATGAACAGTATCACAACTAAAGTTGTAGTTTTATTTACATAATAGGTACATTTATACAATATAGGTACATGTAGTATTTACTGTAAATATTGTACATTACTTTGTAACTTTGTCCTCCTAATAAAGATTTATAAAATAATAATAATAAGTAATAACCATCTGATGAACTTCGGAAAAAATGTGATACTTAAAATCAATTAATAAGTCAATTAGTGAGGCAATAAATTTAGGTATGGTTTTCGCTTGTTTCCGCGAAAAAATTCAGCGTAGTTGAATAATAATAAACTCTTTTAATTATACCGACTGGTGTGGAAGTGGTAGGATCATGAGTCTCTTTATTATAAAGCTACCTACTCATTATAAAGCTAGTATTTATACTCAAATAAATAAAGAGGTGCTTTGTTAAACTGTTGGCATAATGGGACTACCTGTCTTGCGCTGACAGTCTAAATAAAGCACTACTTATACTTATACCTCAGTAGATTGATCGATAAGGCGGCGTACTTGTAATCTGGAGGTCGGTGGTTCAAGTCCCTAGTAAAGCAAAAAAAAATATTTTATTTTTAAAAGATGAGTGTTTCTCAGCCTCTTTTATTTCGTAGCCATGAAACAGGAGCACCTGTAGACGCTTGTGGTCTGTGTTGTAGCCTACCCATCCCGTAGTATGCCTCCCCTCTGATGGGCGAGAAGTGACACAGTACTTCCCATTTAGGTACGGGGTCAACACGAGCGCACCGGAACGTATCCCTTACAAACAAAATTGTAACCAAATTAAGAATACAATTTTTTGTCGGCAAGCGGGGGATCGATACATGTTCTCTCTATATGTTTTGGAGCGGTGCCTGTTTTCAACCTACCCGTGTTGCGTAGCATTCCAAGTATGTAATGTTAGAATGTATATATTCTACTCGCATTACTTACTACCCAGTGCCTATTCCTGTTCCTATGTATGTAGCTATGTAGCTAAGGTGAGGTATCTATGTATGTAGCTAAGGTGAGGTATCTATGTATGTATGTAGCTTTGTAGCTAAGGTGAGGTATCTATTACCACCTCAATCACGTGCTTGGAACCTGATATCTCTACGACACAGAGTAGAGACAGGTTCCACCGGTGACTAAGTCACCGCCTGCCCACCCACCGGTCGTTTACCCCCACGTGACTGATTCACGTGCGGGAGACCCGGGTTCGATTCTAGCTCAAGTCAAAAAATTCTATCTTTATTTCTTTCTTTTTTTAAATAGTCAATATTAATCTCAATAGTAATGACGACAGAATCAAATGAGGCAAATTTGTCGGGCAATGGACCGAGAAGAGTTAAGTGAGAATTAGAGAGAAGAGGAAAGGAAAGGGAAGGAGAGGGAAGGAGAGGGAGGGAAGGAGAGAGAAGGAGAGAGAAGAAGAGAGAAGAAAGAAGATAGAATGAGAGAAGAGAGAAGAAAGAAGAAAGAAGATAGAAAGAGAGAAGAAAGAAGATAGAATGAGAGAAGAGAGAAGAAAGAAGATAGAATGAGAGAAGAGAGAAGATAGAATGAGAGAAGAGAGAAGAAAGAAGGAGAGAGGAACTAGAGAGGAAAGAGAGAGGAAAGAGAGAGGAAAGAGAGAGAGAGAGAAAGATAGATAAAGAGAGAGAAAGAGAGAGAATAGAGGAGAGAGACTGAAAATTCCGTTATGATTGCGCACTTGAATAGGAAATTTTTGATGTTTTAACGCTGACCAAGTGCAGGGACTGAGCTAGTATGTACTCACATTATATTTCCTGAGGGTAGGCGGGGTCTGTAAGTGGCTACTTGAGTGCTAGCGTGGAGTAGTGAAGCACCTAATGGAATTTATTACCGGTAAACAACCCCAGGTGTTGAGCTGGTACATTTCCACCTGTGCTAATATAGGCTACCTGTTATCTAGGCGAGCAGATGATAAATACTGAGGTAGGTACAAGTCAATATGAACTTGAAATGATTTCGGCACTCATGTGGACCTGATCTAGGCTCACTTGAAATGATTTAGGCTTTCTTGGAGTGATCAGGGATCACTTGAAATTAATGATTTAGATTTTAGGTTCACTTGAAATGATTTAGGCTTACTTGAAGTGATCAGGGATCACTTGAAATTAATGATTTAGATTCTAGGCTCACTTGAAATGATTTAGGCTTGCTTTAAGTGATCAGGGATCACTTGAAATTAATGATTTAGATTCTAGGCTCACTTGAAATGATTTAGGCTTGCTTGAAGTGATCAGGGATCACTTGAAATTAATGATTTAGATTCTAAGATCACTTGAAATGATTTAGGGTTACTTGAAGTGATCAGGGATCACTTGAAACTAATGATCTAGGATCTAGGCTCACTTGAAATGATTTAGGCTTACTTGAAGTGATCAGGGATCACTTGAAATTCATGATCTAGGATCTAGGCTCTCTTGAAATAATTAATGATCAGCTTTACTCAAATTTTGTCTCACTTGAGTCTCAAACCTACGAACTCCATGTTGTGAGGCTGCCGCCTTGAGTTGCTTGCCTCGACGTTTTATAACCTCTTGAACAACTTTGGTTTTGTGTCTGTATGTCTGGTTAAATAAATTCCTTGAAGTAACGCAGAAATCTCAGAAACTACTGAACGGATTTAGACGGAACTTAGTGCTTTCATTTAGGAACTTTGCACTAGCGTTTCTTGGAGATAGAGACCATGCGCCTGACCACTAACTTTTTACCTATACGCTTATATCTCGTGAACGGTACACCCGATTTTGATGAAATTCGGTATGTATATGCGGATAAGTATTTTTTTGTTGTTGTAGAATCTAGAATGTAGGAAAAACGCGCCTGACCTCTAACTTTTTACTTATACGCTTATATCTCGTGAACGGTACACCCGATTTTGCTGAAATTTTGTATGTATATGCGAATAAGTATTTTTGTTGTTGTTGTTGTAGAATCTAGAATGTAGGAAAAACGGTATTCTACCATTTATAACAAATTTGAAGGAAATTGATTAAGCAGTTTTAGAAATACAAGTTTTGGTTGTTGCACTGGTAGCGTAGGGATCCGGTTCGAATCCCACACAATGCATGAATTTTTCCTCATTCATTTGAGTTTGTGACCACATAATAATAATCTCTGCGGGTATGGAATCGATAGATGCAGATCACTTGTATGAGTTCCATCGAATTCACCGGATTAATTTACCGGGAAAATAGCACGTGAGAAATAGCGCTGTCTCTTATCTGTCAGCTCAAGATTCGTAGCCCCAATTGTACAACATAATTAATCGCAACATTACAAGGGGGGGGGGGGCGAATAAGACATTCAGTGAGTCATCAGTAAGGCAGATTACCTATATCTATGTTCGTACGTGTGGCTTCCTCAAGGCCAGTTTTCGTCAGTAATAGAACAGACAATGAACTGTCGGAGAAAATTGAATGGGTGAGTAGAAGAAGAACATGCTATGTCAAAAATTGACTTTTCAGGAGAGCAATAATAATACGTATACATTACTATGCTGCCAGCCTCCGTGGCGTAACGGTTGTGAGTACTGCCCGTAGTCCAGAGATCCTGAGTTCAACGTCGACCCTGCTTAAGCGGGGTAAGACAGAGAGTAAAAGAAGATGAAGAAGAAAGAAGAAGACTACGAGTATATGCTGTAGATGCTATAGGTTTACTCCACTCTAAAATATTTTTTTTCGTAGTTGTAGGGGGTATTATTTCATATTCAACGAGATGATAGAAAAGAGTACATTGCATGTTATTCTGAGAAAAAAAAAAATCGATTTTCGAAATAGCTTGTTCTTCTAATCATCCATTCAATGATTATTGTTGAGAGTCTGTTCAGAGCTGTCGCTTATTTCTTTTCGCTTTACTCACCAGTACGGTCATGCCTTTGTTCGTTTTAAAATTGCCGTTGCGATGTACGGGAAAACGGCTAGTTTTAATATGTTGTTTTTTCCTCTAGATAACTAGATTCAAATTTTAATGGTAGGTAATTTTTCCAGTCCATACCGGTGACATAATATAGTGGCTGGGTTCATAACAACACAATACACGCCATATTCTGGTATGTTGGTATTGTTATTATTATTAGTATATGAGCAACCCGAAAAACAGGCTGCGATATTTCAGGTATATCGGGTTTCCAGCTTCAACTGACACAACAATAAAATTAGTTATGAGCTTTGGTGCGGGTAAACAACATTCGTTTAATTCTAAACAACAACAAATCTTAGAAGCCAAATAAAAATGGCTTAGGATGGCTCCTCTATATACAAAAAACGACAGACGCACGGTCCAATGGCTGAAAACACTTTTTTTTGGTATCCTGAGGCTATGATTCGTCCAGAAATGTGAAAAACTGGGTAGGTCAAAATTTCGACGAATACAATACTTTCCTTTTTATAGGATAAGGAAAGTAAAAAAAAGAAAATGAAAAATAAAACAAATGATTTTTGTATATAACTAGCTTGCATTTTTTTTGTAATATCATAAAGTACTGTGTCACTTCTCGCCCATCAGAGGGGAGGCATACTACGGGATGGGCAGGCTACAACACAGACCACAAGCATTTATAGTAGCTGGTTTTTCTTGGCTACCATCTAGTACAACTTCTCACTATTCTGTTTGTACTGATGATACTGATACTGACCAAATGAATAGGGCTGTGAGTGTGAAACACTCATTTGCATTTACATGGGATCTAACATCCGCTGTCAGCAAAAACGGCCGGTGCTAAGGAGCTGCGGAACTGCAGCATCCCCAGACGAAACAGAAAAAGAGAGGATTTTCTCATGTCCTAGCTCGTACACAATGAAAATTATCACATATTTCTAGAATAATTATTATGATTAGCATGGGTTTACAAACTCAAACTCTTTAGATACTGAAAGAGCCATTCTGTAAATCCTGTTTTAGTCCGGTTTATGTGGCAGCAACCAGCAACCCCAAAACATTTTCCCACCGACCGCGCCTGGCTGTCAGTATCTCTATATAGAAAACAGAAAAATCTCTATATATAAAACAGAAAAAAGGACTACCTACCTACCTATGTTTGTTTGTTTGTCCGGAGTTGTTTAGCCAAAACGGTAAGAGATAGCGAAAAATTTCTCAGAATCGACCCCCCCAAAACCATTATCGCTTTGTGCAGAAAAATTATAAAAAGTTCAAAAAGGCATTGCTGTCCAGCAGTACGGCCATGCCTTAGTAAATTTGAAATTTAGTCCCGTTGCAGAGCACGGGCAAACGGCTAGTACATAATATTAAGTAGGTCTAATACATCTCTATATATAAAACAGAAAAAAGGACTACCTACCTACCTATGTTTGTTTGTTTGTCCGGAGTTGTTTAGCCAAAACGGTAAGAGATGGCGAAAAATGTCTCAGAATTGACCCCCCCCCCAAAACCATTATCGCTTTGTGCAGAAAAATTATAAAAAGTTCAAAAAAGCATTGCTGTCCAGCAGTACGGCCATGCCTTAGTAAATTTGAAATTTAGTCCCGTTGCAAAGCACAAGCAAACGGCTAGTACATAATATTAAGTAGGTCTAATACATATCTGAGGTACAAATGTATTGACGTCTGTCATCAATTCATCAATATTCTGATATTGTCTTCATGATGACGATGACTGATGGGACAGGATAGATCGCAGTTCTTTTCTTATCACACGATGGTGATTATTATTATATTGATTAGCTAACATATAGGTACATATTATTAAGTAGGTATGTACGATGATTATTATTATTATATTGATAGCTAACGTATAGGTACATATTAAGTAGTTATGTACCTGAGGTACAAATGTATTGACGTCTCTCATCAATTCATCATTATTCTGATATTGTCTTCATGATGATGATGGCTGATGGGACAGGATAGATCGCAGTTCTTTTCTTATCACACGATGGTGATTATTATTATTATTAATATTGATAGCTAACATATAGGTACGATATTAAGTAGGTATGTATATGAGGTACAAATGTTTTGACGTCTGTCATCAATTCATCAATATTCTAACTTTGTCTTCATGATGATGTCTGATGGGACAGGATAGATCGCAGTTCTTTTCTTAACACACGATGGTGATTATTATTATATTGATAGCTAACATATAGGTACATGTTAAGTAGGTATGTATCTGAGGTACAAATGTTTTGACGTCTGTCATCAATTCATCAATATTCTGAAATTGTCTTCATGATGATGATGACTGATGGACAGGATAGATCGCAGTTCTTTTCTTATCACACGATGGTGATTATTAGTATTATTATTATTATTGGCAATATCCTGTGCAGAAGATTTGCCAGATGTACCAAGCAGTGGGCATCAGAATGTTCTTATCACACGATGGTGATTATTAGTATTATTATTGTTATTGGCAATATCCTGATGTGCAGAAGATTTGGCAGATGTGCCCAGCAGTGACCATCAGAATGCCAAGTACCTTCCTCTATGTGTACTTGCTGAATGGAATCCTTAATGAGGAGGGGCGGGGTCGATGGAATCGGTAATGAGGTGGACAGAGATATAAGTGTGATGTATTGTATGAGATGGAGAGAGACAGATATAGATACGTATGATGGTATGAGAATTTGCATGCTAATTTTTGGCAGGAGCTCATAAATCCATAGGAAGTGCTATGGAGATTCTACAATATGTTGTGTCTGCAGATGTGTGTTGTGTCTGAGAGAGACAATAAAATAAATATATTTCAAGAGACTGCTTTCATTATAGAGAGTTGCCAAAAGACATAATATAAACATCAATAATCCAAGATCACGTATTTTTTCTTCTTATTATTGATTTTCTTTTTTTTTTTCTTCGTTTTTTCTTTGATGATGTTGTTAGGATCTACGTTGAAAGTAAATGTGATAGTGACTTTTTTGTCCGAAATTTCGGATTTTCTTAACTAGCAGAGCTAAATCAAAATTTATTTAAAAAAATATAAATGCCCTATGGAAAACGCTATTGCGCACATACATACAAAATTTCATCAAAATCGGGTTTACCGTTCACGAGAGATATATATGCGTTTAAGTAAAAAGTTTGTGGTCAGGCGCATGGTCTCTATCACCAAGAACCGCTAGTGCGAAGTTGATGAATTTAAAATTGGAGCATCTACAGAATGTCTCCTATATGTTTACAAAATTTCGTCGAAATCCGTTCAGTAGTTTCTGTGAGATTTGCGTGTAACAAGGAATGTTTTTAATCGACAGATAGACAGATCTACAGACAGACACAAAACCAAAGTTGCTCAGGAGGTTATGAAACGTCCAGAAATGTGAAAAAACTTCTATTCTAATTTTTGTTTGTAACTTCATAAAACCAAATACACAACATACGTCTATATTCAAAGGTTGAAATTTCCAGCTTCAAAGCTGGAAAAAAAAATTCTGGAAAATTTTTTCGTAGGTATCTCCTGTTTCATGGCTACGAAATAAAAACGGCTGTGAAACACTCATCTCTTTTTCTTTCTTTTTTTTATTTAAAGAGTATATAATCAGATGTTTCAGGACTTTATGAACAAACCGTATGACAGACAGGAGCTCAGAACGTTACCTAATCAAACTTGAGTTTCCAATACAAAAACTAGGACTAGGATTAAACTGTCAAATATAATTAGTGGAAAGCGTTAGAAAGCATCACGTCTATAGCATGGCCTTACTGAACATGTACTATTATTATTATTTACCGACCTCAGTAGCTTAATCGATAAGGCGGCGGACTCGTAACTTGGAGGTCGGTGGTTCAAGTTCAAGGTCGGAAATCAAACAGAGCTCATTTTTTTTCAAATTAAAAACCTAAAAAAACCATCTAGAAACCCCCCATTTTTAAGTTTCTTGTTTTGAGCCCCGGAATCGATACACAACACAGGTACCGATACTATACGGGTAAAGAGTGCTATTATTACTATCATTATTATTAATTATATTACCTGTCTATTTATTAGGTGAATTGTGGCAGTATGTATGCTAATCTTGTTGAATGAGATAGTTTTTGCCTTTTTAACTAACTTCGAACTCTGTTTCTTCTTGTTCACAGGTAAGATCTCATGAGGCCCAATACATTGATATGATGAGCGGTGCAGTGGTGTAACGCGCTTCACAGGTAAGATCATGAGGCCCAATATATTGGTTCTCATCATCATAATTAAAAAAAAAAAATACAGAAATGGCCCTTGGACAAAAACACGATGGACCGCAAAATGAGAACCACTGATTTCATTTTTGAAACTATCCAACACAAGATAGGTACCTACTACAGAATCGAACATCATGAGGTCCAAAATATTGGTTCTCATCTTCATAATTAAAAAAAATAATAATACAGAAATGGCCCTTGGACAAAAACACGATGGACCGCAAAATGAGAACCACTGATTTCATTATTGAAATTATCCAACACAAGATAGGTACCCACTATAGAATTGAAGATCATGAGGCCCTATATATTGGTTCTCATCATCAAAATTAAAAAAAAAAAAAAAAAATACCGAAATGGCCCTTGGACAAAAACACGATGGACCGCAAAATGAGAACCACTGATTTCATTATTGAAATTACCCAACACTAGATAGGTACCTACTATAGAATCGAAGATCATGAGGTCCAAAATATTGGTTCTCATCTTCATAATTAAAAAAAATAATAATACAGAAATGGCCCTTGGACAAAAACACGATGGACCGCAAAATGAGAACCACTGATTTCATTTTTGAAACCATCCAACACAAGATAGGTACCTACTATAGAATCGAGGATCATGAGGCCCAATATATTGGTTCTCATCATCAAGAAAAAAAAAAAAAAAAACAAAAACAAAAATGGGCCTTGTACAAAAACACGAATAACACGATGGACCGCAAAATGAGAACCACTGATTTCATTACAATAGGTATCGCCTATCAAACAGTTTTCCGGCAACACTTTATCAAGAGCCAGAGTTGGGTGTAATTATTGACCTTGTCTTGCGTTTTGTTGACTCTGTTGATTCAAACTATCCAACACAAGATAGGTACCTATCCCTATAGAATCTATGAAGAATCTATCTGATAGGTAACTTATACATAAATACTAAATTAGGTTCTATAGGCATTATACAAGGTATCCTAGGTCCTCGCGATACATTTTTAGTTCCGCGCTGGAATCTGCTAAAAAATGTGAAAAGTCTGAAAAAAAGGTCGAAATTTCGAACATTCTGGCTTACATCTCGAGAACGGTACGTCAGAATGTGGCCTAAAATTAATTAAATGAAAGCTAGTTTTGTCTAATGTGATAGATTTCAAGTTCCAGAGCAAAGACTGTCTTAAAATCGGACCCTTCCTCAAGGCAATACTTTTTTGCTATCTCTTACCGTTTCGCCCGCCCAAAAATCCCGTCCATATTTCTCATTTATTTATAGAAATTATCTACTGGAGTTGATTCTGAAATTTTCTAAAAATACTTCTAGTCAACTTAATTTTCTACGTTTTAACTACCTATGATATTTTACTCGTCTCTTAAATTTTCTTATTTTGTTTTCTTATTTGTATTAATTTATATTGTTCTATGTAATCAATTTACACTAGGCTTGACCCGTCAATAAAGAATAAATTAAATTAAATTTAAAAAAGTGGGACACCCTGTATGTGTCTGGATTTCTAGAAGTGAGATTCGAACTAGTTAAATTCCATTTTGTTGTCATAGACACCGAGTACTGACTTCCTGGTACAATTAAGGCTCTAATACCGCCACACGAGAGTGCAATCAGTAGACAGGCGTTCCCAAACTGTGGGCCACCCGGGCCCTTTGAAATCTAGGGGCCATGGAATGAGTTTGTTAATACCGCCACATGAGAGTGCAATCAGTGGACAAGCGTTCCCAAACTGTGGTCCACCCGGCCCTTTGTGAACTAGGGGCCGTGGAATGAGTTTGTTAATACCACCACATGAGAGTGCAATCAGTAGACAGGGGTTCCCAAACTGTGGGCCACCCGGCCCTTTGAGATATAGAGGCCTTGGAATGAGTTTGTTATTACCGGCCATTCTAGAGAAGGTTTTCTCAACCTGTCGAATCTGATACTTTTTTTCTGTTATTTTTTAAAGAAATCGGTGACTTATGATAAAAATCGCTACAGAAACAGAAGTTCTGTAGAAGAGTTGGGTGGAAGAAAATGTCATAGGCAATAACCCCGCCCTTTAGTTAGGACATCTCTATATATAAAACAGAAAAAAGGACTACCTACCTACCTACCTACCTATGTTTGTTTGTTCGTTTGTCCGGAGTTGTTTAGCCAAAACGGTAAGAGATAGCGAAAAATGTCTCAGAATTGACCCCCCCAAAACCATTATTGCTTTGTCCAGAAAAATTATAAAAAGTTCAAAAAGGCATTGCTGTCCAGCAGTACGGCCATGCCTTAATAAATTTGAAATTTAGTCCCGTTGCAAAGCACGGGCAAACGGCTAGTAATGTATATATTTTGTTTTATTTTCCTGTTTATATTAATTTTGTCAATTTTATATTTTAATTTTTACCATTATTTGTTTGTATATAATTATTTTCTTCTAATAAAGCGTTTCATAATAATAATAATAAAAAGTTCAAGGGATATGCCCGCCGAGAGAAGTTGAGAACCACTACTCAAGATTCCTAGTTCTTCCGGTTCTCTACCGTACTAATACTAACCTCATTTACCGGTGTGCAACATGGCTCAACATGCATGCATTAGGCGTGTATGCACTTTATGTACACATACATACTACATTTTACTACATAGGTTTGGTCATATTCCATACTATGAGAGAAAGGAATCTACAACGGGAGGGGCCAGCAACAACACATCTATGAGGGTTTGGTGGAAGAGATTGACCCGCCCTAACCCCGAGATAATCCCGCCCTTTAGTTAGGACATTATATTATTATTATAGTAGGTATGCTGTACTAGGTAAGACAAAAATATATACAGTAAAATACAATGAAATTATAAAGAAAAAATAAATAGATTGAACAAAGAAACAAGAACAAAAAAAGGGGCGGGGTTATTGCCTGAGGTAATTTCTTCCACCCAACCCTTTATTTTGGATTGGGTGGAAGAGATTGCCACCCAAGAGATGAAGGTTAATTCTTTTCATCTTTATTACATATATTTATTTAATTTTCAATCTATTCTAGTATTTATATATATTTTTTTAAATTCTATACTGTAAATATTGTCCATTTCCCTGTCTATGTCTCATCTCGTGATGCATATACTCAGGCGACTTCTATCATCTTTCAGCTCAAGGTCACACGACCTGGTGACCTTGGCTCAATGTCAAATGACCTTGACGATTCTTTCAATAGAACAATCGTCGGATTGTGATGATTCGATGTATATCGTCACATGGCGAGTACTTCCTATTGTTCTATCTCAGATCTCTGCTCTCTCCAGTATCAAGATCAGTGATCTAGGCGGGAATCGATTGAGACGGGGATATATTATTTCTGTTTTATTTCTCATATTATACATGGTAACAATTAACATCATCTATGGGCTAGGATATAGCAAACATAGAAGGATTACAATGTTGTTAAGGAGATTTGAGCAGAAGATATTATGAAGAGGATGAGTGAGAGAGGAATCTTCTGAGCAGGCGACAGTTTTCCAGGAGGACGGATTTCTGGATTTTGTAGACAAGATTCTGTGGCAGTTGTATTTTCTTTGTATGGTCATAGAAGCTGGAATGTATCAGCCCATTTGTTGACATGACTACAGGGACAACTTCAACATTGGTTAAGCTTAACCACTGAGCGCACGATTAGCTCAGTGGTTAAGCACTCGCTTGCCATGCGGAAGGTCCCGGGTTCGATCCCCCGTGCCGACAAAAATTTGTATTCTTAATTTAATTACAATTGTTTGTAAGGGATACCTTCCGGTGCGCTCGTGTTGACCCAGCACCTAAATGGGAAGTATTGTGTCACTTCTCGCCCATCAGAGGGGAGGCATACTACGGGATGGGCAGGCTACAACACAGACCACAAGCGTCTACAGTAGCTCCTGTTTCATGGCTACGAAATAAAAAAAGGCTGTGAAACACTCATCTTTAAAAAAAAAAAAAAAAAAAAAAAAAAATTGGTCATGTTCCACATGCAGGTGAATTATTATTCATCACTTTATTAAATAAAAATGGACATTATGTACAGTACAAATAATTATTTTAACAATGAAAAAAAAGGAAACAATATATACAATAAAAATGAAAAAGAATAGAAAAATGTATAGAAACATATGTCCTAACTAAAGGGCGGGGTTAATCCCTGTGGCAATCTCTTCCACTCAACCCTATCGAGGAATAGATCGAGGCGGGAATATATCTGTAGATGGGATTGTGACATAGCAGGAATTCTTATTTAAAAAAAGTCATCATATATGTGTTAATCACGATGTGATATCACAATTATACTCAAATTAGCTTTACTAAATATTTGCTTGACTTGGCACTTGAACCACCAACCTCCATATTACAAGTCTGCCGCCTTCTCGATCAACCTACTAGGTCGGTGGTATCTAGCCGGGAATAGATTGAGGTTAATGCTCAAAGCATTTTCTACCACCTAACCCTCAGAGTCTTATTATTATGTGGTCACAAACTCAAACTAATGAGGAAAAATTCATGCACTGGGTGGAATTCGAACCAACGGATCCCTACGATACCCGGATTACCAGACTAGCGCGTTATCGCCTCAGTGTTTAATTTTTATGTCAACGAGTAGCGTCCTAATAGGATGGGTCAATATTTACTCGTATTGACTTATAGTCACTTACCATTCTATCGTGTGTCGGCTCTATCCACATGATCTCAAACGGTGCGAACCTGGGAGAAAACTATTCACTAATCAAAATAAGAAAGAAAGAATAAGAAAGGAAGTCATATATTAAATTCTCCTACATATTAAATGCGTTACTGCATTTGGCAATCTTTTGTACCCAAGCCTTCAGTTCAATATAAACAGAAAAGTGAGAAGTTGTACTAACTAGATGTATCTACATGGCTATCAGAACACACCTGGACACCTGTTTCGAACTTATTAGCTCTCATCAGCATGTAATAGTTCTAAATATCCATGCCATCAACTAACCTCTCTATTTGAATCAGTATAAACAAACCCCCCATTGGGAAGATAAACTCGTCATCTCCCGTCTGGGTCTTGACCACTTGGCCACATAGCTACCGAGAGAGTCAGAATAAGGAAATATTCCTAATAATAATAATATCGCCTTATTTATACTGCCCGATAAGGACTATTAAAGTCCCATTATTCCAGCAGTAAGCCCAAGACATATGTGGTAAAAATCCCAAATGGGAGGATAACTTGTAATGTCCCGGCTGGGTTTCGAACCCTCGACCTCTGGAACCTCTGGATTCACAGAGTGCCGCCTTTACCACTGAGCTACCGGGACACTAATATCCCACGCCAGTCAGCGGGGGGGGGGGGTTGATTCGTTTCCGTGCTCCCCCCTCACCCACAGTCAACACTTTGTCACCCACCACGACCTTGATCCTGACCGACCCGCGACCTCTAGATTACAAAACCACAACCATTAACCACGAAGCAGACTCCGTCGAGTCTTCTGGGCCCCGTTTCAAGGAATCGGGTGAATTGTTCACCGAACTAAATTTTAGGGCGAAAAAAATAGATGATAAAACATAATACTAATAACACCCTTTAATGGAAGGTAACTGTTAGCTAAAATCTTCAATGGGCTGTCCCAGGAACAGATATTTTATGGAAAAGTCTAGATGCAACAGTTGCACCTCATGGACTATCCTATGAGCCCAAGTTGCAGTGGGGCATTTTTCTTTGTTCAAAAGTTAGGTAATGTCAAATCCCTGCTTTTCCCACTACTTGGAGAGGTCGCTTACGTGTTGGATTTGAAGAAAACACGTTTTTGAAGAACCCAACCTCTTTTTTGTAAGACCGTGTCTGGCATCATAAGAATATTTCCTTTCGTATGCAATATTAGTTGCATCTAAAAAAAAAAAAAAAAAAAAAAAAAAAACCAAACAGACATTCACGTGATTTCAGTTAAAACATTGCTTGAAGTAGGTGACATCTTCGGGTTGGTTCCATTTGAGAAAAACTGATCCTTGTCAAGTTGATGTGATATGCCTGCACGCAGAAGTTTGAATTTATTCTTTTCTTTTTTGAATATTATTTTGTAGTTACTTGTACCTCTCAGCTGACGGGTAATATTTACCCTTTGTATATTTTACAAAAAAAAGTAATTACAAGTCTTTTTAAGCAGCAATACCTAAACAGTTTTCTATTATTTTTTTTGAAACAGGCCCCAAAGGCTTGATAGAAACGCATAAACAAAACTGTTAACTAAAATCTACGATGGGCTGCAATTAATTCTAGAATATACAGGGTGTATTACACATCACTTCTAAATTTACCTTTCTGTGAAATTTCAAGAAATCAGGACTTCATCTCTCATAATATGATTTAGGATGGAATTGAGTTTTTTGTACTTCCGAAAGTTGATGGTTTCCCATAAGTATAGTATATTTGACTTGGGGCGGAATTAATAGACGTTTTTGTAATACCTCTGTGGAGCTAAGTTTAGATTTTTGTACGGTCTTAGACTAGCTCAACTGATGGAGCTTGCTCAACTGATGGAGAGACCCTGTATAATAATTAACCAGGGAAATTAACTCACTGAAACTGGGAGTGATATTTCCAGTAACTGGCCAATTCTAGCTCGTTAAAAACTCTGTGACTGACTGGATGATTGAGATCTATTTACGCTGTTTAGCTTCGGACCTGTTGTCTTGCCAGGTGCCAGGTTGTTTCCTCTTTAATTATATTCATGCCTTCAGATTAATTCTCTGTTAAGCCGACCACTCACTATCAGGTAAACCTGCTGTCAGGTATACCTGATGAGCACACACTCTCTTCAGATAGACCTTAAGGTTTTGTCAGTTCACCATGTAGCCTCCTAGAGCTGATCGAATTTTCATCAGGTATCAGGTCGCCTGCAAGACTTGCTTTTGCTACCACACACTATAATGTCTACCTGACATCAGGTACACCTGACACCTGACGTCAAGTATACCCTGATAGTGAGTGGCCGGCTTTAGATCTTATGTTCTGCCTGCGTCACCCACCTCCTATTTTGTGGAAGTCAGAAAAAAATCTTTAAATGATACCCAGATCCAATTCATCCTGGTCTGCGCTGTGCGATTTCCACTCACTAGAAACCCCAATGTTGATTTATTGTCTTTTTTATTGATTCATTTTTATTATTTTAGACTGAAGGCACTTGTGTGATATGAAAAAGGCCCTTGTTCTATTTCTAGACGAAGTGACGTCATTTCGGTTCATATAGACAAAGATCCAGTATTCATGAGCCAGTTTGCTAGTGGCAGTCTCGCAGTTTCTATTGGCTCTAATTAGATCAACTAGCTATCAGCCTGGGTGACAGTTTATGTAATCAACCAACTGTCAAACCCGCGTGACAGCGGTATATTGCCACTCTGATTGTTTTAGCTTCCTCTCTCAGTCATCAGTAGTCAGACTAGTCTGTTGTCAGTTCTAAATATATGATATAAATCTTTTAATAATTTTGCGCAGTATAAAGACTGGAAATGCTACAATAATTATATAAATAAAAACATCTGTAGCCCATTCCAGAAACACTCTCCACTCACATAATCTCCAAATCTATCTTTCAACGAACTCTGATTGGTTAACAGTGTGCATTGTGAGATTCTTTGATTTTGAGTGTTTCTAAAATGGACTACTGGAGTATGTGTAAACCCTATCTACGAGTATACCATATTACTATTTTTGTATTATCTTTACTCATCATGAATCAAATAGTCTTGTCAGTTCATTATTCAAGCCTATAACAGGTCATCATAATGTATGCAAAATATTCAAAATCATGTCTTTATGCAAAATATGTCTCAGTACGAATAAATAACACAAAAACTATTTAAATTGAAAACTTCGATTTCAGAGGCTGTGCTAATTTGGACCATTCATGTAACCCTGTGGAACACCTACATATTTATCTCTCACATCATACATACACGCACCATATTTTTGTCTTGTTATTAGATTCAAATTTATCGGTTCTTTTCTACGTCGTAAAGTTAAACTGTCTGTAAATAATCACTCTTTTTGTATGACATTATTCAATTCTATCCAAGCTGTCAAACGCTCTGCAAAAATCAACAAATACACGAATATTAGCCTTGAACTGAGTGCGTGTTATTTCGCTTTGTACTAAAGTGTCTGTTTCAATGTACATTATGACTACTTTTTCTTATATGTATGTACTAGCGGGCTACGCCCGCTTCGCGTGGCCAAGGCATGGCCACATTTTAGTTAAGGCATGGCCACCGCCGCTGCATAAGTTTTATGGTTATTGAAGCACTTCTTTATACACCAGGTTCTTTGTTATACCATCTGACTGTAACACAATGAGGGACTTGGCAGACCTTACTCTTGAAAAAGCAACATAGAGCTGACCGTGGGAGAAGCAATCGTTCTAAGGTCATTTCCAGCTAGCTCGAGAGTTTGCCCCTGTGCCTTATTTATCGTCATGGCAAAACATAGTTTTCTGGGGAATTGAACTCTTTTGAAATTAAAGTGGTAGTCGGAAATCACATTAGAACCCAAGAGAGAGATGGGAGGGCACTACAACGAAATCAGTAGGTGTCCTACAGCGCCGCACTTGAAGTAATGATATTTTTCGGTTCCAAGTGCGGTTAGCTTTGAGAGAAGGTGTGTTTTTAGTGGGTGGAAATCCCACACCCCAGGCAGGATTTGGGTGTCTTTGAAAGATTTGTTCCTGCCTTCCATTAAAAAAAAAGAACCCAAGTGCATAGTTGCTAATAAACAGATTAAATGAGCACACAAATAGCTCAGTGGTTAAGCACTCGCTTACGATGCGGAAGGTCCCGGGTTCGAACCCCCGTGCCGACAAAAAAATCCTGTGTACATATACCGTTTCACCTGCACCAGCCCCTGTGAATATAACTGCCTCGATAATGTTTTTTTTTAAGGATGTAATTTGAAGCCGCGTGCCGTTACACAATTTCGGGGGTCTCATATTTCTTAGTAATATTATTGGTGCACCAACCTTAAGGCATAGCCGATGGGGTGGCAAGCCGGGAGGATTTAGTGTATTAAGAAATTCGGTTGGGTAATGGATGGCTTCTTCCTCTTCCACAACAGTGTCTACGGATTCGTAAGTTGATAGTTCAGAGGGCATTCTTTTTAATAAGTCATTATTAATTTCCAGAGCATTATCATTTTTTGGTGTTAGTATGGCTCTTATCTTTTGCAAAACAGGGACAACAACACTTGGGTCATCTAGATTGGAGTAGATAGTGTCTAGGAAGGTGTTGTAATCGACTAATGACTGACAGTGTTCGGTAGGAATTACAATTTTTTCATTTTGTTCAGGTAACTGTCCATCACCTATCCGAAGCAAAAGCTTCGAAAAAACTTCTGCATTTTGATCAGCGTGAAGGTGTACACGCATATTCAACTTTAAAGAAAGAACAGTTATCTGTGGCCACATAATGGATGATTTTAAACATGCCTTCACTTCGTGACCCCTTGTTCCACGTGGAACAACGGGTAAAGTTTGTCTAAAATCTCCAGACAGTAGCACAGTTTTACCACCCATAAGATTTTTAACACCACGAATGTCTTGTAGAGTACGGTCCAGTGTCTCTAAGCCAGTTTTATGAGTCATTGTACATTCATCATATACGATCAACTTGAAATCCCTGAGGACTTTGGCCATATCACTTTGCTTTCCAATAGTACAGCTTGGTGTATCTACTGAATTTAAATTGAGCGGCAATTTCAAAGCAGAATGAACAGTGCGGCCTCCTTCTATCAGTGTGGCGCCAATACCGGACGATGCAACAGCAATGGCAATATTTCCATCTTTGCGTATTGTAGCTAACAAAAGGTTTATTAAGAATTTTTTTCCAGTTCCACCTGAAGCATCTAGGAAGAACAAATTATTACCTACAGAATCAAGAGATGAAGTGACGCTCTGAAGTACAGTTTCATACACGTATCTCTGTTCACTATTGAGTAATGGCACTTTTTCAGAGACGAAAGACCTCATTTGAAACGTGTTGTATGAAATTTCTGCCAAATAAGTTCTGTTGGTAATAATGTTCACATTGCTTGCGCATCATCAAGTAACAAACCCATGGCTAGGCATGCAGCATGGAACGTAGGGTATTCAATGCCGCCTACCATTTTGAGGCTTCTGAATGAAGTAGGTCCTCGCACTTTATGTAGAAGTAATCGTAGGTAGAAACATTCTGAGTCATTCGGATGTACGGTATAAATTTTACCAAGAACGTGGTCTTTTTTTACACCCAGATGTCCTGGAACAATTGATCTTTTTTTCCTTCTTTGGAACATGTTGTTTTTCCACACATAAAATGCTGGTACTTCATTATAAAAAAGTCTTTGCAAATTCATCCTGGTTGTATAGTTGGAAAAACGCCATTAATGTTGTTTTAGGAGGGTTGTCAATTCTCTGTTGGATATTTTCGGTTGTAAAAACTACCCTTTGTCCATTTTCAAAGTGGACGGCCAAATGTATGACAGGAGAGTATCTTTCATGAGTCGAAAAACACAGTATTCGCCATCCAGCTTGACCATAAGCTGAGAACCCCTATTTTCTTTTAAAATTTGTTTCTTATTATTACCCTACCTCACAAAAAAAGCTGTCTGCCAAATTTCAAGTCATTCGGCTCAACCGTTTTGAGAATCTTGCAAGACGCTAAAATGTCTACTTTTGTCCATAAGTTGAGGACCCCTGTTATCTTTGAAAAATCCTTTCATAGTAAGCTTCTTCATCACTGAGAGAAGTTTTCTGCCTAATTTCAAGTCATTCAGCTCAACCCTTTTGAGAAGCTGACAACACTCTAAAAATGACTAATTTTGACCATAAGTTGAGAACCCCTGTTTCCTTAAAAAAAAGTCCGTTCTTAGTACGCCCCTACATCATAAGGAGAAGCTTCCTGCAAAATTTCAAGTCAATCGGCCCAGCCGTTTAGGCTCTGCGTTGATTATGAATGAATGTTAATTTTTGGCCATAAGTTGAGAACCCCTGTTTCCTTCAAAAAATCCGTTCTTAGTACGCCCCTACATCATAAGGGGAAGCTTCTTGCAAAATTTCAAGTCTATCGGCCCAGCCGTTTAGGCTCTGCGTTGATTATGAATGAATGTTAATTTTTGGCCATAAGTTGAGAACCCCTGTTTCCTTCAAAAAATCCGTTCTTAGTACGCCCCTACATCATAAGGGGAAGCTTCCTGCAAAATTTCAAGTCAATCGGCCCAGCCGTTTAGGCTCTGCGTTGATTATGAATGAATGTAAATGGATTTTATATATATAGATTATACTTTTAATAAAGAAAAACACAAAGAAAGTGATTTTCATAAGTTTGATTTGTTGGCTGGATTAGACATGTGGCGCCGTTGGTTCTAACTTGAATACCAAAACTATGATTGTGTGCAGTAAAAATATTCTCTTCCATGCAATTAAAAGTGACGTTAAATCCACAAAAAAAAAAAAAAAAAAAAAAAAAAAAAAAAAAAAACTCTACATACTCAACAAAGACCAAAAAACAACTAGCAAACAGATGCAACGCATAAACACAAGGGACACAAAGAAAGCCTTATTTGTCAGGTAGTGTAATGGTACTCCTTGTTTTAGCTTAAACATTTGTGACAACATACATAGACAGCATACTTGTGACTCATATGACAGCACACATAGACAGTACTAGTCAGTCTCCATTCGATATTCATACAGTAGATACCTCATACTAATCTCATTAATGTTCACTCTGAAAATTCTCAAACGTAGCAAATCAGCTAGCACAAAGAGAAGCAGTCCAAATCAACAACTTCTAGAAAACACAGAGTTTTCACTGAACAAGTGGTTAATTACTCGGTCCCATGACGTGAGGTAATTAGACATCTAACGAGGCTTGTTACGTGAGGCCACAACAGTTCTTGACAGTGAAACAATAAATTAACAATTTAGGATTCTTACTGAAATACCAGACCTTATGTTAAGCGAATCAAGTAAACAGAATCATTTAAACAGTGTTGTGAATTGATAGGAAGAAGAAAACTACTTTACTGGACAAGTTGACACTTGGTTTAGTGTCCCCAGCACGTAAATAGGAAGTACTGTCACTTATCGCCCATCAGACGGGAATCATACTACGGGATGGGCAGGCTACAACCCACAACACAGACCACAAGCGTGCAAGCGTCTAGTGTAGCTGCTGTGCCATGGTAACGGAACAAAAGAGGCTGTGAAACTCGCCCTCATCTTTTTTCTCTGTAAAACTTCTCGTCCTCAAACACTCGTCTTTTTTTTCGCCAACTATATTCCCTTTTTTTTCTATACAGTCTTCTGTTTCTCCACGAAACGCCCGTGTCATTCTCAAAATATATTTCATCTCTTGGATAGTTTGGACTCAGCTTTTTTTTAAATTTAAATAAAAAAAATCTCATTTTAAAGAGTTAAAGAGAAAAGAAATGAGAGACTTGTGCCCGTCCCACCGGATGGAACACAAACAACACTTGAGTGTATCGTCACCGCGTAGCTCGTGTTTATTCATCCGGCCAGGTTTTCCAGACGCGTCACTCAACATGTGGGCCCAATGTCCAAATACAGTTGGGGGTGAGATGGGGGGGGGGGGTGTGACCCTGGGTGTAACATGTGTGAGAGTGAGGGGAGAGAGAGAGAGAGAGACTGAAAGAAAGAAAGACGGTGTAACATGTGAGAGTGAGATAATGGGAGAGAGATATAAGAAAGAGTGAATGTGTGTGAGAGAGAATTAGTGTGTAACATGTGAGAGTGAGATAATGGGAGAGAGATATAAGAAAGAGTGAATGTGTGTGAGAGAGAATGAGTGTGTGTGTGTGTGTGTGTGAGGAGAGAGAGGTAGAAAGAGAGAGAGAGGAGAGAGAAAGAGAGGGGGAGAGAGAGGGGGAGAGAGAGGGGGAGAGAGAGAGGGAGATAGAGAGGGAGAGAGAGAGAGAAAGAGAGAAAGAAAGAGAATGAGAGAGAGAAAGAAAGAAAGAAAGAAAGAGAGAGAGAGAGAAAGAGAGAGAGAGAGAGGGGGGGATGACCCTTAGTGTAACATGTGATTGTAGGAGAATGGGAGAGAAAGATAAGAAAGAGTGAGTGAGTGATTAAGATAGTTAGGGGGAGAGAAAGAGAGAAAGAGAGAGAGAGAGAGAGGAAGAAAAAAAAAAGTTCCGAACATCCAGAGTTAGAAGTATCTGTGAGATAGCAATGGGGTAGGTGGGGGTAGAAGACATTTTCTTTTCTAAATGCCGATCTTTTTTTTTATTAATTTTTTGTACATGTATAAAAAAACCCTATGTCTGTCTCTGTTGATTTAAAATTTAATTCCATCATGATATTCGTGAAAAAGGCTGTGGTATTTTATGATGTGTCAGGAAAGTGAGAAAAGTGGCGCCTCGAGTAAAATTTCGTAGGCTAAATTGAAATGATCAATCAAAGTCTGAAAAAAATAAACACCATAAACTTTACCCTTAGATTTCAATACATAATATAAACACAATAAACATTGCCTTACATAATGTAAACACAATAAACATTGCATTACATAATATAAACACAATTAATTATCATGTCGCGTGGGAGATAGATGGAAATGATGTGGAGAGGGTGAGGGGGGGGGGGGGTGGCGGGGGGGGGTTTCAGCACTTTGGAGCAGCTGCCGTCTATCTTAATTCCCCAAAAGCAACATTTCGTTGTTCCAGAAGGAAGAACGCCGCCCCACTCAAAAAGATTGTACAAAAAACTAAAATCCCTTAAACTTGACATATTTTTTTTTATTTAGAATTTATTGTTTGTTTGACATTTACGTACATCAGAAATGTACTGTTCATTAATAAGTTATTTCTTTATAATTAAATTTATTGATGAAGATGAAAAGTATTTGTTTAATAAAGAAAAATCTTTCGAAAGTAAAAAAAAATTAAAGATACGGAAAAGTTCTATAATTCTACCCACTACTAGTGGAGTAAAATAATACAAAGAAATACATTTATTTTGCTCTGTACTGTAGGTACCTATTTGTAGGCTGGATATTATTAGATTTTAATGTTGCAAATACATAGTTGATTTAGTCCTTAAAAACACCACTTCGTGGTTACAAAAGGAAGAACGCCCGCTCAAAAAAGTTTGTACAAAAAGACAAAAAAAAATAATATCAAATTGAGAATACCTTTACCACCTCTTTTCTATTTCACTGTACTGCTATCTACATTTATATGACAGACATGAAACCAAAGTTGCTCAGGAGGTTATGAAACTTTTTAGAGGGGTGGAAATCCCATAAAATATCCCATTTTATTCCATAAAATGTATAAGACCTTTTAGTCTTACCTCGGCAGTATAAACAAGGTATATTATATTATTCTATTCAAATCCCACACCCCAAGTCAGGATGGGCTTGGGTGTCTTAAAAAGATTTTTCCTGCCTTCAACCCAAAAAAAAAGAAGAAGAAAAAAACACAAACCACCTATTTATACCTAACGAAGCCTCACCTCTGTCTTGACGTCTACTATTGATTGGATTGGTTTATCATCCTTCATAATTATCACAATATTTCTTATTGCTTATCTACTGGGTGTTTCAGATCTATGGTAACAAACTTTCAGATGGATCTATGGTAACAAACTTTCAGATCGATGGTAACAAACTTTCAGAACTATGGTAACAAACTTTCAAATCTATGGTAACAAACTTTCAGATCTATGGTAACAAACTTTCAGATCTAAGGTAACAAACTTTCAGATCTATGGTAACAAACTTTCAGATTCATGGTAACAAACTTTCAGATCTATGGTACCTAACAAACTTTCAGATCTATGGTAACAAACTTTCAGATCTATGGTAACAAACGTTAAAGGACATGATAAAACAATTTTAATCCGTGGGTGATTTTTGATTTAGTCGTTTGATTTTTGATTTAGTTGGAGCTACGCCCATTTTAATGTTGTTTAAAACAGTAAATTTAATGGTGTTTTTTTTTTTAATTAAAAAAATAAAAATTAATTTTACGTAATATTATACCTACAGCGTTGTGCAAGAATCTAAAATTTGTTTTCATAAGTTGGATTAATCACGAGTACAAAAACAAAATAGCGTCCGTTTGAAAATTTCTAAGTCAACCCTCATGAGAGTCTTATTATTATGTGGTCACAAAATCAAACTAATGAAAAAATGAGTATTTGAGTATCGCGAAATTCACTCCCAATTCATTTCCTCTCCCTTCGCCGTTGATCTTTTGGACCAGATTCCTTGGATCTATTCAATTCTATTTCCAAGTCTCTAGTGCTTGAAACGAAAGAGAGACGTGGAGTACTTCCGACAAAGAGTGAGTTTCGCGGTACAAAGAGGAAATGTTGCATCCGTGTTGAGGATTTGTGAAATGAAATATATTATAGGTATCAATTGAAAAAAAAATTGATTTGTATTTGCAAATCGCGCGTATCTGATTCGCAGAATCAATAATCGGGAAACTACGCACGCTAAGATATTGCAAACACTTCACTTTGATGGTTTCAATCATGCTCTGGTAACTACCTTATCACTAATTAATTGATAACAGCTCTTCATATATTTCGCTGTACTTTTCACCTCTTTTATATTTTTGTATCTTTTCTTTTTCATTTTTTTTAGCTATGTATCACAAAACCTGAAAAAACCTACGGAAAAAAAAGTTGAAAAGATATCATATTTGTGTTAATCACTTTCGTGATATCACAACTACTTAAACTAGCATTACTAAATCTACGCTAAAACCGGGACTTGAACCACCGACCTCCAGATTACAAGTCCGCCGCCTTATCGATCAAGCTACTAAGGTCGGTTGATAAAACCTACGGCACAACATTTTACTTTTATGAGGTGAGAACAGACCTCAGTAGCTTGATCGATAAGGCGGCGGACTTGTAACTTGGAGGTCGGTGGTTCAAGTCCTGGTTTCAGCGTAAAGCGATTTTGGTAAAGCGAGTTTGAGTAGTTGTGATATCACGAAATTGATTAACACAAATATGATAACTTTATGAGGTAAGATTCGTGTACGCTAACCTCCCGTTCTTATACAGTTATACACCATCGTGAGTACCCGGACTTTCCTTTATAAGCCACTAGCCGTTTGCCCGTACTTCGCAAAGGAACTAAATTTCAAATTAACTAAGGCATGGCCGTACTGCCGGACAGCCATGCCTTTTTGAACTTTTTATAATTTTTCTGGACAAAGCGATAATGGTTTTGGGGGGGTCGATTCTCATGAAAATTTTGATATCTGTTACCGTTTGGGCTGTGGTATTGTAAACAGACACCCCCTAAGAGGACATAGTCAGCCACGCAGAGATTTGAGTTTTATAGGTAGAGGTTAAACTCTTTGGAAACTACAAACTAGCCTGGCTTGTTAGGGTTGGCTTGTTCGTTCTCTTTTTATAGTCCTCTTGCAAGACTTCTCCCTGTTTAACGTCCCCCAGCCAGAATCTTGTTCTATCTTGTGAGAGTGTTGTAGGCTTTGAAAATTCTAGTGACTACTTACGTCTTACGTTAGTTGCGATTATGCAAATAAAATTACTTCCAATGCTCGTGAGAGCAATTATAAGTCATGTTTGAAGCATAGTCACCTGTGTATATGTAGAATGTTGGGGAAATTCAGTCAATCCATGTGTTATTATTGATAATGATCAGTTCTGAGTAATATTTGCAACGACTGTAACTATTCAGGGAGAGAGAGGGAGTGAGAGAGAGAGAGAAAGAAAGAGAGAGAGAGAGAGAGAGAGACACAGAGACAGAGAGAGATTGATTTGATTTAATTTTATTCTTTATTTACTACAATTTTGAATTACATTATATGACACCTCCTAAGATAAAATTCTACCTTCTTGTAAGACATTCTACCTTATTGTAAGAGAGAGAGAGAGACAGAGAGAGAGAGCCCTCTCTCTGTCTTTTTGGACCTCGGGCACAATTTACCGGTATTTTGGGAAGGACCCGCTTTGACTAACTTTTTTATTATTCATCCTAGTTGTGCCGTGTCAAGTCTAATGATTTTGAATGCTGATTACGAATTCGGAATTGATTTTTAGCTATCTGTTACCGTTGAGTCACCACCAGTAGCGGAATTCGACTTCTTTTCAGGGGATAAGGAAAGTCGTGTGATGTCTACACCAGTTCTTTTATATATCTTTTCTTTTCTTTTTCTTGTTTCCAAATTTGCGTCTATTCCTTCCCAATTAATTGTTGTCTATAAATTTATTTTCTAATCTTCTTTTCTTTTTCTTTTACTCTGTCTAATCCCGCTCAAGCAGGGTCGGCGTTGTTCAACCTCATCATGGTTGTTGAGGTTGGTTGGTTTTGTTTTTCTAATTTATTTATTTTCTAATGAACAAGTAAATACATCTACTACTAATAATACTAATACGTATGTAGCATCACGTGATTGAGATAAGATGGCGGCGTGTTGGTGAGATCACGAGATCATCCGCACTACAGAACAATTATGTATTTGCAGAACAGTACAACTTGCTTGACCTCTACCTCGGGTTTCTCAGTAGAGTTGTTTTCAGAATAACAAGAGATAATTAAAAAAAAAAACAATAAAACAAAATAAGAAATCCAGATGTCAATAATTAGAGCTGTGTCAATAAGAATGAGGGGGATGAGGAAGAAAATGCGGGGTGTTGAATGTGAAGATGGGGCGGGAATGTTAAAGTTGTAAACATTGAAAAAAAAAAAAAAATATATAAATAAAATCTTGTTATATATAAAAAAATATATAAAACAAAATACTTATACACTATGTTTCGTGTTAATATAGGCCGGTTGGCTGGCGCTACTTGACGAGCGTTCGCTTCCCGGCGAGGTTGATATGTGATCCCATTTAGCTTACTTCCCCCTCCAACATTTCTCTCATGCTCGGTTCTACGGATCATGAAAAACACCTGAAAAACACGAGACCGGGGATTTTTTTTTTAAACATTCTCAAATATATATTTAATTTTAAATTTTGGTACAAACAAATGAACATAATACATACAAGTAATAAAACTAGTTCCAAAAGGATTCGTCAAATTAGCGCTAGTGCAGTAAATCGAGGGTTTTGCTCGCCAAACCGAGGTGGCGTATTTTTTGTTGTATACGCCTAATAAGGCGTAAACTTTACCGTGAAAAATCCCAATCTCCGGTTTCGTGTTTTTCAAGATCCGTAGAACCTAGCTTCAGAATCTCAGTGTCCATTCCGACATGGAAATAGCGTCCTTTATTATATATTTTTATGCATATTATTACTATTTATTTTTTGTAATTTGCCTAATTAGGAAGGACCACGATAAATTACCATTACTTCCTTAAAATTTCTAATATTATAAATCGGAAGTACTTATTGTGTTCGTTTTTGTAAAAAAGTATTTAGCATTATAATATTTAAAAAGAACTGTATTAAAAAACTAAAATCCTATCTAACTTAACTGGTTAATATAATAGCTTAATATATTTCTCAACCGACCTCAGTAGCTTGATCGATAAGGCGCGGACTTGTAACCTGGAGGTCGGTGGTTCAAGTCCCGGTTTCAGCGTAGATTTAGTAGAGCGAGTTTGAGTAGTTGTGATATCACGAAAGTGATTAACACAAATATGATACCTTTTTAATTTTTTTTACATAGATATTAAAATTAAAAAAAAAAACAAAACTTGACCAAGAGCGGTGCTAATGCTAACGGCATTCTCTTCCTAATTTGTTCTAATGGCCTGTCTCCTTATTTCCTGCCCCCAGGCCCGTCCGTGTGGCCGAAAATGTTCCCCGAGGCCTCGGGCGAGCGCCAGTCCCCCGTCAACGTGGACACGAGCAAGGTGTCGTCCGACAGAAGTCTGGAGGAGTCGCCACTGGTGTGGAGGTACAAGGCCGCCGCCACTGAGACCATCAGCAACCCGGGCTACTGCTGGAGGGTGGATGTCAACGGGGAGGATTCGGGTGAGTGGAGGGGAGGGGAGGGGAGTGGAGTGGAATGAGATGGAGTGGAATAAGTAAGAGTAGACTAAAGTAAAGTGGAATAGGATAGATCGGAATAGAGTGGAATAAGGTAGAGTGGACTAAAGAAAAGTGGAATAGGATAGATCGGAATAGAGTGGAATAAGGTAGAGTGGAATATGATGCGGACACGAGCAAAGTGTCGTCCGACAGAAGTCTGGAGGAGTCGCCACTGGTGTGGAGGTACAAGGCCGCCGCCACTGAGACCATCAGCAATCCGGGCTACTGCTGGAGGGTGGATGTCAACGGGGAGGATTCGGGTGAGTGGAGGGGAGGGGAGGGGAGTGGAATAAGGTATTAACTTCGCCACTGAGGGGAGTGGAGTGGAGAGGAGTAGAGTGGAGAGGAGTAGAGTGGAGTGGAGTGGGGTGGAGTGGAGTGGAGGGGAGTGGAGTGGAGTGGAGTGGAGAGGAGTGGAGTGGAATGGAGTGGAGTTGAATGAGATGTAGTGGAGTGGAGTGGAGTGGAGTTGAATGAGATGGAGTGGAGTGGAATGAGATAGAGTGGAGTGGAGGGGAGTGGAGTAGAATGAGATGGTCTGGTGTGGAATAAGGTATTATTAACTTAGGTCTAAGTTAATGATACCTATATAGGTATAAACAAACTCAGGTAAAAAAATGCAAGCAACGGGAGAGAATTCGGTGTTGATAAAACCATGAGCGGGAGAGAACTCGTGGTATTCTACCTGACCAAAAATTGGGTCGGGAGAGAATTCGGTGACGTCCAGCTTACATCTTCCCTAACTATACCTAAACTCTTTCCTAACTATACCTAAACTGATTACCTGTAGACTACTCAGTTTAAAATTAGATCATCCTACCGACACATAAATATTATTTTGTATGCACGCCTTGAATCCTTAGTGCTTATGCAATGCGCCATGCAGGAGTTGTGTGTTTTTTTTTTTTTTGCTAAAATTTCGTGGTTTTTACTTCCCAGAAATTTCTAATATTAAAAATCGAAAGTATTGTGTTTGTATATAAGAATTAATATTTTTTTGCTCCGATTTCAATTTGTTTCTCGTATTTTTGTACGTTTCATAACCTACTGAGCAACTTCAGTGTTTATATTTATTTATAAAGCCTCCTTGCCACCCAAATTAATGGGCTAGGGCCTCCTTTAAAAGGGTATATTATATTTTTACATTGTTAATGATCTGTTGCATGAATATACATTTAAAAAAAAAACAAAATACTGACTAAATACACAATAAAGACTATGACATTGACTAGGACTTACTTAAGACATCGGTTAAATACATTCCTTGTAACGCGCAAATCTCAGAAATTACAGAACGGATTTCAACGAAATTTTGTACATATAATGTGTGTACAAAATTTCCTATATTATAGGAGACATTCTGTAAATGGTCCCATTATAAATTCATTAACTTCACACTAGCTTTTCTTGGTGATAGAGACCATGCGCCTGACCTCTAACTTTTTACACGTTAATATCTCGTGAACGGTACATCCGATTTTGATGACATTTTGTTAGTACACAGATATATGCGTGTTAGTGTTTATATGTATAGGGCATTTATATTTATTTCTTAATAAATTATGCTTTAGCTGTGATATTTAAAAAAATCCAAAATTTTGGAGAGAAAAAAAGTCCAAAAATAAGGTTTACGACTTGCCGATGCGATGCAGAATTTTTTGTTATAGAATTTAGAAAAAACAGCATTTTACCATATAAAATTTGAAGAAAATCGGTCAAGCGGTTTTGGAGATACAAGTGATTTAGTATGAAATCTCAAAATTGTCAAGTGTATACAATGTGAACCGATCACGAGGAAGTATTGTGTTCATAATTGGCAGTTATTTTTTAATAATTAAAATATCATTATTATGCGTGTTTCTTTTTTTTTACCTCGTGTTTTGTGTCTTTGTACGCGGACATAACGGAGGCCTATACCCTGGACCCTGGGGTAGAGCCAGTGCCACAAAAAATAATTTAACCATGTTATTAAATGTAAGCGGCGACAACAGTCCCGAAAATCGTCTTTATCAAGCAGTGGGTATCAAGGAAAGGGTGTAAGCCAGGGTCCCTGTTGTGGCCCCGTCTACTTTGTTTCTCTAACATGAGTGTTGGGTGGAAGAGATTGCCATATGCAATAACCCCGCCCTAAAGTTAGGACCTATATGTTTTTATATATTATTGTCTATTCTTTTTCATTTTTATTGTATACATTGTTTCCATTTTTTTCGTTGTTAAAATAATTATTTGTACTGTACATAAGTCCATTTATATCTAACTAGCGGGCTGTCGCCTGCTTTGCGGGCCGAGGCATGGCCCGCAAAGCAAAAAATCCTTTTTCGCCAATGGCAGGTGTTGTAGTGGGAAATTCGAAAAATCTTATCGCACATCTAGACTATAAGACAAAGCTACCTACCAAATTTCAGCTTCCTAGGACTTACCAGTTCGGAGAAACAGTGATGAATCAGTGAGTGAGTGAGTGTTGTATAATAATAAAGTGTTTGTTTGATTTCAGAGTTGACGGGGGGTCCATTGCACCACCGGTACAGGCTAGAGCAGTTCCACTGTCACTGGGGGTGTGTCAGCAACAAGGGATCCGAACACACAGTGGACGGAAAGTCCTACGCTGGGGAGGTAACCAATCAATCAATCAATTGCTTAATAAGAGCGCGCGATTAACTCAGTGGTTAAGCACTCGCTTGCATTGCGGAAGGTACTCGATTCGATCACCCGAAACGACGAAAAAAATATACGAAAACTTCCGGTTCGCTCGTGCTTTGACCCAGTACCTAAATGGGAATTATTGTGTCACCTCTCGCCCATCAGAGGGGAGACATACTACGGGATGGACAAGCTACAACACAGACCACAAGCGTCTAAAGTAGCTCCTGTTTCATGCCTATGAAATAAAAAAAGGCTGTGAAACACTCATATTTAAAAAATAATAATAAATACCTACAGGTAACGAGATGTAGGATGTCATAATTATGAACCTCCCCTTTGGCGCCAAGAAATAATAACAAAGAGGGGAAATTTGCGGTGGCTCTAGGTTTACAAATATCTACAAAGCTAGATTTGTAAACCGAGAAGCACCGCAAATTTCCCCTCCTTGGTATCCTTACTCGGCTCTAAAGGGAGGTTCACATGACATGCTACATCTCGTTGCCTGTACCTACCTAGCATTCACATATTTTTGTTTATTACATGTATTAACTATTATTATTTGTACTCTTATCCATTTTTGTATAAATAAGTAAAACAAAAAAAGTCGAGTGTTTTCTATTTTCAAATTATTTCGAAATATATCCAGGTTATTTATGCCATAATAATACTAACAGGACGTAAACCCTAGTTAATAATCTCTCTCTCCCCCCTCAGCTTCATCTGGTTCACTGGAATGCAGACAAATACTCTACCTTCGGGGAGGCGGCGGGTCAACCAGACGGTCTGGCAGTCCTAGGCGTCCTACTCGAGGTGAGTCACTACTCCGGCCATGCCTCACATGATTCTTATTATTACTAGTAGTTCTGCGAACTGTAAACCTCACACAGATTCTCTAATCAAATTATAAAGACAAACAGACAATCGGACTGATAAACGAAAGCTAAATCGTACAGTACCCAAGTTAAAACAGATCCTCACTTCCTGTATCCCTATTAACCCTTTCACTCCCCATGTCTCCATTAACCCTTTCATTCCCCCCCATGAAACCTTTTCACTCCCCGTGTCCCCATTAACCCTTTCACTAGCCATGTCCCCATTAACCATTTCACTCCCCATGAACCCTTTTCAATCGCCGTGTCCCCACTAACCCTTTCAATCCCCATGTCTCCAGTACCCTTTCACTGCCCATGTCTCCATTAACCCTTTCACCCCCCATGTCCCCATTAACCCTTTCACTCCCCCATGTCGCCATTCACCTTTTCAGTCCCCATGAACCTTTTCACTCCCGGTGTCCCCACTAACCCTTTCACTCCCCATGTCTCCACTAACCCTTTCACTCCCCATGTCTCTATTAACTCTTTCACTCCCCGTGTTCCCTTTCACTCACCATGTCCCCACTAACCCTTTCACTCCCCCCATGTCCCCATTAACCCTTTCACTCCCCGTGTCTCCAGGCGGGCGACGAGGACCATCCCGAAATGCAGAAGATAGTGGACGCCATCCCGGGCATCATGTACAAGGGCCAGCGGACCCGACTGGATCCGATCTCGCCCGAGAAGCTCCTCCCCCTGCAGTACAACTACTGGACCTACCTCGGCTCCTTGACCACGCCCCCCTGCACAGAGTCCGTCACCTGGATTCTGTTTCAGAACTCGGTGAAACTCAGCGAGCGCCAGGTGAGCCACAGTGTTATTTTCTTCTTTATTTTATTTATTTATTTAAACTTTATTTTTTTTTACAAAACAATCATCATCAACAACAAAAAATATAACAATAAATTAAAAAAAAAAAACTTAGAAATATGTACAAAAAGAAATATTAATTTATAACACAGAATTTCTTCTGTGTTATTTATTTATTTATTTTGCAATCTATTTCAGTATTTATTTATTACTTCCGAGAAATTTCTAATATTAGAAATCGGAAGTATTTGTGTTCCGTTTTTGTAAAAAAATAAATATTTTTTTGCTCCGATTTTTTTTCTTCTTTATTTTATATTATTATTATTAAATATGTTTGATCAAGTTTTATTTACAATAAAGTACATAGAATATTTACATAGAAATCCTATTTTAGTATTTATTTATTTTTCTTAATTTTATATTATTATTATTATTAAACAAGTTTGATCAAGTTTTATTTACAATAAAGTACATAGAACATTTACATAGATATTGAAAATGATAAAACAAAACTTGATCGAGTGCGGTGCTAATGCCAACGGCATTCTCTTCCATTATAAATATTGTATATTATATTACAAAATACTAATTTGGGTTTAACGTTGCTTTCAACTGCATGGTCATATCATAATAATAATTGTAATTCCGTGTCCGTGAGATAGATATTGATACCTAAATCACGGTGGTGAGAGGATTATATGGTCATATCATGACGGGATAAAACCGTTTGATTGAATGAACTTTAACCTATTTCTCTCTCTCTCTCTTCCGATTTCAGCTGAAAGCGTTCCGCTCCCTGAAAAGCATCGAGGAGGGTACAGGGTGTTCCTGCAGTCCTTGTGACGAGAGAGGGAAGGTCGTGAACAACTACCGGCCCCCCCTGCCCCTGGGCGAGAGAGACCTGCGCGAATGCGGCTCTTTCTAGACACCCGGTAGCCCCTTGGATAGTGTGATACACCCTCGGACCGTCACGGATTGCGAAACACCCGGTAGAGCGGGCGTCCTGATTGGATTGTTGCGAGTGGCTTGAGAGTCAACTGTTGGATCGTCACGGATAGCGACCCTGTAGGGACTGTGTGTTGGTTTTTGGCTCACCCTGTGTCTGCCGGCCAGTTGCAAAGAGAAAGATGCCCACAGCTTTGTTTCCTTTGGATCTGTTTGTGTTTGATTTCGAAATAAAATGAATTGTACTTTGTAGGTCCTGAGATAATGTGTTATCTCTCTTGGTTGAGAATCTCGGGATCTGACCATCTGGTACAATCTGAGTGATTCTTGTCTGTTACCATGGTAACGACTGAGTGTTTGCTGTGTGTTACCATGGTAACAACTGAGTGATTCTTGTCTGTTACCATGGCAACGACTGAATGCTTAGTGTCTCTTACCATGGTAACGACTGAGTGTTTGTTGTCTGTTGCCATGGTAACTGAATGCTTGTTGTCTGTTACCATGGTAACTGAGTACTTGTTGTCTGTTACCATGGCAACGACTGACTGTTTCCTACTTTAGTATGACGAAGGTACTTCCAATTCAAGACATTCCCCAAATATTTTTCTGCTAATTCCAATTTCACTTCATTCCCGACCTAGACTCTGTTATAATTCCAAAATGTCAAGTTGTGTACGTCCAATCTGCACTGACTGAAGTTTTACACAATTTAGGATGTGTTCAAGTAAGATGTTTTATCTTAGGTATACCTACTGTTGTACTTTGCGGAAGTAATGCAAAAGAGCTTCTGGGACACAACGACCTTTTCAAAAAAAAAAAAAAAAAAAGGTTTACCAAATGAGATAGAGAAAGCTCCAAAATGTTGAGGTTCAGTTGAAGTTTCACGATTTTTGTAAACTAGCAGGCTTTCCTGGGATGTTCGGGGTTCAAAAAAACTAAGGGTGGTATACAGAGTCTTCACTGTAGGGATGCCTGGGTCATTTGTCCCTTCAGCTGATTTTGTTATTCAGAGGCGTTTGTTTGAAGCGCCTGTGCGCATGCGCATTCAGATGTTTCTTGAAAGAAGAGATTGAAATAATTGTCAAGGTCGAAGTATTCCCTACAGCAAGCTCGAGACCACCCTATAGTGAACCCTATAGGGATAGAAAAAACGTCTCTGCATACCAGCCTAATAGTACTTAGTAACTTGTATTATTTTTTATGGCAACTTAATAGATACCAACCTATTATTTTTTCAACAGTTGGTTGTTTTTGTGGAATTACTTGGAGGTTAAAATTGAGGCACTATGGTCCTCAATTTTTTTATCTTTTTTTTATCTGGTTTGGTATTTGCGGGATAAAGAAAGGTATTTGTGTACAAATGGTGCTTTTTTATTATGTTTACGATCTATGTTTCAATGTTTTTGTGTCTTAGCACGGCTTTTATATGCCTTAACGAAATTTAAATGCCTTCACTCAGTTTTAATGTCTTGATACAAAAAAATTGACTGTATTTGACGAAATGTTTCAGTGCCTTATTTTCTAATGGATATAATGACTGGTTTTTTTTCCTTTTTTTTTGTTGTTGTATAGAATCAAAGATTAAGAAGTGTCTTTTAACGAAGACTTTCATTCTTGCAGGACTTTCAAGTCCAAATTTTGTGTTAATTTGCGTATTTTTCAACAAAATATGCGTTGAGGAATCATTCCATTTTTGAAACTTTGCTATTCTATTTTAAAAAAATCCGATTTAAATTCTAAAAATCGGGGAAAAAATTGTTTTCTGTACAGCCAATTATGTTGAAATGCAGAGATTTTTGTATTTTGTTTCTACATTTGATACGTTTTGATTTTGTAACATTTTTTAATGTAAAGTCGCGCTTTCTATGTAACCAGAGTTAAATGTCATATTAAAAAAAAAAAAATATATTTATTATAAGTGTCTCGGTAGCTCAGTGGTATAGTGTCCCAGCAACAAGTCTTTGATATCTAATCTTTTCTTTAATCATTTTTTTCTGACGGGTCCTTCATAATTGAAGGCCTCGCTAAAAAAAAACGAGCTATCTGCATTTTTCAATGTTATTTTCAGCTCATTATTCAACGCGACGACGTTGTCAAGCTATCTGTCATATGGTCCGTTTTTGTACACTTATAACTATCGGAGAGCCAGCGGCTCCTCACCAATGAAGCAGCCTATTTTTGTGACCCCCGTCGAAAACGCGATTTCAAAAAAAAAAAAAAAAATACAGATAGCTCTTTCAGCAAGGCCCTAAATTGTATGTCAAGACCATTTGTCAAAGAAAATAAAATAAAAACACTACATGTGTAATGAGCGCGTTACAATTCCAGCAATTAACTTGGTTACATGAAAAATTCGGCTAGGTAGTGTTACCCTAAAAGTATTTTAAGAGATTTTTGATTTTTCTTTTCCGTTTTTTATCTGTTTTTTAAAAGCAGATTTAAATAAACCAGTCCCGGTTTTTATATAAATATTGAGGAGATATCAAAAGACTTTTGTATTTATTTTGATTTTTGCTTAGAAACATCTACTCGTTATTTTAGAAGGACTCCCGTTACAACAAATTCTGTGTAAAGTGTTTCGGCGTAACAAGAAATTGCCATGGGATGTGCTATTTTTTTTTTAATAATCTAAAAAAAAATCGCTGTAATCAACCGAACACAGTGAGGTTCTGTTTTTACTTGCATACTAGACGATTTGGCCATTTCGTTTGTCTGTCTGTATGTCTGTTCCGCTATAACTCTCGACCATATTGTACAAAATTGTTGCAATTCAATATAAATGTTCATTTGGGTACTAAAATTTTACCCATAGTTTTTGGGACGAATTAGGCCACTCGGGGCCAAATGGGGGCCGTTTTGGTGAAAATTGAAAACGATTTTTCTATTTTTATTGAAATAAGAAAGGCTCTTGAAATTTTGTTGAGTCGTTGAGAAAATATATTTGAGTTTAGTAGTAAAATTTGGTGATCATGAAAGCTAAGGGGGCCGCACTGTGGTAAAAAATCGAAAAAAGGCCAAAAAAAGGGCCGGTTGATATTTTTTCATTAAAACCTATCGAGTGGGGTATTGCATGAAAGGTCTTGATGTCCTCATGCTTGATTGAACATTTATAATGCAATAAATTGAATCTGTGTGAGGTTTACAGTTCACAGAACCACTAGTTAAGTTAGATCAAAAGAAATGGGCACCTACTAAAATTTATTAGCTTAATTAAAAAAATAATAATTCAAATACAAATTATATAATTGTTCCATCCTCTGTCATATCTGAATGAGACGAAAGATTTCAGCCAGCGTCGATGGCGCGTTGAATGCACCGGTTCTCGTAGGATCACCGAAGTTAAGCAACGTCCAGCGAGGTGAAGACTTCGTGATGCTGCCATTCCGGCCCAACCCAGGCTGGGTGAGGTTAATGTGAGTAGCAGGTTTCTAAGTTTCCTGCGAATGGAGGGTAAAAAAAAGATTCCAAGAGAAATCTTTCCTCTCATTGCATCTTAAACTTAATTTAATCTCTATAACATTCAAACTAGTGCCTAGAGTAGTCCTGATAAACTAACAAGTAGATATAGATCTTGTTTGTTCAACAGAACACACTTTAGCCGTGTTTTTCTTTTGGATTAAAAAAAAAAAAAAATCCAGGTTCAGTTATTTCCAAGGTCATTTTCTTCCAAGTTTAGCTTCGCCACTATTCTGAAAGAAAAATGCGTTTCGGTACTACTTTTAAAGATAAACAACGGAAAAATGAAAACTTAACCTATAAAAGAAATGGAAGCAAGAATTTTATATACATCCATTTTGGTTAACCAAACTGGAAGAAGATTTTTCCTCTTCCAAAAGAAAAATTACTTTCTTCCAGTTCGTCCATTTTATTCCATTTGAATCCACTTTGGTTAGAAAGAAAAATACGGCTTTTGTTAAACACTTTTCTTTTTCCAAAACCTACTTGGGGTCGGCATTGGTTTTCCAAAGGTAACCTATTCCTAATCGGTAGCCTCTTCCTAATAGGTAAGGATGTTGGTCCCTTGACCCTGGTGCATACAGCTGACGATTTTCGGGACTCTGTTGAGGCCTCTAACATTTTTATTATTATTTATTAATGATATTTATTTACAGAGGAGACTTAATAATCTGAGTCCTTGCTCCTCCCTAACATTTAATAACATGGTTTGATTATTTTACGTGGTACCGGCGATACCATATACCCTGGTGCCACGTAAAAAATTCAAATTGGAGCAAAAGAAATATTTATTTATTTAAAAAAACGAATTCATGTACATCTAGTACAACTTCTCTCTTTTCTGTTTATACTGATTAAACCATGTAATTAAATGTAAGCGGCTTCAACGGAATCCCAAAAATCGTCTGTATCCCGCTGTAGGTACCAGGGTCTGGGGTCTAGGGTACAGGCCCAGTCAGGGTCCTCGTTCTGGCCGCCCTCTTAGGTTTGGGCACTCCTACTTCTACACTCTACGGCCACATGCCCTTCCTAACTCCAACCCTGTTAAGGCCCATGGGCCACATGCCCTTCTTAACTGCAACCCTGCTAAGGGCCACTGTTTGTGTTTCAACTCCTGGCGGTATCATGTCGTGCCCCCAGAGTAGTCATCAATTAAGTTCTTCGTTCAAGTTTCTGTTTTCTAAATTTCGAAAATAATAATAAAAAAATACAATTTTAATAATTTTACTTTCACTGAAAAATGACTTTTATTTTATAAATTTATGCTTAGGACCTACGAATATATTTAGTTTGTAAAATGCAAGTTGAGAATCCACTGATAAAATAATCTTTAGTGGAAGGTAACCACCAGGTTAATGCGTAAGCTTAAAGCATTTTCTAGAACCTAACCATCAGAGTCTTATTATTATGTGGTCATACACTCAAATAAATGAGAAAAATTCATGCGTTGTGTGGGATTCGATCCAACGAACGGATCCCTACGCTACCTGGATTACCAGACCAGCGCCTTAACCACTCGACTACCATATAATGGTTCTTGCTATAAGTTGAACATTTATCATATTTGTGTTCATCACTTTCGTGATATCACAACTTCTCAAACTCGCTTTACTAAATCTACGCTGAAACCGGTACTTGAACCACCGACCTCCAGGTTACAAGTCCGCCGCCTTATCGATCAAGCTACTGAGGTCGGTTTCTTGCTATAAGTTAAGGAAATGACAGAGAGAACAAGAAGAGAGTAGATATTTTAGACATGTTAATTTTATTTATTTGTTCCTCCTACTACAAAAGTATATTATACATGGATTTATCATTATTAGAAGTATTACAGAGAAATACTTATTAGAAGTATTACAGATTACAGAGTATTACTTATTTGAAGTATTACAGAGTATTACTTGTTACAAGTAGTGTTACTTAGAAGTGTTAGATAAAAATACTTATTATAAAGTATTACTTATTACAAGTATTACTTAGAAGTATTACAGAGAAATACTTATAACATGTATTACTTAGAAGTATTACAGAGAAATACTTATGACAAGTATTACAGAGTATTACTTATTAGAAGTATTACAGATAAATACTTATTACAAGTATTACAGAGAAATACTCATTAGAAGTATTACAGAGTATTACTTACTAGAAATTACAGAGAAATACTTATGACAAGAATTACAGAGTATTACTTATTAGAAGTATTACAGATAAATACTTTTTAGAAGTATTACAGAGACATACTCATTAGAAGTATTACAGATAAATTCTTATTACAAGTATTACAGAGAAATACTCATTAGAAGTATTACTTATTAGAAGTATTACTAACTAGAAATTACAGATAAATGAAACAGTCCGAAACAAATGAAAATAAAAGTTAATCATCAACCAATGTATACAAGGTACAAAAAATAAAAAAATGAAGACATTGAATGAGTAAATGTGTAAGTAGAATTAGTATGGCTGTTGTTTTGGCAAGTAAATAATAATAAAAGTAATAATATCGCCTTATTTATACTGCCCGATTATGAAGAGTATTAAGTCCCATTATTCCAGCAGTAAGCTCAAAACGTATTAAAGTGATCACTTTTCAAACTAATAGAGAAAAAATTGAAATTTATTCCAAAGAGCTGATACAGAATTGTCCTGTAGTGTTACCCTCCATTTACAGGACACTCACAAACGTGCTATCCACATTAACCTCACCCAGCCTGGGTTGGGCCGGAATGCCAGCATCACGAAGTCTTCACCTCGCTGATCGTGGCTTAACTTCGGTGATCCTACGAGAACCGGTGCATTCGACGCGCCATCGACGCTGACATTAGGCCTAAGGAAGTCCCATTATTTCAACAGTAAATCCAAGACGTATTTTCATTAAGAGTGTACCATAGAATTGATTCTGAAAATTTCCAGAAATAAAACTAGGACGCCACGTATTCATTATTAAATTTACATGAAATTTACCACGCTCTGAGTGCAATATTCAAACGAAATCTGCCGGTTGAAAGAGACATTTGGGTATGTTGAAGTTATCATATTTGTGTTAATCACTTTCGTGTTGTCACAACTACTCAAACTCGCATTACTAAAACTACGCTGGGGCAAGGACTTCGATTTGTTATAGACCTCTCTTTAAATAAATGTTCATAAAAAAAAAACTACGCTGAAACCGGGACTTGAACCACCGACCTCCAGGTTACAAGTCCGCCGCCTTATCGATCAAGCTACTGAGGTCGGTTGAAAGGGAGATTTAGGGACGGTGGGAGTGCTATCGAGGGCTAGTTGAAAAAAGTTTTACAAAGAAACATATATGAAGTAAAACTAGAATTATTATAACATTTCTACCAAAGTTTACTTAGGAGAGAAAGAAAGGATAATATTATGATTGCTAGAATTGAATTAATCTTATGAATAACCTGGGAACACTATTATGTACATCAAATATTGGAATTCTAACATATAATTATACTCAGCAAGGTTTGTTTCCTAGTGAGCGCGACATTTTGTCTAGCAACGTTGCGAAGCGTTTTGCAAAGATCCAGAAAACAACTTTTGATATGTGTTCCCGTTTAGGCTGTAGTATTGTAAACAGACAATCCGTAAGAGGACATAGCCAGTCAGACACGCACAGATTTGAGCCATGAAACAGCAGCTACTGGTAGACGCTTGTGGTCTGTGTTGTATCTTGGCCATCCCTTAGTATGCCTCCCCTCTGATGGGCGAGAAGTGACACAAAACTTCCCATTTAGGTGCTGGGTCAACACGAGCGCACCGGGGGAAGGTAACCCCTACAAACAAATGTAACCAAATTTAGAGACCAATTTTTTTGTCGGCTTGGGAGATCGAATTCGGGACCTTTCGCATGGCAAGCGAGTGCTTAACCACTGAGCCAATCGCACGCTTTATCACACTGACTGAAACTTGCTACAATACGCCAAACATATTGGAGGAGCAAGGACTCTGATTGTTAAGTCTCCTCTGTAAATAATCATAAATAAATAAAAAAAATCGCCGAAATTCGACAAAAAAGGTCGCTCTCAGTAGAAAATCGACTTGAGAAATCATGAGCTAAATTTACACATCTAATTTAAGGGAAGGTCACTAATTATACAACCCAACATCTACGCATGATAATAATAAAAGTTACCATGAATCGTATAGATTTTGAAGATTTTGGTGAATCTGTCATCTCCACAAAAAAAAAAAAAAAAAAAAAACCATTCCTCAAGTTGCTACACAACTAATCTAAGGGAAGGTCGCTAATTATACAACCCAACATCTACCCATGATAATGATAAAAGTTACCATGAATCGTATAGATTTTGAAGATTTTGGTGAATCTGTCATCTCCACCAAAAAAAAAAAAAATAATAATATGGAAGGTCCATTCCTCAAGCTGATACACATCTAATCTAAGGGAAGGTCACTAATTATACAACCCAACATCTACCCATGATAATAATATAACTAACCATGTCTTTTGTATAGTAGAGACGAATCTCGATATAATAATAATAATATGGCCTTATTTATAGGACTGTTAAGTCCCACTATTCCAGCAGTAAGCCCAAGACATATTACTATGTGGTACAAGTTCTATAACTATACAAGACATATACATCCATGCCATTCCGGAAAAAGAAAATCTCAATTCGGCCGGGATTCGAACCCGCAACCTCCGGGTCAGCAACCAATACTCTTAATTAAAAACTACCATAATACATCTTGGGCTTACTGCTGGAATAATGGGACTTAATAGTCCTAATCGGGCAGTATAAATAAGGCGATATTGTTATTATTATGCATCTGAATCTCTACAAGTAACTACATTGATAAAACTACAACCTATCATTTATGAAGATTATCTTTAATTAATCAGAAATGGGGTTGCTTTTCAAATAATTGAACGTCATGGATTAAGAAAACTAAGATCAAGGTTAAAAGTACTCCAAAAAAAATCAAGTAAATAAGTAAAGCTAATTATGTATTTTATATACTTTTCCCTACATTATACAAAAAAGTCTGACCAAGTACAGTCGAAACTTGAATATATGAGAATGATTTTCAGATTAAATTTATCGCTCCGTAAGGAAAAATAATCACTTTATAAGAGAAACCTGGATATAAGAGAACGAACGATACAAGAAATCACTTTAAAATTAACATACATTTCAGAGTTACATAAATTGAAAACCACTTTTTTTAAGAGATCAAAATTTGGTTAAAAGTTCAAATATATAAATTGACCTCTTTAGACCTACTAGTGATAAATATTATACTAGTCAGAAGTATCTTATTTTAAGTCATGTAAGATTGAATCCTGGAGGAAGTAATGAATGATTATATAATCCGACGTTAAATATTTACTAACTGATTGAATTATCTTAAGTTACCTAAGTAATTCTGGGTCGATAAATAATGTAAGTCATAGATTAAGTAATCTTGGGTTGAGAAATTCTGGATTATTTTAAGACTAAAGTAATCTTGGGTTAAGAAATCCTGAATTATTTCAGGTAATTATGGGTTAATAAATTCATTATTTTAAAGTAATCTTAGGTTAAGCTGGATTATTTTAAGTTATCTTGGGTTAAGAAATCTTGGATTAATTTAGGTAATCTTGGATTAAGAAATCCTAAATTATTTTAAGTAATGTTGGGTTAAAAATTCCTGGATTATTTTAAAAATCTTTGGACTAAGACATGATGGATTCAGTAATCCTGCACTAAGTAATCCTTCATTAAGAGGATTAAGAAATTTAATCCTGGATTATTTAAAGTATTCTTGAGTTTAATAAATCTTGGGTTAAGTAATCCTGCATTAAATAATGTAAAGATTAAGTAATCCTGGATTATTTCAAACATTCTGAGATAAGAAATCTTGGGTTAACTATTCCTGGATTATTCCAAGTACTCTGAGTTAAGAAATCTAGGGTACTAATCCTGAATTATTTGAAGTATTCTTGAGTTAAGAAATCTTGAGTTAAGTAATCCTGCATTAAGTAATGTAGGATTAGAAATCTTGGGTACTAATCCTGCATAATTTGAAGTATTCTTGAGTTAAAAATCTTGGGTTAAGCAATCCTGCATTAAATAAAGTAAAGATTAAGTAATCCTGGATTAAATATTGTAAAGATTAAGTAATCCTGGATTATTTCAAATATTCTGAGTTAAGAAATCTTGGCTACTAATTCTGGATTATTCAAAGTACTCTGAGTTAAGAAATCTTGGCCTACTAATCCTGGATTATTTGAAGTACTCTGAGATAAGAAATCTTGGCCTACTAATCCTGAATTATTTGAAGTATTCTTGAGTTAAGAAAATTTGGGTTAAGCAATCCTGCATTAAGTAATGTAGGATTAGAAATCTTGGGTACTAATCCTGGATAATTCAAAGTATTCTTGAGTTAAGAAAATTTGAGTTAAGTAATCCTGCATTAAGTAATGTAGGATTAGAAATCTTGGGTACTAATCCTGGATAATTTGAAGTATTCTTGAGTTAAGAAATCTTGGGTTATTTCAAATATTCTGAGTTAAGAAATCTTGGGTACTAATCCTGGGTAATTTGAAGTATTCTTGTGTTAAGAAATCTTGGGTGAACTAATCCTGGATTATTTCAAACATTCTGAGTTAAGGAATCTTGGGTACTACTCCTGGATAATTTGAAGTATTCTGAGGTTATAAATCTTGTGTTAAGCAATCCTGCATTAAATAATGTATAGATTAAGTAATCCTGGATTATTTAAAGTACACTGAGCTAAGAAATCTTGGCCTACTAATCCTGGATAATTCGAAGTATTCTGAGTTAAGAAATCTTGGGTTAAGCAATCCTGCTTTAAGTAATGTAGGATTAGAAATCTTGGGTACTAGTCCTGGATAATTCAAAGTATTCTTGAGTTAAAATTTTTTGGGTTAAGTAATCCTGCATTAAGTAATGTAGGATTAGAAATCTTGGGTAGGTACTAATCCTGGATAATTTCAAAGTATTCTGAGTTAAGAAATCCTGGATTAAGCAATCCTCCATTAAGTAATGTCGGATTAAGTAATCCTGCGTTAAGTAATGTCGGATTAACTAATCCTCCGTTAAGTAAATGGTAGGGGTTTGGAGAGAGAGAGGAGAGATCTTCTAGAGCCACTCGTGCGAGGGCGGAGGCCGTCAGGTCTGCAGCGCGGTGCTGATCTCGCGGTGAATGGTGGCCAGCTCCGCGACGCGGCCCGCCAGCTGATGGTTGAGGGTGTCGATGAGTTAAGAAATCTTAGGTTAAGTATTCCTGGATTATTCAAAGTACTCTGAGTTAAGAAATCTTGGGTACTAATCCTGCATAATTTGAAGTATTTTTGAGTTAAGAAAGCCTGCATTAAGTAATGCCGGATTAGGTAATCCTCCGTTAAGTAATGTAGGATTAAAGTTGGATAATTTGAAGTATTCTTGAGTTAAGCAATCCTGCATTAAGTAATGCAGGATTGCTTAATATGCAGGATAGGTAATCCTCCGTTAAGTGATGCCGGATTAAGTAATCCTCCATTAAGTAACGTCGGATTAGTTAATCTTCCGTTAGTTAATTTCGGATTAAAAGGTAGGGGTTTGGAGAGAGAGAGGAGATCTTCTAGAGCCACTCGTGCGAGGGCGGAGGCCGTCAGGTCTGCAGCGCGGTGCTGATCTCGCGGTGAATGGTGGCCAGCTCCGCGACGCGGCCGGCCAGCTGATGGTTGAGGGTGTCGATGATGCGGCGCTGCGCGTCCTGCGAGGCGAGCAGGGTGTCCAGCTGAGCCTGGACCAGGGAGATGGCGGCCTGGAGCTCGGCGTTCTCCTGGGTGAGCAGCTGAGGAGTAGATTAGAATTAAATAGAATAGAGAAGAGAAGAGGAAGAGAAGAGAAGAGAAGAGAAGAGAAGAGAAGAGAAAGAGAAGAGAAGAGAAGAAGAGAAGAGAAGAGAAGAGAGAGAAGAGAAGAGAAGAGAAGAGAAGAGAAGAGAAGAGAAGAGAAGAGAAGAGAAGAGAAGAGAAGAGAAGAGAAGAGAAGAGAAGAGAAGAGAAGAGAAGAGAAGAGAGAGAGAGAAGAGAGAGGCGAGCAGGGTGTCCAGCTGAGCCTGGACCAGGGAGATGGCGGCCTGGAGCTCGGCGTTCTCCTGGGTGAGCAGCTGAGGAGTAGATTAGAATTAAATAGAATAGAGAAGAGAAGAGGAAGAGAAGAGAAGAGAAGAGAAGAGAAGAGAAGAGAGAGGCGAGGAGGGTGTCCAGCTGAGCCTGGACCAGGGAGATGGCGGCCTGGAGCTCGGCGTTCTCCTGGGTGAGCAGCTGAGGAGTAGAGAAAAAAATAAAAAAGAAGAAAGAGGAAGAGAAGATAAAAAGAGAAAGAGAGAAAGAAAGAAAGAGAAGAGAAAGAGAGAAAGAGAAGGAAGAGAAGAGAAGAGAAGAGAAGAGAAGAGAAGAGAAGAGAAGAGAAGAGAAGAGAAGAGAAGAGAAGAGAAGAGAAAGAAGAGAAGAGAGAAGAGAAGAGAAGAGAAGAGAAGAGAAGAGAGAGAAGAGAAGAGAAGAGAAGAGAAGAGAAGAGAAGAGAAGAGAAGAGAAGAGAAGAGAAGAGAAGAGAAGAGAAGAGAAGAGAAGAGAATGAGAAGAGAGAGAGCGAGAAGAGAAGAGAAGAGAGAGGAAGAGAGAGAAGAGAAGAGAAGTAGAAAGAGAAGAGAAGAGAAGAGAAGAGAGAAAGAGAAGAGAAGAGAAGGAAGAAAGAAAGAAAGAGAAGAGAAGAAGAGAGGCAGGAGGGTAAGCTGAGCTGGACCAGGGAGATGGCGGCATGGAGCTCGGGTTCTCGGGTGAGCAGGAAGGAGAGTGAAATAGAAAAAGAGGAAAGAGAGAAGAGAAGAGAGAGAAAGAGAAAGAGAGAGAAAGAAGAAAGAGAGAGAAGAAGAAAGAGAAAGAAGAAGAGAAGAGAGAGAAAGAAGAGAAGAGAGAGAAGAGAAGAGAGAAGAGGAGGAGAGATGAAGAGAGAGAAGAGAGAGAAGAGGAAGAGAAGAAGAAAGAGAAGAGGAAAGAAGAGAAGAGAAGAGAAGAGAAGGAAGAGAAGAGAAGAGAGAGAGAGAGGAGAAGGGAGAAGATGAAGGAGGAGAGATGGAAGAGAAGAGAAGAGAAGAGAAGAGAAGAGAAGAGAAGAGAGAGGCGAGCAGGGTGTCCAGCTGAGCCTGGACCAGGGAGATGGCGGCCTGGAGCTCGGCGTTCTCCTGGGTGAGCAGCTGAGGAGTAGATTGGAATATATAGATAGAGAGAGAAGAGAAGAGAAGAGAAGAGAAGAGAAAGAGAAGGAAGAGAAAGAGAAAGAGAAGAGAAAGAGAAGAGAGAGAAGAGAGAGGCGAAGGAGGGAGTCAGATGAGCTGGACAGGGAGATGGCGGCATGGAGATACGGACGTTTCATGGGAGAGCAGAGTGAGGAGTAGATTAGAATAATAGAATAGAGAAGAGAAGAGGAAGAGAAGAGAAGAGAAGAGAAGAGAAGAGAAGAGAAGAGAGAGGCGAGGAGGGTGTCCAGCTGAGCTGGACCAGGGAGATGGCGGCCTGGAGCTCGGCGTTCTCCTGGGTGAGCAGCTGAGGAGTAGATTAGAATAAATAGAAAGAGAAGAGAAGAGAAGAGAAGAGAAGAGAAGAGAAGAGAAGAAAAGAGAAGAGAAGAGAGAGGCGAGGAGGGTGTCCAGCTGAGCCTGGACCAGGGAGATGGCGGCCTGGAGCTCGGCGTTCTCCTGGGTGAGCAGCTGAGGAGTAGATTAGAATTAAATAGAAATAGAGAAGAGAAGAGGAAGAGAAAGAGAGAGAGAAGAGAAGAGAAAGAGAAGAGAAGAGAAGAGAAGAGGAAGAGAAGAGAAGGAGAAGAGAAGAGAAGAGAAGAGGAAGAGCAGTAAAGCGAAGAAGGAGAGAAGCGGAGCCGGCGCCAAGAGTGAGAGTGAGGAGAGAAGAAAAGAAGTAGAAGAGAAGAGAAGAGAAGAGAAGAGAAGAGAAGAGAAAGAGAAGAGAAGAGAAGAGAGAGAGAGGCGAGCAGGGTGTCCAGCTGAGCCTGGACCAGGGAGATGGCGGCCTGGAGCTCGGCGTTCTCCTGGGTGAGCAGCTGAGGAGTAGATTAGAATTAAATAGAATAGAGAAGAGAAGAGGAAGAGAAGAGAAGAGAAGAGAAGAGAAGAGAAGAGAGAGGCGAGGAGGGTGTCCAGCTGAGCCTGGACCAGGGAGATGGCGGCCTGGAGCTCGGCGTTCTCCTGGGTGAGCAGCTGAGGAGTAGATTAGAATTAAATAGAATAGAGAAGAGAAGAGGAAAGAGAGAGAAGAGAAGAGAAGAGAAGAGAGAGAGGCGAGGAGGTGTCCAGTGAGCTGGACCAGGGAGATGGCCTGGAGCTCGGCTTCCTGGGTGAGAGCTGAGGAGTAGATAGAGAAAGAAAGAGAAGAGAAGAGAAGAGAAGAGAAGAGAAGAGAAGAGAAGAGAAGAGAAGAGAAGAGAAGAGAAGAGAAGGAAGAGAAGAGAAGGAGAAGAGAAGAGAAGAGAAGAGAAGAGAAGAGAAGAGAAGAAGAGAAGAGAAGAGAAGAGAAGAGAAGAGAAGAGAAGAGAAGAGAAGAGAAGAGAGAGAAGAGAAGAGAAGAGAAGAGAAGAGAAGAGAAGAGAAGGAGAAGAGGCAGAGGTGTCCAGTGAGCCTGGACCAGGGAGATGGCGGCCTGGAGCTCGGCGTTTCCTGGGTGAGCAGCTGAGGAGTAGATTAGAATAAATAGAATGAGAAGAGAAGAGGAAGAGAAGAGAAGAGAAGAGAAGAGAAGAGAAGAGAGAGGCGAGGAGGGTGTCCAGCTGAGCCTGGACCAGGGAGATGGCGGCCTGGAGCTCGGCGTTCTCCTGGGTGAGCAGCTGAGGAGTAGATTAGAAAATAAATAAATAGAAGAGAAGAGAAGAGAGAAAATGAGAAGAGAAAGAAGGAAGAGAAAGAGAAGAGAGAGAAGAGAAGGAAAGAGAGGAGAAGAAAGAGAAAGAAGAGAAGAAGAAGAAGAGAAGAGAAGAGAAAGAGGAGAAGAGAGAAGAGAAGAGAAGAGAAGAGAAGAGAAAGAGAAGAGAAGAGAAGAGAGAGGAGAAGAGAAGAGAGAAAGAAGAGAAGAGAGAAGAGAAGAGAAGAGAGAGAAGAGAAGAAGAGAAGAGAGAGAGAGAGAAGAAGAGAAGAGAAGAGAAGAGAGAGGAAGAGAAGAGAGAGAGAGAGAGAAGAGAAGAGAAGAAGAAGAGAGAAGAGAGAGAAGAGAAGAGAAGGAAGAGAAGAGAAGAGAAGAGAAGAGAGAGGCGAGGAGGGTGTCCAGCTGAGCCTGGACCAGGGAGATGGCGGCCTGGAGCTCGGCGTTCTCCTGGGTGAGCAGCTGAGGAGTAGATTGGAATATTATAGAGTAGAGAAGAGAAGAGAAGAGAAGAGAAGAGAAGAGAAGAGAAGAGAAGAGAGAGAAGAGAGAGAAGAGAAGAGAAGAGAGAGAGAAGAGAAGAGAAGAGAAGAGAAGAGAAGAGAAGAGAAGAGAAGAGAAGAGAAGAGAAGAGAATAGAAGAGAGAGGCGAGCAGGGTGTCCAGCTGAGCCTGGACCAGGGAGATGGCGGCCTGGAGCTCGGCGTTCTCCTGGGTGAGCAGCTGAGGAGTAGATTGGAATATTATAGAGTAGAGAAGAGAAGAGAAGAGAAGAGAAGAGAAGAGAAGAGAAGAGAAGAGAGAAGAGAAGAGAAGAGAAGAGAAGAGAATAGAAGAGGAGAGGCGAGCAGGGTGTCCAGCTGAGCCTGGACCAGGGAGATGGCGGCCTGGAGCTCGGCGTTCTCCTGGGTGAGCAGCTGAGGAGGGAATATTGTAGAATAGAGAAGAGAAGAGGAAGAGGAAAACTCGTAAGTTGATGCCTGTTTCATTGATTTTGGGACACCTTGTAGAAAATTTCTACAAGAAAGAAACGAGAAAAATAACAAAAGAGAAAGAGAAGGTGAAAGAGAAAGAGGAAGAGAAAGATAAAAAGAGAAAGAGAGAGATAAAAAAACAAAGAGAAAGATAAAAAAGAGAAAGATAAAGAAGAGAAAGAGAGAGATAAAAAAGAGAAAAAGGAAGATAAAAAAAGAGGAAGAGAAAGAGAAAGAGAAAAAAGAGAAAAAGGAAGAGAAAGGAAAGAGAAAGCGAAAGAGAAAGAAAAAGAGAAAGCGAAACAGAAAGAGAAAGAAAAAGAGAAAGTTCCTCTTCAGTTCCTTCTCCTTACTCTTATTATTATTAATGTTAAATCTCAGCTTTCTCCTGACCAGCATGGTTTTCTGAGTGGCCGTTCTACTGCAACAAATCTGGCATCATTCATGCAGTTTACTGGCACTGTCGTGCTGGACAGGAGGCAAGTTGACACTGCTTACTTTGACCTTAGTAGGGCATTTGATGTTGTCAATCACAAACTGTTGATAATAAAGTTGCAAAAATTTGGTCTTTCACCTCTTTATGCCAATTTTTTTGAAAGTTATTTACAATGTCGCCAGTTTAAGGTCAAAGTTGGCAATTTTTTCTCCTCTTGTTATGCTATTCCCTCTGGTGTGCCTCAGGGTTCCAATCTTGGTCCCCTGTTGTTTATTCTCTTTTCTGATGACATTAAAAATGTCATATCTAGTCATTTTCAAATTTTTGCTGATGACCTCAAAATTAGCAGAGCGATCAATGACCCTCATGATCATGATATTCTTCAAAATGATATTAATTCGGTAATATGTTGGTGTTCTAAGAATGGAATGCAGTGTAATAATAATAAAACTGTTGTTGTTAGTTACTCGAGGCAACATGTTGTAAGGTACCATAACTATAGCAAACATGTACATAAGGACCTAGGTGTTCTCTTTGACAATAAATTAAACTTTGATTACCATATTCAGAAAATGATAGCGAATGCTAAAAGATCCTCTGGTGTTGTCTTCTGGGCAACTAAAACCTTCCGCAACCCTTCTTCCTATTCGGTACTTTTTAGTGCTCTTGTTCGCTCGAAATTAGAATATTGTTCGGAGGTCTGGGGTGGTGTTGGAGATGTCACCACTGGTCAAATTGAGCAAGTGCAGAAGAACTTCCTTAGGAGAGTTTCTTTCCGTGCCTTAGGGTTTTCAAATTCATATAATATTTCTCTTCAAACTTACGGTCTTACAAGACTAGAAGCTCGAAGAAAATACAAAGACATAATGCTTATTTACAAACTTCTCAACAACATCACCGACTGTGATTTTCTGTTATCCCAAATAGTTTTTAACATACCTAGTTTAAGGAGGTCTAGTCGCCGTCAACATATTCCATTTAAGGCAATTCCTTCAAATATTGTACCCATATTGAGGGTTCTGAGTCTCTGTAATAGTCACCCTGATCTTGACTACGCTCAGACTTTGAGTGTTTTTATTTCTAACCTCAAACGGATGTTTTTTGAGACAGATTCTTAAGTCTTGTTTAATTTATTCTAACAAATTGTTTATAATATTATTTTATTTACTGTTAACTTTTTTTTTTTTTTCCTCTTTTTTTAACTTACTTTTTTGTTCCTCTTTTTTTTTTATAAATATAGTGTATTAACAATGTAATTGGTTTTTATTAACTGTTTTGTATATGCACTTTAAATCAATAAATAAACATTTGAATTGAATTACCTTGCACTTGTCCTCCACCGCATACTTGCCACTGTTCAGCCTCTTCAGTTCCTCCTCCTTGCTCTTCACCTCCGCCTCCAGTGTCTCATTCCTCGACCTCACACTGGTCAGCTCTTTCCTCAGCTCCACGGCCGCCTCGGACACTCCTGCGAAATTGTAATGGAAAGTCGTGTGACGATAGTACCAGTTCATTATACCACCACTGATTCAGGGTTTTTTTTTTCATCAAAAATATATCTTTTTGCTGCCTCACCCACATCTGAGAATTGTAATGGAAAGTCGTGTGACGCACCAGTTTATTATACCACTGATTCAAGTTTTTTTTTTTTTTTGCAAAAAAAAAAAAAAATATTATACCTATATATTGTACTGTTGCCTCAGACACCTACGAATGGTAACGGAAAGTTGTGCACCAGTTGATTTTTATTTTATTTTAATCGATTTATTATAATTAACACAAATTTAAAATTGTAGAATGGTACACTTTAATATATGCACTGGGTGGGATTCAAACCAACGGATCCCTACGCTAGCTGGATTACCAGACTAACGCGTTCACCACTTGACTACCAATGCACGGTTGTACCAACTACCAACCAATGCACAATGTACTTACCTCTGGTAGCCTCCAGCTCAATGTACTTACCTCTAGTAGCCTCCAGCTCAATGTAATTACCTCTGGTGGCCTTCAGCTCAATGTACTTACCTCTGGTAGCCTCCAGCTCAATGTACTTACCTCTGGTGGCCTTCAGCTCAATGTACTTACCTCTGGTAGCCTCTAGCTCAATGTAATTACCTCTGGTGGCCTTCAGCTCAATGTACTTACCTCTGGTAGCCTCCAGCTCAATGTACTTACCTCTGGTAGCCTCCAGCTCAATGTACTTACCTCTGGTAGCCTCCAGCTCAATGTACTTACCTCTGGTAGCCTCCAGCTCAATGTACTTACCTCTAGTAGCCTCCAGCTCAATGTAATTACCTCTGGTGGCCTTCAGCTCAATGTACTTACCTCTGGTAGCCTCCAGCTCAATGTACTTACCTCTGGTGGCCTTCAGCTCAATGTACTTACCTCTGGTAGCCTCCAGCTCAATGTAATTACCTCTGGTGGCCTTCAGCTCAATGTACTTACCTCTGGTAGCCTCCAGCTCAATGTACTTGGACTTGAGCTTCTGGTTTTCCTCCTTCTACTTACCTCTGGTAGCCTCCAGCTCAATGTACTTGGACTTGAGCTTCTGGTTTTCCTCCTTGTAGGCCTGCAGCTGTCTCTTCCACTCCTCCACGTTGGCAGTGGACTCCTGCAGGGCGCTGGTCAGGCGCAGGTTGTTCGACTTGAGATTGGCGAGCTCGATCTCCCACTTCTTGGCGTTCGCGGAACTGCAGGCAAGAATTTATAATAATAATAATAATAATTATCAACATGATACAGAAAGCAGTGATCCTCCAGACATGTCATATTACCAGGAAGTTTTTCAACTGCAAACAATGAAGATTTCCTGTTGGCTTGAGATTTATCTCCGCCCCGTTTATTGTACTATCAATATTAATGTAAAATATACCTACAAATGATAATAATAATAATAAATGCCCGAAGCACGGGTGTATATTTACGAGCCTAGCTCTATTTTACAAACAGAAAACAAATAACATGAATATATCACATAAGAAAGGTTTAAAAACAATCGTATCACAGTTATATAATTTGTTTTTTCAGAATTTGTTTTTTCCTTTTCAAAATACTCGAGTGATACACTATACATTTGTTATAATGTTCGTATTAGTGTTGTTTTAACTGTAAATATTTTGTATTATATATTTTTCCAACTGTTTTTATATCCTGTTATCAAGGGTGGTGCGGAAGAGAATGCTGAATGGACCGGCTCCTTGGTGGAGTCAGTTATTCTACTTGCTTAACTAGAACTTGCTTGCTTATTGAAATGTTGAAATGAAAAGATTAATTTCTATGTGTAAGAAACGAACTTTGTAATGAATTTATTGAGAACAATTTTGATGGTACTTGTGGAAGATCTAAATTTGAACTGAATTTATTGAGAACAATTTGACGGTACTTGTGGAAGGTCTAAATTTGAACTGAATTTATTGAGAACAATTTGACGGTACTTGTGGAAGGTCTAAATTTGAACTGATTTTATTGAGAACAATTTGACGGTACTTGTGGAAGGTCTAAATTTGAACTGGTCTGGAACTTCGAGAAGAACTGGTATTTATACTCGTACATTCTTCACAAAGTGCTGGCCGTTTGCAAAAGCGGATCGTAGGCCGCGACATACTCCCCACCATGAAACAACAGGTTTCATAACATATGAATATCCACCTTCACTGACAAGGAAGTGGACATAACTTCACAGCAGGTCTCTTGAAAACTCCTCCTGTCGTCTTGACTAATGCAACTCGCACAACACCGTCAGCTCCGGGGTACAACTCTAATACACGAGCTAAAGGCCATGACAGTACAGGAGTATTTTCTGACTTCACCATTACCAGCATGCCAACTTCTCGCTCGGCGGAGTTATTTTTAAGCCACTTTGAACGTTCCTGTAAAGAGCTTAAATATTCATTAACCCAACGCTTCCAGAAGTCAGATAACAGCTGCTGGATAAATTTATAGCGATCTCCCAATCTAACACTGACATCTTGATCTACATGAGGGAGGTGATTAGGAGTATTCTGCATGAGAAAGTGAGCCGGGGTGAGAACTAGAGGGTCACCTGGCTCTGAACTCAATGGACATAGCGGGCGGCTGTTTAGTATACTCTCAATACCAACCAACACAGTATTCAATTCTTCGTACGATAGAGATGAGTTTTTACTGCGCGGACATTAGACTCCCATAGTCCGCCGAAATGCGGCGCAGCCGGGGGATTGAAGTGAAATTGAATTTCACTGTTCAGGAGCTCTCGGGTGTAGCTGTCAATAAACACCTGTGAAGATAATAATTTATACATATCATTTAATGCATTGGCAGCACCTATGAAATTACTGCCTTGATCACTATAAATATTTTTCACAGTGCCTCTGCGAGCTATAAACCGCTTGAGAGCAGACAAGAATGTTGCTGTCGATAAGTCGGACGCCAATTCCAGGTGAACAGCTTTTGTAGCTAAACAAACGAATAAACATAAATAAGCTTTCTGTGACTTCACTCCTCTTTTACGAGTCATAGTCACCTGAAACGGACCAGCATAATCTACGCCTGTGTTGTAGAATGCTGAACTTTCTTTTACTCTCGGACTAGGTAGATTAGACATAATCGGAAATATTGGTTTAGGGTTAGTTTTGAAGCAGATGTTGCATTTTTGAATGCGCTTACGAACAATGTCTCGACAGCCTAAAATCCAATATTTTTTACGTAAGATTGAGATAGCCAAATGTGGTCCAGTATGGAAATTTTTGATGTGAATATATTCAATCAGTAGATTTATAATGTGATGTGATTTGGGTAGCACAATAGGGTGTACATGTTCATATGATAATTTCGAATTTTCTAATCTACCACCACACCTTAATAAACCATCTTCTAGGAAAGGCTTAAGCTTTAAGAGTTCATGAGAACATGGTTTGCCTTTATGAATATTTTCCATGTCTGATTTGAATGAAACATTTTGAAGTTCTTTCAAAATTCTAATTTCAGAGTATTCTAAATCACTCAGGGTACATGGGCCAGCAGGGAGAAGACAACAAAATTTTAAAACCATTGCTACTGATCGCAATAATTTTTTCCATGACGAAATTCTACTTGCTAAGTCAAGTAAAATATTTTGAGGTGTCTCCTTACTAACAACTGTATGTAGAGTGGACTTTTTTCTTTCTTCTAATATTATGTCAGAGTTAGGCACATACCTAGATAGTTCCCATTGGTCAATGGGTTTTGACAACCACTCTGGACCATTCCAGTATAGAGTGTTACTTATGAGTTCTGTAGGGGTGGTACCACGAGATAGAACATCTGCTGGATTCTCTACTCCGGATACATGATACCAGTTCTCCTGATGAACAGTATCTTGAATCTTCGCCACTCTGTTAGCGACGAATGTATTCCACTTGTATGGTTCTGAAATTATCCAGCTTAGTGCTACAGTACTATCTGTGAAACATAAAATATTTTGAATATTATATCTTGCTTGAAATGTTTCTGCTACAACTGAAATAAGCTTAGCTAGCATGAGTGCCGCGCAAAGTTCGAGACGAGGTATTGTGACGTACTTCATAGGCGCAACTTTTGATTTTGCGCAAACAAGATGAACATGAGTAGAATTATCAGGATGTAATACGTGAGCGAATACGCATGAGCCCATAGCACGTTCACTGCTGTCGCTGAAACCTACAAGTGAGACTTTTGAGTCGATTACAATAGATAGATGTCTTGGTATTTTTAATGTATTTAGTACAGGTAGCTCAGTGACAATATTAAACCATCTTTCTTGGAAGGATAAAGGTGGATTATCGTCCCAGTCTAATTTTAAATTCCAAAGCTCTTTGATAAATAACTTTAGAGTGATAATAACTGGACTTACGAATCCCAGAATATCAAATATTCTTGCCACTGTACTTAAAATATTTCTCTTTGTGCATTTCACGTCACTTACATTGACTGTGAATGAAAAATAATCATCATTAGGATTCCACTGAATACCTAATAATTTCAAGTAGGTGTCTGGATCCCACTGAACATTACTCATGAGCTGACGAGAAGAAGGAATATTTTCTAATACTACCTTGTTGTTTGTAGCGATCTTTGTGAGTTCGAAACCACCCTTCTCGAGCATTGTAGTGAGATCAATCAGAGTTCTTGACGCTAGATCTTCTTCTAAGAAGCTGGAGAGATAATCATCCATGTAGAAGAACTGCTGTGTCTCCTGAGCGCCTAGTGGATGCTGAGAGCTGTTATCATTGGCTAGCTGCGCCAGCACACGCTGAGCTAGGAAAGGACTAGCTTTGTTGCCGAATACCACGCGTTCCATCTCGTAGCATTGTAGCTCCTCTTCAGGTGAACTCCGCCACAGGAATCGCTGGAACTTGTGGTCTTCTTCATGGACGTATACTTGAAGAAACATTTTCTTGATATCCCCAGTACATGCAATAGGAAACATACGAAATGAAGTGAGTAGTTTGAACAAATCTTTATACAGGGTGGGTCCGGTGTATAAGATGTCATTCAATGATAAACCACTCGTTGTTGCACAACTTAAATCAAAAACAATTCTTGTCTTTGTACTTAAACTGTCTAGCTTTGTGACGCTAGAATGAGGCATGTAAAATGAGATAGTGTCTTTCTTATGATCATCTTTTAGCACTGCATGACCTTGAGTCATGTACTCAGAGATGGCTGCAGTATAATTTTCTTTATAATCTTTATTACGTGAAAACTTACGTTCTAAATTGTAGAAACTCTTTTTTGCTATTTCATAGGAATCACCAAGGAGATTAGGGTCAGCTTTGAATGGTAGTGACACACTGTACCTACCATTATCTAGCCTTTGATGAGAAGATACAAACTTATCCTCGCATATCTTATCTTCATAAGACAGCAGTTGTGTTGGAGGCGAAACTTCTTCGATGTTCCAGAACTTTTGTAGAATAGATGAAAGAGGAGTTTCTGTGAAGGCGCAAATATTCTGATGTGAATTTGTGAGAGTAGGTACTTTTCCCATTATTATATCACCCAACTCTGATTCCATGATAATAGGTTGACCTTTATCAAACTTTTTCTTGCCAATGATACGAGAAAATAACTCAACCCCTATCAGTCCATCAATGTTCCCTGGTAAGTGATACTTATCATCACTCAGGATGCATTGTTTGATATGCAATAGTTTTGAAGTGTCAACTGGACAAACAGGTAATTGGTCGGTTATTTTATCAACGACTAGTGCATCTATTTTAAAACTCTTTCTTGCGTCTAATTTTGATGTGATAATGAAGGACGCGAATCCTTTAGCTTGGCTATTCATACCTCCTATACCACCAACATCCGTTAACAGAGGAGAATATTTTATTCCTATTTTCTTACAACACGCTTGTGTGATGAAATTACTCATGCTTGCACTATCCAGAAGCATACGTACCAGAACGCCTCTTACATACACCTGAACGGTAGAGAGCAGGACTGTAGTACTCGCCATAGGTATTGTATGTTGACTAGATGCACATATGACGGCGGCGGACGTATCTTTCTTACTGGACGGCTGTGGCTGTGGCTGCGATGTGACGGGAACTGGCGGTGCTGGTGTACTCTCACTTTCATATGATTGACGATGAAGCATTGTGTTGTGTTTGTAGCCGCATTTCCGACACCCGCTCGTGCTGCTGCAAGCTGCGACTTGATGTTTGCTGCTTAGACAATTGAAACATAATTTATTAATTTTTACAAAATCGGCTCTGGCTGCTGGGTCGAGCGCGATAAATGAAGAGCAGTGAAATAAAGAGTGGCCTGCGTTCTTGCACGCTGGACATACTTTCTTATCTTCAGAAGAGACTAATGTGATAGCCTTGTATTGACTTCTGTGCTTACTTTGAGGTGGAGTTGTATGAGGGACTCTTTTGAGTGGTTCTTTAACCTGACTCGAACTCCCTTGTATACGCTCCAAAATGCGCACTTGTTCTTTAACAAATGCTAATAAGTCTGTGAACTTTGGCATGTCTTGGCTATTGAAAGCTTTAGATTCAAACTTTCTACACAACTCAGGGTCTAACTTTTTGACTGAGAGTGCGTACAGAATGTACTCTGCTAGATCTGGCAACTTTAGAGCTTTAAGAGCCAAAACTGACATACCGACCTCATCAATGAACTTCTGATACATCTCGATTGACTCGTACTTGATATTCTTGAAATCGAGAATTGAATCCATGTAGCTCCCTGCCATCGTTCTCTTGTCCTCGTACCTGTCCTTCAGTGCTTGCCATATTGTTTCGTAATTTGATCCGACTGCGGGAATACCTGAGCAAACACTGAGAGCAGAACCTTTTAATCGAGATATTAGGTAATGAATTTTCTGATCGTTGGATAAGCTCTTGTTAGAATGAATGAGAGATGTAAACGTCTCAGAGAAAACTGACCACAGTTGAATATTGCCATCGAAATAGGGCAGATCTAATGGCGGCAGTCTGGGAAGCTCTGGCACTATCTTTTCTGAGCTAGGGCTAGATTTACTGCATAAGCTAGCATTGTATTTGATGATACCTACTAGCTCTTCAAATGCATTAAGCTGGCTGTAGTTTGGTACATAATCATTATTATCAGATAGTTTGAGCTCCTGAATATCATTAATAATAGCCTCATATTTCTGATGATAAGAGTCTAGAAGAGCTACTTTACTTAAAAGCGCAGACTTCTTTGTTTTGTCAACTGCTACTACTGCTAGAAAATCATAGGTACTTTGTACATTACCGAATATGTTCTCCGCTTTTGCAGTCAGCAACTTCAACTTTGCTTCCGTCATGTCGATTGAAACTTATCTTGAAGGCACTTGATCGTGTCTTGAAGGTGCAAAAATTGAATGATGTGGCTCGTAGGACCAAAAGTGAATGATCCGTGGCTCGAAGGACCAAAAATGAATGGACCGGCTCCTTGGTGGAGTCAGTTATTCTACTTGCTTAACTAGAACTTGCTTGCTTATTGAAATGTTGAAATGAAAAGATTAATTTCTATGTGTAAGAAACGAACTTTGTAATGAATTTATTGAGAACAATTTTGATGGTACTTGTGGAAGATCTAAATTTGAACTGAATTTATTGAGAACAATTTGACGGTACTTGTGGAAGGTCTAAATTTGAACTGAATTTATTGAGAACAATTTGACGGTACTTGTGGAAGGTCTAAATTTGAACTGATTTTATTGAGAACAATTTGACGGTACTTGTGGAAGGTCTAAATTTGAACTGGTCTGGAACTTCGAGAAGAACTGGTATTTATACTCGTACATTCTTCACAAAGTGCTGGCCGTTTGCAAAAGCGGATCGTAGGCCGCGACAAATGCCAAAGGCATTATCACCACCCTTGATCAAACTTTGTTTATTTTTCATTAATTATACCTTGGACTGCACCTGTATATAAAAAATTGTAAATAAATATTGATCAAAATTGTTGAATAATAATAACTGCGTAGTTATGTTTAATATTTTATATAAAACCATGATTCTTTAAGGTGAGTGAAAATTTAAAGAATCCTAGTTTTTTATAAAATATAACAATATATTATAAAGTCAAACCTGGATATAATGGAAACCAGGGGACGGATATTATAAAGAGTTTTCTAATATAGCCAGTTCTGTAGTCAAGTGTTTCTGGTAGTCAAGTGCACTGGTAGTCAAGTGGTTAACGAACTAGTCTGGTAATCCAGGTAGCGTAGGGATCCGTTGGTTCGAATCCCACCCAGCAGAGAAAGGGTTGGGTGGAAGAGATTGCCATAGGCAATAACCCCGCCCTTTAGTTAGGACTTATGTTTTTGTTTTATATTTTCTATTCTTTTTCATTGTATATATTGTTTCCATTTTTTTCATTGTTAAATTAATTATTTCTATGTACAATTGTACATAATGTCCATTTATACCTAATAAAGCATTGTATAATAATAATAATAATAATAATACGTACCTGTGAGCGAGCGCTAGTTTGAGTTTATCGTTCTCGTACTTCAGCTGGTTCTCGCCGGGGGGCAGAGGAGCCGAGGAGACCTTGCTGCTGTTGCTGGTGGAGTGGGCGGTGGAGTTGGAGTTGGAAGAGGTGGAGTTGTTCAGACTAGAGTTGAGGGCGGCGGAGTTGTTCATGTCTGATGACATGTTGAGGTGCTTCGGGCTGTCGGCCGTCTGAAAGCAATGACATTGTTATTATTATACAAATTGAAAGTTTCTAATTCTTAATTTAAAAAAAAAAAATATTTTTATTCGAGTTTTTTTTTTATATACATAAACAACACTACACAATACACCACACACAAGACACGGAAGGAGCCCAGAACACTGCTTCTGGGCGTCCACATGGGTTAATACCCCCTCAATCCTTCCATCACCATGACACAATCATGGACACGGAAAGTAAGTAAGTAAGTATTATTATTATTATACCTAGTATGCTTTATTAGGTAAGACAAAAATATATACAGTAAAATACATCATCATAGGGTGGCGTCATCGTGAACGATGGTAGCCCGACAGTGGAGGAATGACTCAGTACTTCTACCACTGTCTTTACAAGGAGGCTAATATTTGACAAGGGCCCCCAGAACCAAGCCAATGCTGGTCTACTCCCTGTTTATAGTCCCCCAGCCAGACTGCTGGTCTACTCCCTATTTATAGTCCCCTAGGCAGACTGCACTGGTCTACTCCCTGTTTATAGTCCCCTAGGCAGACTGCACTGGTCTACTCCCTGTTTATAGTCCCCCAGCTAGACTGTAAAATACAATGAAACTAAAAAGAAAAAAAGATTGAACAAAGAAAGAAGAACAAAAATGATAGTGAAGCTAATGTCCTACCTAAAGGGCGGGGTTATTGCCTGTGGCAATCTCTTCCACCCAACCCTTATTCATTGCTTGGCTGGGGGACATTAAACATGTGAAAGAGATTGCCGCAAGCAAGAACCCCGTGTCTCGCTAGATTACTAAGTTCGCGTTCGCCTAGATTGAGCGGCCAGCAATGAACTTCTGGTACTCTGAAATAGGCTAGACTCAGTCATGATTCTCGATTCTTACAACTTAATTTTTCCTATTTGCTGTTATAAAATCTTACTATATGTCAAAGTCACTGACTGACTGATCATCACTGTTTCTCCGAACTGGTAAGTCCTAGGAAGCTGAAATTTGGTAGGTAGCTTTGTCTTATAGTCTAGATGTGCAATAAGACGGGATTTTTCGAAATTCCCACTACAACACCTGCCATTGGCGAAAAAGGACTTTTTGCTATCACGGCCATGCCTCAGCCCGCAAAGCGGGCGACAGCCCGCTAGTATTTTTATACGTTTGATTAAAATACCGCCGTGGCTAAAGCAACACCGCCTGAGTCGCATTTTTTCAAAATTGAGATTTTTGTTCTAACGAATAGAAATGATCGTTTTGCACCTTGTGACGAAGTTTTTTTCAAAAATTCCAAAAGATAGCGCTGTAGTTTCATTTTTAGTATCTCCGCACATCTGATTTTGGCTACCAACACCGCCTATCATTCAGTTCTTATTGCCTCCTGTAAAATTGCAACAAAAAAAAAAAAAAATAGATAGGCGGTGTTGCTTTGGCTACGACGATACCGTGTGTGTATTGATTATTAATATCTAACAGTGGCACAGTTGGTAGGATAATCTAACAATTAATTCACAAAAGTCTGTCCCGGTAGCTCAGTGGTAAAGACGGCACTCTGTGAATCCAGAGGTTCCAGAGGTCGTGGGTTCGAAACTCAGCCGGGACATGACAAGTTATCCTCCCATTTGGGATTTTTACCACATGATAATATGTCTTGGGCTTAGTGCTGGAATAATGTGACTTTAATAGTCTTAATCGGGCAGTATAAATAAGGCGATATTATTAAAAAAAAAAAAAAAAAAAAAAAAAAACCTCTGCCTCCCTGAGCTAGAGCTGAGCTCACCTGGGTGTGACTGTGCTCCTCCGTGTAGGTGGGAGTAATCGAAGGGGGCGGCTCAAGCAGACAGTCCGGCTGGCAGGCGGAGCCTCGCACCGTGACCGGGGAGGCGTTGGCGCTGGAGCTCACCGTGTTGCTCGCTGAGCCGCCATTGCTGGCAGACTTGCCCGACGCTTGACACGTGGCCTCCTTCACCTCCTGGAATTTGCTGATGAACTGTGGACCGATTTCATTATTATTATTTTTTTTTATTAAAAGAGATGAGTGTTTTATTTTGTAGCCATGAAACAGGAGCTACTGTAGACACTTCGCCTCTGACAACACAAAGAGGCGTAAACAACATTTTCGAAATTTTACAGGAGAAATGAGTTTTCTTGTGAATAAATTTTCAGTTCATGGTAGGAAAATCATCACTTCCCTGTACCCGTGAATGACCATACGAACTTTTTCTGTTGCCAAATTTGATTATTTAACTGTGACTATCGATTTACGCCTATTTGATTTGTCTGAAAAAGAGAAAATGAGGGATACGCCTGATTTCAATTTTTGTTGTATCTTTTTTTTTGGATTATAATTGGACTACGTCTATTTGTGAGAACAAAATATAGCACAAGTAGACTCAATCCAAGCAATAAAACTGATTTCAAAAATTTGTGGTTTACGCCTCTTTGTGTTGTCAGAGGCAACTTGAGGTCTGTGTTGTAGCCTGCCCATCCCGTAGTATTTTTTTAGAATATCTACGGGATCTAACCTATTTTACAATAATTGGCCCTACAAAAAGAAAAAACCTAAAACTTGAAGTTACACCACAAATAAACATAAAATACAAATAAAACTTAAACTAAGGAAATATTATTATTACTATTGAATTCTATATTAATAAGACATATCTACAAGCAAGTAATGATAAAAATAATATACAAAATTACAAATTTGAGAACAAAATAAATATAAATAAAATATATACAGAAATACTGAGAGGGTGGGGTAATTGCCTATGGCAATCTCTTCCACCAAACCCTTACAGTCATTTTTTTTAACTTTACTATGTGCACTTCTAGGAGGGCAGTTACTTAATAAAAGGGTAGCTATCTATTATTATTATTAGTATACATTATTCTTTTATTTATTACTACCTGACCTGGTTGGGGAAAACCTCTTACAATGAACACTGCAACCTAATTAGATCTAATGTAACCAGTTGATTCTCTTTGGTTTTAATATCCAGATTTAAGATAGATAGTCTGGATGGGGGTTTTACCCTCTATTGGCTGGGAAAATTAGTGAAGACTAGCAAATTGAGGCATTTTTAGAAAGCATTGGTTTAATAAATTATTTTAGTTGCTATACCTTGTTGAGTTCAGACTCTGCAGAGAAGCCAAGTCCATACACTGTGTTGGCGCGGATATCAGACCACTGACCAAACTTCTGTGATGTCTTTGTGAATGTCATCCCTGTGGTGATGGTGCTGTTGATGACGGCTTTGGTGCCTGGAGAAATGAAATTGGGGCTTTCAATTACTTCTCTCAAGAATAGTTGTACTAAGTTATATTTTTTTTTAAATGGAGTAAATATAAAGAACTGTTTTATAATAAATAGATATTATAGATATATCCTTCCTTAATACAAAAAAAAAACAAATTTACTCCTCTTCTTTAATTTTATTTTATTTATACAGGGTGTCCCACCAAACTTGGACACCTCAAATTACTCGGCCCCTGAAAGAGTTTTTGAAAAATAAAAAAATCTAAGGTACATGTGCTAATTATGCGGTTTCAGTTATGAATTTTTTTTATACAGGGTGGTTCAAAAGTCAGAAATTGAGGTGTCAACTTTCGATTTTTAAATGGATCGACCTGAATTTTATTTGATAATTTTACTTCTAAATGATTCTTGAGTACTTTTTTCAACAAAAATATTACATACAGGGTGGTTTTTTTTCGACCAATTTTTTTTCTAAATCTTGAATAACTCAAGTTCGGTTGATTTTTTCGATAACAAGAATAGAATGTGTTTGTGTAATGAATACACGCACTTTCAATTGGCATCAAAAATTTTTATACAGGGTGGTTCACACGTGAAATAATGACTTGATTTTTTTTAAAACCGAGTTTTTTTAATTTTTTATTTAGGATTAATAATTCTCGTCTAATTTTACACATTTTTCGTTAGTCATATCGAAAAACAAAACTAAAGTGTTGTACAGGGTGAGACATAATTTTATTTGTAACACCCTGTATATGGGCAGTCAAAGAGACGCAAAATTAAATATAAAGACTAAATATGCCAGAAAAACTTTGATTTTTAATTAAACTAAAAAGTTATGGTGTTTTAACTAATATTGTCGCATGGACCACCCTGTAGATATTTTCTTAAACCATCATATGGGTAGTCGAAACTGTCTAAAATTCAACGAGGAGTCCAAATCTGAAAGAAAAAAAAAATGAATTCAAAAAGCCATGCTCAATTTTGTGTCTACACCTACCTACTTTTTATTTCAAGTTTTAAAATCATTCAGTGTGGACACCAAATTGAAAATAGCTTCAAATTCGTGTTTTTTACTTGTTTTTCCCACATGATTCGAAGTGTTCGTTGAATTTTATACAACTTAGAGTACCTACATGATAGTTTAAGAAAATATCTACAGGGTGGTCCATGTGACAATATTAGTTAAAAAACCATAACTTTTTAGTTTAATTAAAAATCAAAGTTTTTCTTGCATATTTAGTCTTTATATTTAATTTTGCGTCTCTTTGACTGCCCATATACAGGGTGTTACAAAAAAATTATGTCTCACCCTGTACAACACTTTAGTTTTGTTTTTCGATATGACTAACGAAAAATGTCTAAAATTAGACGAGAATTATTAATCCTAAATAAAAAATTAAAAAAACTCGGTTTTAAAAAAAATCAAGTCATTATTTCACTTGTGAACCACCCTGTATAAAAATGTTTGATGCCAATTGAAAGTGCGTGTATTCATTACACAAACACATTCTATTCTTGTTATCGAAAAAATTAACCGAACTTGAGTTATTCAAGATTTAGAAAAAAAATTGGTCGCAAAAAAACCACCCAGTATGTAATATTTTTGTTGAAAAAAGTACTCAGGAATCATTTAGAAGTAAAATCATCAAATAAAATTTAGGTCGATCCATTTAAAAATCGAAAGTTGACACCTCAATTTCTGACTTTTGAACCACCCTGTATAAAAAAAAATTCATAACTGAAACCGCATAATTAGCACATGTACCTTAGATTTTTTTATTATTCAAAAACTCTTTCAGGGGCCGAGTAATTTGAGGTGTCCAAGTTTGGTGGGACACCCTGTATATTCACAGATAAGAGAATGTTTTAGTACAAGTAGGTACAAAACTGTCCAGAATAAAGTTTTCATTTAAACCATTACAAATACTTCAAATTTCTAATGTTAGAGATTTCTCTTAAGGAAAATGAAAATAATTAGTTAAAAAAAGGGCATAAAGACTGTTTTGATTTAATTTAATATCACAGATGTATTGTGTCCGAAAGTCTTCAATTCAATATTGTGCTCAAAGGAAGGTTAAAAGGTGAAAAAATTCCTAACATTCATCTCTATATGGTGATTGAGATGCTTTAATTCAGGGAAACTGAGGATCAGGGATTATCTGATTGCCCACTAGATGTTATGTTAACAAATACAAAATAGCTGTAAATAAACTGACACAATATAAGAGATTTAATTTAACATATAATGTAATATAAATAATGAAACAAACAAACCTTCAACACTGATAATTCTATACAAGCTCCGAGTGGAATCATAGAAGAAAGATACATTGACGGCTGAGCTTGAGGCCGACACCCATGATCGTTTGGTTTTTGGGTCAATATGAAACACATGGGCTTTGCACGTGAATATGGGCTGTTCTCTGCAATGGAAATGTACAAGAGTATATTATAATGTCTACAAGGTAAAAGCATAGCATGTAGATTTAAAAAGTGTGGAAACAAACCCCAGTTGCATGGAAACGCCACATAGTGCGACACCATCACAAAGGAGAATATTTCTCATGGTCTATTTATGTTTACATTTGATAGGGGTGAGGGATGAGAAGAGGAGACTCCTTTGCGATACTAATGCTGAGGACGCCACAATGTAGGCCAGCAGGGGGTGGTTTCCACACTTCTTAATTCTACACACTCTGGTAAAAGTGAGCCAAGGTTACAGTGAAATTAATAAATTTGATAAGTCATTAGTTTCTTAATTAGTCACTCAGTTTTGGTGACTAATTAAGAAACACTTAATTGATCATTCCCCTTTACAGTAGAATCCCAAAACTGACTTGAAATTCAAGGGAGAGAAGTGTCATTTCAAAGTATCAACTTTCAAGTTATCAGAATTTCAAATAAAGAGTGAAGTTTGGCAAGGGCCAAAGAATTCATTTGAGTTAACGGAATTTTCAAACTATCAGTATTTTGAGTTAGGGAGATTCTACTGTAATTATCCATCACAGCAGCTTGATTAATAGGGCAGCAGGCTTGTAACCTGGAGGTGGGTGGGTCAACTCCCAAGTACAGCATTTAGGCAAAGTTTGGGTAACTGTGCCATCATGATGATCACAAATGAGATTTAATTTGCCTATGCAGTAAGCTGGGAATGTTGAAAGAGTACCTACCCCATGGTCTCCTTCCCCGAAGTCATTCCTAGGCACCCAGCCCCTCTTCAACACACCATGTAGCTGTGCCTCCTGCTTGCTTGAAAATATTTGTCACACAATTTCAGGAATATTCTTTGAGCCGTAGGATATAATACAGTCAGGATCTCAATGTTAAAAAGAGTTCTGATGAATAACTGATAAGTCTTCGAGTTCAATAGTCATAAAGTAAAAAAAGTTCGAGAATCGACTTTTGAAAGTTTCAAGTTCTGAAAGATAATATAAAAAGTAAAAAAGTTTTGATTCTCACTCATGAGATGGCGTTTGTATACAACTTGCTGAACATGGATTTTTCTGATAAGAAATATCACACGACTTGCGATTACAATAAATACTGCCACTTCAAAACGGTATTTAATTATTTTACTGTGAATTTGTATAGGACGTCCTTCACAATCTCATCAATTTTTCAAAAGCCATCCAGGATCCAAGAAAACACCCAAATAGTCCAAATACAGTAGAAATCGGTTATAACGACACCGGTTATAACGAATAATCGGCTATAACGAACAAAATCTTTGGTCCCTTGGAGTCTTATGGAAAATTAACATATGTATCGATTATAACGAACATCGGCTATAATGAACAAATCGGCTATAGCGAACAAATTTTGAAGTCCCCAGACCAACTTCCTATCGGTTATAACAAACATTTTTTTTTTTTTTTTTTTGCTATGAAGAATAAAATAGAAAACATGTTTTATCCTGCACAAACTTGTCGATTGCTTTTTACTAGGTCCTGAAAATCTTTTACATAATTTTTTTTCATTTCTTGTTTTATTTTAGTGTTTCGTGAATCGTGAATTGCATTTGTGTTTTATTTAGTAAAAGTTTTGTTTTTAAAAAAATGTCTATTAGAAAATCTTTTACGATTGAACCTTTTGTATTGTACCTTTTATACCCTATATAGATAAAAGTACATATGTACCTACATATGTACATATTATCTCTTATAACAAACATTGTTCTTTATAGACAATAAATATCGCTTATAGCGAACAAGTTCGCTATAAGCGATATATCGGTTATAGTGACAATCGGCTATAACGAACAATTTTCTCCGGTCCCTTGAAGTTCGTTATAACCGATTTCTACTGTAGTTCTTCTAAAAATTTGTCAATTTTTTAATTTGTTTTCTTGCAACAGTCCCTAAAATATACCGAGGGTGCTGCGCCTAGCGTTCGAATTTAGAATCACGAATTCAAGGAGGTTACCGCAGAAGTGACATTCCATCGGGATCTGTAGAGTGCAGCCAATTGATAAAAGTGTATACGTTATCAATACTCCTTTATCTATTTCAATTTCAAATCCCATCCAGATTGTCAAAATTAGTGTAAGTGCAAGAAAACCTCTGTATTCTCTGTCTTTAAAGAGAAGATAATTTAAGATTCGTTGTCCACAGTGAGTGAGGATCTTTGGGGCAAATACCATTGGATCAAAAAGAAAGATGGCCGCCAGGGTTTCTCAAACTGTTAAAATGTGTAGTTTATCAATATTTTACATATTGTCCTTCGCGATTTCTACCTTTATTGTTATTTTGTTTACTTTTTGTGATATTTTTTTTCTTCACTTTTCTGTTTTTCATTTCTTTTTCTCTACAATACTATCAATTTTATTGATGAAAATAGAATGTCCTGATACCAATTCGCCGGTCGATGCCTGTGTTATAGTCATTGGAAATTTGAGTAGTGAAGTTTTTGATGAAAGGAAGTGTAGAATTCTTGCCAAAACACACAAATTCTTCAAACTGGAAAAAGTTCATTTATTTTTCTCAGTGTAGTTTTATTCAGAGATTTTCTGGATTGATCAGTTTGATGTCACCATGAGCAATGAAAATGCTCTCTGAATACAATTTCAGGAATACTAACAGAGGCCAAGGAAATCACTGCATAACTTAACTCTTTGACTGCCATGGCACAACTCGAGTTGTGCCAGTACACTTTCCCACCCGGCCATGGCACAACTCGAGTTGTGCCAGTACACTTAGGGGAAGTGTACACGTATTTGGTTTGGCCGGGTAGGAAACATGTCAAGATTAGCTCTGGCAGTCAAAGAGTTAAAATAACTCACCCTGTATAAGAGTACTTCCATTCGCTGGAAACTTACAAACCTGCTACCCTCATTAAGCTCACCCAGCCTGGATTGGGCCGGAATGCTAGTATCACGAAGTCTTCACCTCGCTAGGTGTTGCTTAACTTCGGTGCCCCTACGAGAACTGGTGCATTCAACTGACGCTGGTGAAACCAGCCTTCAATGTTAAGATTATTAAAAAGCATTTACACTGAGGCAACTTCCAAAGCAACCTGCGGCGTGCGACCTTGCTCCGTGATTGATTTTATGATTACTACCTATTGTTTTCTCAAAATCGCAAGCCTTTCTCCATCACTGATTAGATCAGTTGCATTCTGGCTTGAGTGGCCGCACGCTACAGGTTGCTTTGAAAGTTTCCCCAGCGTATTTTTTTTTTATTTCATTGCTATAAAGAGTGAGAAGAGTAGCTCCTGACTGCATACGTTTGAGGTCTATGTTGTAGCCTGACCACTCCATAGTAGGTATGCCTCCCGACTGATGGACGAGAAGAGACACAATACTTCCCTTTAGACTGTGAGAGTAAAGGGACTCTTCAGTCTCATTCTTGCAGAATAAATCGAGTATTGTATTTAATTTATGTGCTGTTGACGAGTGGATCGGATGGTCTCTTATGCAAAAAAGTACCTAGTTATTATGAATACAATTTTTTTGTAGATTCTAGGGATCAAACCCGGGACCTACCACATGTTAAGCGGAGTGCTCTTATCTTTGAGATAAAGTTATCATAACAAAATAATAGGGTTGGTTTTGTCGAGGGGTTGGTCACGAGACCTCTAACAATCAACTGTTTCGTACATATGTCGATCTTCCATACAAATTGAAAGACTCAGCAATATAATTGCTTCCTAAATAGTCACCTTGGCCAAAATAGCATGCTCGGCTTGCACTCCAGGTGACTCGGGTTAGAAACATTTTCGGCCCTGTACCTACTCTGTCCACCCTAGAGACTATAAATAGTCTCGTGAGGACAAGTCCACAACAATCAGTGGCGGCATTACGAGATTGATTGCTTGGAATAAATATGACGGTTGGTTGGAGATATTAGCAATAGTTCTCGTAATGTCGATGTTACCCACTACATCTTGTGACATAAAAATAATAACATAAATAACAGCTGTCTCTACTTAAATCTTCCAAAGATGATAATTGTTGCTTTCTTAAAAATATGTTTTCTCCTGTTTTCATGGTGCAGGTCATGAGCCACAGCCACTCAGATAGTAAAATTTTGAATTGTATTACTTTTAGTAAGTATGTATTATTTTGGCTATTAGACAAAAAAGATTTGGTCAATCTCGGCTTGATTCCCACCTCAAGTTGCCTTCTCCCAACCTAAACCATAGCTATCTACACATTAATGAATTGTTCTATGAATATTTTTATTTATACGTGTAGAGTAAAGAAGGCTAGCGAAATGTAAAGCTTTACTGCCCCCTATTCATTACCTAAAAAGTATATTTATGTATAGAAAGTATTGTTTTTAACTCGTTAATCGTGTAAAGTGTTTAGCGCATTGCGTAACAGGAAGGTTGAATGCATTTTGGCGAGAAAGAAATGTAATGCTTATTGCTTATATTTTTTTTTTCCAGGAGTAATACAGAGAAGAATATTCTAAAGCGGGAAATTTTGAGAAAAAAAATCATTAAAAGAAGACAAATACACCAGTACTCGTAGGATCACCAAAGTTAAGCAACGTCCAGCGAGGTGAAGACTTCGTGATGCTGGCACTTCGGCCCGCTTTGATACAGATGAAGGGGGGAATGATGGTATCATTTCAAAGTTTGCTAATTCTTAACCACATAATTCTATGTGTGATCTGATCAACCATCTTGTAGACTTGGACTTTTTCTTTACAAAAACCTATAGGTAGGAACTGCAAGCTAGCCTGGCTTGAAAGGGTTGGCTAGTCAGTTCTCTGTTTATAGTCCTCAAGCAAGATACTAGTCTTCTCCCTGTTTAACATCCCCCAGCTAGACTGATAGTACATCATGGGTACACTGTGCTTCAAATTTGCTAATAGAAAATTCTCAGTCACTTCACCTTTTGTGTACAACACCTTACTATTTAAATCAATTGCCAAACCTTGTGCATCAAAGGGCAATCTGATCAATAATATCCTTGTTAATCTTAATATATAAATGTCAAAGTCACTGACCACTCACTGACTGATCATCGCTCTACAGCCCAAACCGTAAGTCCTAGGAAGCTGAAATTTGGTAGGTAGCTTTGTCTTATAGTCTAGATGTGCAATAAGACGGGATTTTTCGAAACTCCCACTCCAACACCTGCCATTGGCGAAAAAGGATTTTTTGCTTTCATGGCCATGCCTCGGCCCGCAAAGCGGGTGACAGCCCGCTTGTAATTAATACAGTCTAAAAAATGTTCCTGAAGATATATATAATTATATAGAAAAATCTACATTTTGCAGGGATACATTTTAGAAAAATCTACATTATTTTGATGTGGATTCTCAGCCATTGTAATTTATCTCCAAATTTTATTAGTAGAATTAGTGCTTCTTTGTGCAATGGCCCATGGTGCAAAGAAATCAAGATTCATAAAAACCATATGTGAGTGACTAAAAAATATAACAGGCACCACAACAGCTACAGCTGGATGGTATCTCCGCTGAAGATTGTCTCAATGCAGAGAGACAAAAGGGTTGGGTGGAAGAGTTTGCCATAGGTAATAACCCCGCCCCTTAGTTAGGACTTGTTTTTATATATTTTCTATTCTTTTTCATTTTTTATTGTATATTTATATATATTGTTTCCATTTTTTTTTAATTGTTAAAATATTTATTTGTATGTACAAGTACATAATGTCCATTTACACCTAACAAAGCATTGTATAATAATAATGCAACCTCCATGTTAGGATCCCTCTCAGTTCATAAAGAGAAAGAAGAAATTTTTGTTTAAAATAAATAACTTTCATTTCATGAGAGCTCAATACTGTTATATTTGCTTAGTTATTTAACTTTCAACAGGCATTAGGTTGTAGGCCAGTACAGGAATAAGTTGTAAGTGTGTGATAGGTGACAGAGCCAATTACTTCTGGTACTTGTTTAGGAAAGGGGTGAGCTAGTAAACATACTACAGTCCTGACATGACATTGAAAGGGGGTAAAAGTAGGTCCTATTCTTGAATTCTCACTCATATCTCAAGAATTATTCATTATTTTAATATCATTATATGTACCTACTGAAATTGAAGCAAATAAAATTTGATAATTTATCCTACTTTGAAAAACTTCCCAACAGCTTTCAAGATAATTATATTAAATTTATTCTTCAAGAAAAATAACTGTTTTCAACAACAAAAACAACCATAACACACTTCAATGACAGTTCAAGAACTGGTGTATTCCACTGATACTGGCTTTACATTTTCTTTGTGAAGGGTTGAAAAATTTAAAAGTTTCTTTTGTATCCATGGCAACTATACCTCTATTGAACCTTACCACCACCAGCCTTGAATGCTCAAATAATCAAGTAATTTTCACTAATTGAGTAATTTTTTGTTTGATACTCAAGGACCTGAGTACTTGATTAAAATCATGAGCACTAAAACTAATAATTAAAGGTATATTAGTGACCACACAATAACACAGCTCATGGGCATAGCCAGGATTATGGCTAGGGGGGGGGGGGGCTAACACAATACTTCCAATTTCTATTATTAGAAACTTAAATCATAATTTATTTAAAAATAATTACAAATGGCCTATGTAAAACACTAATATACGTGTATACATACAAAGATTTGTCTAAATCAGATGTGATGACTTTTTTTTTATTATGCTTTATTAGGACAGAGTACAATGGTAACAGTATAAAATTAAGAAAAAAACAAACAAATGACAAAATAAATAAGTAAAAAAAGAAAATAACAATAATGTCCTACATAAAGTCCTACCACAAGATCAATAAGATTTGTGCAACAAAATAAACAATTTACCTAATCATATGAAGTTAATAAAATTAAAAGACACTAAAATATGATAATGCTTTTTATCAATAAGAAATTTACTATCATAATACAGACTTGATTTTGATGTGAAATAGAGACTTAAAATAAATCTTTGATTTTGACTTAATAAAGAAAACAATTTATCCAGACTGGATTTACGTCCTAGTCAAACTAAATGTTTGATTAATTTCAACCTCTTTCTGAACTTACTCTAAGCTTAATGTTTGAAAAAGAAAACATTTTTTACATTTACTTTTTTAATGTAAAAAATCCTTTATTTCTGTCTTTATTTATTCATACTTAATTTTTTTAACAAAACAAATAACTCAACAATTTATAACAAAATAATTAAGAAGACCAACAAAAAGAAAAAACAAAAATAAAGGTTGATAATGTGAGTGCTGTACTTTAATGCCAACTTTTTATAATAATAATATTTTTATTTTTATTGTTTAATTACATTACCATGTACACAATTTCTTATTCTAGTCTTGAAACTAACTTAGATATTTATATTTACTTATTTTAAAAACAAATAATAAAAAGAGGAGAAAAATGCTAAGAATTGAGATATAGCAGAAGGATGACAAGGTAGAAAGACAGAGGAAAATGTTGACTAATTGATGAGAATGATACATACATTTATATAAATAAAAAAACAGTGGTGAGGTATAGTGATAAGACTGTATGGTAGCCAGGTCACACTGAAATCTCAGAAAAAGAATACAACATAAGATCAAAAAGTTTTTCTTTTAAAGAATTTCAGGGTGGAGGGATTTTAGATCAATAGGGAGGCTGTTGTAAAATTTGATACCCTCTGCAAGGAATGATCCAAACATGATTGAGTTAGAGCTGAGAATGATATTTTTTGGTGCAAGTACTTGCGAGTTAAGATTTAAAAGGAACCTTAAAAGTTGATTCACACACACCTGTGACATGGCAGTTCCATAACCAGAATGTGATTATCCCGGCTGTGAACACAGTGATTGCTATTCACACTGGTCAGTGCTCCAACCATGCAGTGGCAGTGCACTTGCATGAAAACACTGGTAATTGCAGAGAAACACTGGTAAAATCAAAATCACCGGCCGTGAAAAATATTGTGCGTTATTAATGTGCCAGATCACAGTACAAGCACTATTTGCACTGTCATGGTCACCTGCCGGGCGAGTGGGAATAGGGCCCTTCAAATTCCTACAAGAATCTGATTTTCCTTGCCGGAGGGATCACGTCATAGACGTGACACTGTCATGTCACAGGTGTGTGTGAATCAACCTTAATGGGGTACTGTGGGTATATTTTTTCTCTATTTCTAAAACATAGCCCCAAAGACATAGAGGTAAAAGGGTTTTAGAGTTTCTTGACATATTAAACTGTTAGCGTAATGGGACTTCCTGTCTCGAGCAGACAGTCTAAATAAAGCACTACTATAGTACTATACTATACTATACTATTAAGTAGTTTCCCAATAACTTGGACCTTGGTGAGACTTTGTTCAGCCCCTGCTTTAAGTACAGTTAACTCTTGATATTTCCAAGTTGGAAGGACATAAAAAAACTTTTTATTTATAAAGAGTTGGAATTATTTAGAGTGGACTGTACTAGTGACCACAAAATAATGAAGCTTTCAAAACCACAAGTAAGAGAGTCTCTTCAAAAATACCATTCCTTAGCTAGCTGTAAACAGTTACAAAATACAAACAATAATGAGAAATAAACTGGTGTGACACCACAACAACTGCAGTTAACAATTTTTCTTCTTTGAGTTTTTGTAGTTCTTTAATATATAGCTTTAATGAGCATAAATAGCAGAACTTAGATGAGAGACCATCTGAGTATTGGCCTTAATCTGATGATTTTCCAGCTTTTTTTAGTTTATGGGTTCTGATCACTTTTTTGGTAGTAGCTACAATCTGAAAAAAAAAAAACACATTTAACTACATCATAGAGACATGCTGACAATCCATCTCATGTTTTTATTGGGAAGAAAGCTCAGTGGTATTTCATTGTTTTGTCTCCAAATACAATAACAGAGTGTCTTGCTATTGGTAATAGAAAAATGTCTTAAGAAATCTTTTGAAACATTAGTTTTCCGGCTTATTTAAATACGGGTCAATAATGACCAGAATACCAGTCTGACATAATAGGGCTAAATAATGGTTTGGGTTTTGAAAACTGAATTCTATATTCATGTACCCACCAACCTCTTAATAGAAGCTTCTTGGACCTTAGCAATACATGCACCAGCTATATCACCAGTAGGATAAATGAGATTGCAAGCTGGAATATTCAAAATACATTTATGACACATTACTTTCTCCTTGTTGTTGGCATTGTTCAATTTCATGGTTGGTTGGTTGTAGCACATAATATTTACCCACTGAATGCCCTTCCTAATCCCAACAATTCTACTTGGAGAGTAAAGGGACTCTTTAGTCTCATCCTAGTAGGATAAACAGAGAATTTTATTGTATTAATCTCACCTAGACTGGGTTGGGTTGGATTTTTTCATTTGCAATCTAAAACTTTGTTTTTAGAATACTTACAGAATATGAAGATTACATTTTTATCCTTTTCCTAGTTTCTAACCAAACAACAAAAGCATGTACTGCATGTAGGAAAAAATAAACAAAAGCTATCACGAATTCTACCTTTCGCGGTCATCTTTACAAATTTTGAGAAGCATGAAAAAATATTGTATCATGATCGGGGCAAGAGGTACCATTACCTCCTTCTTCAGAGATTTCTGCCGACGTTTCAACATCAAAGAAGATGCCATTAAATCAATTGTCCAACATGTCATTAGAGCATCAATATCAATGGTCAGAAATCACATATATGGACCTCGTTAACTCCTACATTAACCCCCATCTGCTTTACATTCATTAGATCTATTGTACTAATCCTAATATTTGAATAATGCCATGTTATAGTCAAAATTTATCCCTGGGTTTTTTTCCAAATTTCATCTCTAACCATCAAACTTCTGTACTGGTATTCTTTGTCTTCGGGCAGCCTGCTGCTGGGCAGGAAGACGGCATTTCAGCATATCTCTCTACGTTTGCTTCATTGGGATTTGCCCCAAAGGGCAAGGCCCGTCCACAGTCAATCAGTTCCATAAGGAAATTTTAGAAAATACACTTCACAGAAATTAAGTAGAAAAATAGTGACATTCTCACAGTTTTCACAAAATTTCTTTTGAACTGATAACAATTCTTATCAGGGTAAGTGCATTGCCCTTCAGTTAACTGTATCTTGTTATGAGTCTTATCTCAACAGGTTGTTGCTTCTTGATTCTCTATTGAAACATCATTTGCAACGCCAGGTATCTTCTCAGCTAAACTTTTTATTTTTACAAACTCCTTTGATACAATATTGGTAGTCAAGTGGGTTAAGGCACTAGTCTGGTAATCCAGGTAGCATTGGGATCCGTTGGTTTGAATCCCACCCAATGCATTTAATTTTTCCTCATTTATTCGAGTTTGTGTTAAAATAATAATAATAATAATGCTCTGAGGGTCAGGTGGTAGAAAATACTTAGAGCATTAACCTTGCCTGGTGGTTATCTTCCACTTTCAAGTTTTATTTTAAAAAAAAAAACCCAATTTACTTGAACCTTGAATTTTTGATTCAGAGTCCTCTCTCTTGTTATCTTGAGTAAGACTAGAATTAATAGAATCAAGTTCTTAAGTCATGACATAGCACTGGTTTTCCCTATCTAAGACAGTATGCAATCCTTGACTTATTGTCATAGAGGTATTGCAAAAACATCTAATAATTTTGTCCTAAGACAAATTGAAACTTACACCACATGCATATTACAAAAATGTTTATTAATTTTGCGCTAAGTATAGTGGATCCCTAATTTTATGAGCCTCTTGATTATGAAAATTATTTACTATGAACAACTAGAGGCAGAAGTAGTACAGCTCCTAATGCAGGTTAACAAAATGAGATTAAACTTTGGTCAGAAAGTGGAGGCACACTAGAATTTCGGGTTGTGCTAGAAATGCCAGACTTGTGTGATCATTTACTGAGAGGGAACTTATTTTATTTTTTATAGATCCTCAAAAATGTCCAAAGTACATATTTTCAAAGCTGAAATGACCTGTGAGGGTTGCTCCTCTGCCATCACAAGAATATTGGACCGTATGAAAGACAAGGGAGTCGAGTCGGTGGAATGCAGTCTCCCAGAGCAAACTGTGAAGGTGAAGAGTACGCTGGATGCCGACATTCTCCTGGAAGCTATCAAGAAGAGTGGGAAAACAGCAAGCTATGTTGGAGAAGCTAGTTAACTTATTTGCATAGGTTAACAGGTATTCATTTCTTAACAGGACCCAGGAAACTTTTAACATGAGATTTCTTTTTATATACCTATATTACTCAAATTTCAAACTAATTTATACTATTTAATTTATAAATTTATGGTTTTTCAAGAAATAAATACTTTGTTCTTGTCTGTGTTTATTGTAAAGAGTGTTCAATTCATAAATGATTAAGACTTGGATGTAATATAACTTGAGCAATTAATGTCTTCTTGGACTTTTTTTTTGGCAACATTATAACTTATGATGAGGTATTTTGTATATTGAAATCAAAGTATTATAGTGGTACATATATTAAATGTAATATCTACATTTTAACAAGTGAAAAAAAATGATAACTCCAAGGTTTGTGGTCTTGTAAGGCTCAAAAGGTTGCTAATCACTGCACTAGTGAGACACTGGCCTTCTCATTGTTTAATGTCCCCCAATCAAATGATATTGGTACTTGCACTTCTTGCACACAATTACCTCAGTGGTAAGCCACTTGCATGCCATGTGGAAGATCCCAACATTAAATCCCAGAGCCAATAAATAATTTTTATTGAAAATTTCTAGCACTCTTGTCTTGAGCCAACACCTAAATAGGATGTATTGTGTCACATCTCACCCATCAGAAGAGAGGTCTACTATGGGAAGTGCAAGCTACAAAACACACCACAAGGGTCTTTAGTAGCTGCTGTTTCATGGCTACAAAATAAAAAAGACTGTGAAACACTTATCCTTTTTTTTACATCATGGCTTGACTTAAAAAAAGGATGTACTTATTGTGTTTTTTGTGTGTGTATAATTTTTGATTTTTTTTCATTACCATTTCAGAGTGTGCCAATATAGCTTTATACCTATTGTAGCAGTGATAGATTTTTTATTATATTCCTGAACATCTCTTTCTAATTCCAATTTCCCATCAACTCCTGAAGTTTGAAATATTTTGCAGCTGTACTTTAAAAGCAAGTTATTTTATATGTTGCTAGGTAAGTTTTTAAATTATGTTTGTAGAGTCAGAAAATTATTAGTTGCAAGTTTTTATACCTTTTTCCAGTATTCCCTTCCTTTTTCATTTCTTTTAGTCCCCCTGACCCACCCTCTTTTAATACATAAAGTAATTTCCAACCTAAATTAATTTATTTGTTTGATATATTTTACTGTGATTCGTTTATTTTCATGTATAAAAATCTGCTATCATTTCAATAAAACAATAGTTGTTGAGAATGAAACAACATTTTGATTTTTACCAGATGTAGCTTTATTCTTGTATTTATTTCTTAATTTATTATGATATAAAAAGTACTATTTGCATACAGTACAAGGTGGGCTAACTGAAGCGGTCTGAAATGGATACAGAGGCTAGGAAGAAGAAATCCTCATTAAGTTGAGTTTGTAACCACTTAATAGTTACAAGACTCCTAGGGTTTGGTGGTACAAAGTGTTAAGAGTATTTTTAAAGAGTATTATTATTATCATCAAAATTATGAGAAATGTTGAAATCTTTCTCCTTGAGTTGTTAACATGGTAGCAAATATTTTCCTTCCTTCTCGTTACCATGGTAACTACACTTTCCCCTTCGTCTTGTTGCCATGGTAACTTAGCTTTCCTCTTCTCCTCGTTGCTATGGAAACTACGAACTACACTTTCCCCTTCTTCTTGTTGCCATGGTAACTACTCTTTCCTCTTTTCCTCGTTGCCATGGAAACTACGAACTACACTTTCCCCTTCTTGTTGCCATGGTAACTACGCTTTCCTCTTCTCCTCGTTGTCATGGAAACTACGAACTACGATTTTCCCTTCGTCTCGTTGCCATGGAAACTACGAACTACACTTTACCCTTCTTCTTGTTGCCATGGTAACTACACTTCTCCTCGTTGCCATGGAAACTACGAACTACACTTCCCCTTCGTCTTGTTGCCATGGTAACTACGCTTTTCTCTTCTCCTCGTTGCCATAGAAACTACAAACTACACTTTCCCCTTCGTCTTGTTGCCATGGAAACTACGAACTACACTTTACCCTTCTTCTTGTTGCCATGGTAACTACACTTTCCCCTTCTTCTTGTTGCCATGGTAACTACGCTCTCCTCTTCACCTCGTCGTCATGGAAACTACGATTTCCCCTTCTTCTTCTTCTTGCCCTGGGGCCGCATGGGGCGTGGCCTCGTGTGCTTGGGCGGAGTCCACACCTCCACGCTCGTCTCCTCTGTCTCGTCCTTCCTGTGTTTCTTCTTGAGGGGGCGGGGCGTTTTCTTGACGCGCGTGGCGTTGCACTGCTTGCGGTGCCGCTGGATGGCGATCGGGTTGCCCTGGTCCAGGCCACATCGCGAGCAGGGGAACGCGCGCCCTGTGGGGAGAGAATTTCTTTGGTTGCAATTTACAATAATATAATAATAATAAATCATTTGTTTTATTTTTCATATTTATTTTTTTATTTTATACAGAGGACCAATCCAAAGCCATTTTTATTTGACTTCTAAGACACAAACAACTTTATTTGCACTGGTGCACTGGTAGTGAAGTGGTTAACGCGCTAGTCCTAGTAATCAAATTGTTGTTGTTGTTGTTGTAGCCAGCTTGGCTACAGCTGGAGGGGTGAGTGATGGTCTCGAGCCAACTTTATTTCAAAGTTGGCTCGTCCTGAACCACATATTTCTATGTGCGATCAACCATCATGAGAACATGGACTTTTCTATACAAGCCATTAAACCCTTGGGAAACTGCAAGCTAGCCTGACTTGTAAAAGGGTTGGCTAGTCTGTTCTCTGTTTATAGTCCTCTAGCGAGACACTGGTCTTCTCCCTGTTTAACGTCCCCCAGCCAGACACAGTAATCAAATTAGAGCAGGGATCCGTTGGTTTGAATCCCACATAGTAAATGATTTTTTCCTCATTTATGTGAGTATATGACCACATAATAATAAGACTCTGAAGATTAGGTGGTAGAAAAATGGTTAGAGCACTAACCTCACCTGGTGGTTACTTTCCACGAAAAAGAATATTGTTATTATTACACTGTCTGCGACAAGGGTTGGGTGGAAGAGATTGCCTCAGACCATGGGTAATAACCCAAGAACAAAAACAAGTACAACAACATCAACAACAAGAAGAACAAAAACAACAACAAGAACATCAACAACAACAACAAGAACAAAAACAACAACAAGAACATCAACAACAACAACAAGAACAAAAACAACAACAAGAACATCAACAACAACAACAAGAACAGAAACAAGAACAACATCAACAGCAATAGCACAACATCAACAAGAATAAAACAACTACAAGAACATCAACAACAACAAGAACAAAAACAACAACAAGAACAACATCGACAAGAACAAAAACAACTACAAGAACAACAACAAGAACATCAACAATAACAACAACAAGACCAACAACAATAACATCAACAACAACAAGAACAACAACAAGAAGAAAAAAAAAACAAGAACAACAACAAGAACAAAAACAAGAACAACAAAACAAAACAACAATAAAACCAAAACCAAGAACAACAACAACAACATCAAGAACAACAACAATAACAAGAAGAAGAAGAAGAACAACAACAACAACAAGACCAACAACAACGACAAAAAGAACAACAAGAACAAGACCAACAACAACAACAAAAATAACGACATCAAGAACAACAACAACAAGACCAACAACAAAAACAAGAACAACAACAACAAACCACAACAAGAACAACAACTACTCATCTAAAAATAACCTTAACACATAATCTAGCAATTCCAATAAATCAAGTATATATCTCCCTTGCCTTTATCCCATATTAGCTTATGTTGCTCTTGGGGTCGGCATTGTTCAACCTCATGGTTGAGGTTGGTAGGGTGGAGCACGTTTTTTATGGCTGGATGCCCTTCCTAACGCCAACGATTCTATTTGATTTAACGTCCTGGATTAGGAAGGGGGTTTTACCCTCCATTCGCTGGGAATCGTACCAGCTACCCACATTAACCTCACCCAGCCTCACGTGTTTGGTTGGAACAGAATTTTCTTCGAAAAGTCTGCCCCAGCCGGGAGTTGAACTCGGGAACTCTGGACTACGGGCAGTAGTCACAACCATTACGCCACGGAGGCTGGCCTTTAAATTCCAATAAATCAAGTGTTGGAAGGAAAAAAAATAAAAAATATATAAACAAACTTTTTGAAGAAACAAGAAAAAATTCATTATCCAAATTTGAAAATGTCAAACTAAGTTGACAGGAGCAGATTGTTAAAGGAGAAAAGAACATCAACAACAAGAGTGACTCACTGGGCAGATCTTTGAGCAGCGGCTGATTGTAGAACACGTTGACCAGGGACGTGTATTTGCCCTTTCGGAACTCGTGTCCGAACTCGGCGAGCAGTTCCGTGTTCTTGTCGACGGGCTTGATGGTCCGGAAGAAGGGAAAGGGCTTGCCTGGGTCGAAGAAAATCTCCAGGTTCTGTTCGGACTCGTGTCGCGCCGCGTTGATGTAGCGGCACTGGAGATTCAATTCAATTCAATTTTTATTATATTAGGTAATGAACTAGACGCATTAATGTAGCGGCACTGGAGATTCAATTCAATTCAATTTTTATTATATTAGGTAATGAACTAGACGCATTAATGTAGCGGCACTGGAGATTCAATTCAATTCAATTTTTATTATTAGTTTTAGCCCATACAAAGAATGCAGACCATGGGGAATGATGTATATGTAGACCGATACTGGTACATTCAACGCGCCATTGACGCTGGCTTAATCCTTTCAGGGGCGGAACTTGAAATTTTGAGAACATACAAGTCTTGGGTATCGATGTATTTTTACCTCCTGATTCCAAATCCAAATTTATTTATCTTCATTTTCCGAACATGAAAAAAGTTACGAGAGTCGGAAATAATTTCACGTCCCACCCATTTTTCCCGTAATATAGAAAACTAAACAAATTTTTATGGAAAAAATAATAGTGCCTAGTCTTTTCTGAGAACACAAATAATAATATTCCACAAACTCCTTAGTTTCACATAATTCTCTGTGATCTAAAGTAGTTCTATTGAAACTTTTCTAGGTTACCCTCAAAGGGTTAATGTACTCTAAATAAATTAAAATATATAAATAAAAAAATGAAATCGGAGCAAAATAATATTTTTTTTTTTTACAAAAACGAACACAATACTTCCGATTTCTAATATTAGAAATTTTTCGGAAGTAATAGTCTCATAATTATGAATATTGTATAATTCTTACATATTGGATGTAAAACAAGTTATCAGTCTTACCTCGGCAGTATAAACAAGGTATATTCTATTCTAATTATATTAATTAGAATAGAATAGCTAGCCAGGCACGCGCCGGTATGGCAGCAAAAGTCCTGCTAGAATTTTAAAATTTTAAGCATCAAAATTTTCAAGTCAAAATTCTAACAAGACATGACATCCAAAAAAGGCGTTTCAAAGACAAGCTCAATAAGGAGATGAGTGGAGAACAACTGATTTTTTTAATAAAAGGCAAAAATGTTTGCGAAATAATATAATAATAATTATATTAATTAAAATTACCCAGTTCCCGAGCGTGTTGCTGCGTCCGTCCACCTGGTACAGCATCTGCCGGGTCTTGGGGTGGAAGATGTACAACACGTGTTCGGGTGGCTTCGCCCGGTCTTCGGAGTCTTCGTGCGAGTCCGTGAGGTCTACGCGCCCTCGGAAGGGCCCCATCACCACCCCGGCGGGCAGCGCCACCTTGCTCCACACGCCCAGCTGAACATCCGGGATCCCAGACTGGGCGACCACTGGGGAGGTGGGGGCGAAATCGGGGCGTATTTTATGAGTGAATAGATAAATAGAGCGTATTTTTAAGTGAATAAATGAAAATATAAATAAATAAGTAAATGAAATGCGATCACTGGGGAGGTAGGGGCGAATGTAGAGCGTATTTTTTATGTGAATAAAAAAATAAAACTACATAAATGAATGAATAAATAAGTAAATAAATTAGGTAGGGGCAAAATTAGAGCGTAATTTTTTTAGTGAATAGAAAAATATAGCGTATTTTTAAGTGAAAAATCGGAGCAAAAAAATATTTTTTTTCTACAAAAACGAACACAGTACTTCCGATTTCTAATATTAGAAATTTCTCGGAAGTGAAATGAATATATAAATAAATGAATTAATGAATAAATATATACAGGGTGAGCATAAAGTCTCACCCCACCCCCCGTATTTCGAGAATGGCTAAAAATACAAGAAAACGCAAAAACACGTATCCCTTCGATTTTAGGAGGATTTATTTTCAGACAAAAAAAATTTGCCTACGCGGCCCCAGTCAGGCTGGACATGGACCAACTTTATAATCTTCAATATAATGGTATGTCTTGTGGCATATCGTTTTAAAGGTCTCATAGAGAGAAGTGCATTACAATAAATTTCAGTGAACTACAATATACCGTTCTCGAGATACAGGGTCGGACGTCCTGCGTAATATCCATATATTTTGACCTATAACTCGTTGACCATAAACTCCAGAAAAATGAAATTTGTTGATAATAAATCCTTATAGAAAGAACTTTCGAACAAGTTAAAACTTGATTTGTTTTTTCGTTAAATTTTTTCGGACTGTTCGTCCGGCTGCCTGACGAAACCGACCAGAAACTAATATCAACAGAGTATGTCGAGTTATAACTTTTTCGACCGGGCTTGTCATAAGGAGTTATTATCAACAAATTTCATTTTTCTATAATTTACGATGAACGGAGTTATAGGTCAAAATATATGGATTTTACGCAGGACGTTCGACCCTGTATCTCAAGAACGGTAAGTCGTAGCTCACTGAAATTTGTTGTGATAAACTTCTCTCTATGAGACCTTTAAAACAATATGCCACAAAACATACCATTCTATTTAAGATTTTAAAGTTGGTCCATGCCCAGCCTGACTGGGGCCGTGTAGGCAAATTTTTTTTAGCTGAAAATTAAGCCTCTTAAAATCGAAGGGATACGTGTTTTTGCGTTTTCTTGTATTTTCAGGCTTTTCAGCCATTCTCGAGATACGGGGGGTGGGGTGAGACTCACCCTGTAGATATATGTATAAGTAAATAAGTATATAAATGAATGAATAAATAGATAAATAAATAAATGAGTAAATGAATTAATGAAAGAATAAATAAATAAGTAAATGAATAAATGAAAGAATAAATAAATGAATGAAAGAACAAATAAATAAGTAAATGAATGAATGGATAGATGTATGAATCATTGATCGAAAGAAAGAATGAATGAAAATATGACTAAATGAATGCATAAGTAAATAAATAAGTAAATGCAGAGTAAGGCCATATAAGTTTTAGTCAGGTCCACGCGCCCTAGGAAGGGCCCCATCACCACCCCGACAGGGAGCCCACCCTGCTCCACACGCCCAGCTGAACATCCGAGATCCCGGACTGGGCGATCACTGGGGAGGTAGGGGCGAATTTGAAGCGTATTTTATGAGTGAAAAGATAAGTAGAGCGTATTTTTAAATGAAAAAATACCTATTAAGAGAGAAAAAAAAATTAGAGCGTATTTTATGAGTGAATAGATAAATAAAGCGTATTTTTAAATGAAAAAATGCGTATTTAGAGAAAAAACGAAAGAAATTAGAGCGTATTTTATGAGTGAATAGACAAATAGAGCGTATTTTTATGTGAATAAATGAAAAAATGAATAAATAAATGAAAGCATAAATAAATGAGTAAATTAATGAATGAAAGAATAAATAAATGAGTAAATGAATGAATGAAATAATAGATAAATGAGCAAATGAATGAATGAAAGAATAAATAAATGAGTAAATGAATGAATGAAAGAATAAGTAAATGAATGAATTAATTAATAAATGAGTAAATGAATGAACGGAAGAATAAATAAATAAGTAAATGAATGAATGGATAGATGGATGAATGATTGATTGAAAAGAAAATATGAATAAATTATGAATAACTAAAGAATAGATAAATATAAATAAAATAAATGAATGATGATAGATTATGAATCATTGATCGAAGAATGAATGAATAGAAATATGAATAAACGAATAAATAACTAAATAAATAAGTAAATGCAGAATGTAAGGCCACATAAGTTTTAGTCAGATCCACGCGCATCGAAGGGCCCATCAAAACCGACAGGACCCACCTGCTCACACGCCCAGTCTGAACATCCGGGATCCCCGGGCGGGCGATCACTGGGGAGGTGGGGGCGAAATCGGGGCGTATTTTATGAGTGAAAAGATTAATAGAGCGTATTATAAAATGAAAATAATGAATATATAAATAAATAAGTAAATGTTAGAATGAATAAATATATAGATATATAGTTAAATAAGTAAATAAATGACCTCAGTACCTTGATCGATAAGGCCGCGGACTTGTAACCTGAAGATCGGTGGTTCAAGTCCCTGTTTCAGGGTGGATTTAGTAGAGCGAGTTCGAGTAGTCAGGGAAAAAATTGCTGACTTCAAACACAGGCGTTTTTTTTAGATTAGGGCCCGTGAAAGGGGTTTCTACCCTCTAAAAAACCCCGTTTTTGATAATTTTGCCCCGGAACCGATATACATTACTTCAGGGCTATTATTATTATTATGATTGTTATTATTATTGAAAGAAAATACTTGTTTACCAAACTCGCGAGGACAAGAGAGTAGAGCGTTGTTGATTCTCATGTCTATAACAGCGTCCGCATCGTCCATTAGTTCCTTGTAGATGGTGATCTTAGGTCCATGCTCCATGGAGAACTGGAATAATAATATTTATTTATTTTTTATTTATTTATTTACACCTTATTAGGTAATAGGACATATTATATACAATACAAATAATTACAAATGAAAATACAATAGGTATACAATATAATAGAAGAAAAAAAATAAAGAAAAAATAAATAAATATATACATAATATATGTCCTACCTAAAGGGCGGGGTTATTGCCTTAGGCAATCTCTTCCACCCAACCCTGTCCATCAGTTCATCAGTTCCTTGTAGATGGTAATCTTAGGTCAAACAATGAAGATTTTCTGTTGGTTTGAGATTTATCTCCTCCCCGTTTATTGTGATATCAATATTAATGTAAAATATGCCTACAAATAATAATAATAACACTCATTAGTGGAAGTATTTTCTGCCACCCAACCCTCAGAGTCTTATTAATATGTGGTCACAAACTCAAATTGATGAAGAAAAATTCATGCACTGGATGGGATTCGAACTGGATAACTTGTTATGTCCCGGCTGGGTTTCGAACCCGTGACCTCTGGAATCTCTGGATTCACAGAGTGTCGCCTTTACCACTGAGCTACCGGGACACGTGTCTTCTGGGTGCTCAGTCATCGGCTTTCTCGACATCTCAACCAATGATATTCATATTGGACCGATTGGTCCCATGCCTCCTTCTAAGGAGAGGCCTCAGATACCAATCTGATTTTGTACAACTTTATTGTGTTTTATGTATTTATTTTAAAATGTGTAAATTTAATTGTACAAATAAAGGCTATTTACATTACATTACATTCATATTAGTCACCTGTGGCGGCGCTTTTAATGGTTTTTTCTGGGATATTTATTTATATCTTTTTTCCGGCCACTTTCAGTATAAACAGAAAAGTGAGAAGTTGTTGTACTAGATGTACATGAATATCAGAACATACCTGGACAGCTGTTTCGAGCTTATTTGCTCTCATCATCAGGTAATAGTTCTGAATATCCATGCCATCAACTAACCTCTCTAATTTAATCAGTACGTTTCTTTTATTATCAGGTTTACTTGGTTGTTTAGTCAGCCACTCACAGCGATGGTCTCGGGTTCCAGTGTCGTGGTCACCAGGTCCAGAGGGGGGTGAGTTGTGCCCGCCCCCTCCTCCTCTCTCAGTGTCGTGGCGTTGGCAAACTTCCCCGCCATAGCTTCCCGAATCACCGCGTTGATGCGTCCCTGGTCCAGAAGTGTCTCGTTTGTTTGGCGTCCGCCTCCCTGTTGCTCGTTCAGCTCACTGAAATTTCATTGTTGAAATCTTTATAAAGTTTTGCGCATGCGCATCAATTTATCTATAAATTATCTCCCTGCTGCTCATTCAGCTCACTGAAATTTCATTGTTGAAAACTTTATAAAGTATTGCGCATGCACATCACTTTATCTATAAAATAATTATCTCCCTGCTGCTCATTCAGCTCACTGAAATTTCATTGTTGAAAACTTTATAAAGTATTGCGCATGCACATCACTTTATCTATAAAATAATTATCTCCCTGCTGCTCATTCAGCTCACTGAAATTTCATTGTTGAAAACTTTATAAAGTATTGCGCATGCACATCACTTTATCTATAAAATAATTATCTCCCTGCTGCTCATTCAGCTCACTGAAATTTCATTGTTGAAAACTTTATAAAGTATTGCGCATGCACATCACTTTATCTATAAAATAATTATCTCCCTGCTGCTCATTCAGCTCACTGAAATTTCATTGTTGAAAACTTTATAAAGTATTGCGCATGCACATCACTTTATCTATAAAATAATTATCTCCCTGCTGCTCATTCAGCTCACTGAAATTTCATTGTTGAAAACTTTATAACGTTTTGCGCATGCGCATCACTTTATCTATAAATTATCTCCCTGCTGCTCATTCAGCTCACTGAAATTTCATTGTTGAAATCTTTATACATAAAGTTTTGCGCAACACTTTATCTGTCCCGGTAGCTCAGTGGTAAAGGCGGCACTCTGTGAATCCAAAGACTCCAGAGGTCGTGGGTTCGAAACCCAGCTGCGACATTACGTGTTATCCTCCCAATTGGGATTTTTACCACATAATAATATGTCTTGGGCTTACTGCTGGAATAATGGGACTTTAATAGTTCTAATCGGGCAGTATAAATAAGGCGATATTATTATTATTATTATGATTTACCAAACTCAAAGTTTCTTGAAGTAAAGGATAAAATTGGGTTCCGAACAAAAAAGGTTATTGAAAACGCAAGGGATAGAATTATCTCACTTGATGCGGGCTCGCATGGCCTCGATCTCTTCCGCCTTCATGAGGACCTCTGGTTTCATCATGGGCGTGGCCTCCACGCCTCCTTCTTCGTGATGCTCCTCCTCCTCCTCTTCCTCTGAAATGAGAATTTGCATTTAAAATGTAACCATTTATTTGCATTTTATTTTTATTAATTTACTTATAATAAAGGGGAGGACCCATGGCTAACTAATACAATATTTGGCCTATCTAGCTTAATGTATAATGTATTATATAATACTTATTGACTAGCTTAATAATATATACTGCTTATAAGAGAATAATATTTAAATTAAAACTAATACTACGTCTATTTACTAAAGTGAAGAGGGAGAAGGGGAATTGTCTAGATGGAAAGAAGATGAAGAAAAAAAAAAAAAAAAAAAAAAAAAAGAACGTTCAAGGCGAGAGTTCAAGTTTACTAAGGAAATGATTTTTTAATTGATCTACTGTTGTGGAAAATATGTCGATTTGAGAGGACAAAATGTTTGCTGTTCTCTGAATGCGGATCAAGGGTGAATTTTGTATGTAGTTTGAACGGGCAAAAGATAGATAGAAAGAAATAGATTTTCGTGTAGGATAAGTGGGTCTGTTAACAATGCATCAATTGAGAAAGTATGTAAAAACATGTATAATCATAAAATATAGATTTCAAATTGACCTAGAGAAGTTTGTTTTAATACACAAATGTCAAAGCACGGACTAATTTTATACGATTCAGAAAAATACGTTATTTTGTTGTTTTCCGTGTGAATACGTTTAAAATAAGCAAATTTTCTCAAATATTTTATTCTGTTTTCACTTTTACAATACATAGTTAAAAAATAATAATTCAAAAGTGTAGGACACAATACTATGAAAATGCCATAAATTTCTCGCTTTTCCCGCCAAATTTCTCGTTTTTCTTAAGGCTATATTAGGTTTAGTAGTCCCTCACCCACTGAATAACCCTTTTTTGTGTTGCAATCTAATTGAGAAACACCCTGCATACAAGCACAACCTTTCACTACTCACCATATTCATCTTCCTCATCTTCGCCATATTCATTTGTGTTGCAATCTAATTGAGAAACACCCTGCATATATGCAAACCTTTCACTACTCACCATATTCATCTTCCTCATCTTCGCCATAAAAACCTTTCACTACTCACCATATTCATTTTCCTCATCTTCGCAATAAAAACCTTTCACTACTCACCATATTCATCTTCCTCATCTTCGCAATAAAAACCTTTCACTACTCACCATATTCATATTCATCTTCCTCATCTTCGCCATAAAAACCTTTCACTACTCACCATATTCATATTCATCTTCCTCATCTTCGCCATAAAAACCTTTCACTACTCACCATATTCATATTCATCTTCGCCATAAAAACCTTTCACTACTCACCATATTCATCTTCCTCATCTTCGCAATAAAAACCTTTCACTACTCACCATATTCATCTTCCTCATCTTCGCCATAAAAACCTTTCACTACTCACCATATTCATCTTCCATAAAAACCTTTCACTACTCACCATATTCATCTTCCATAAAAACCTTTCACTACTCACCATATTCATCTTCCATAAAAACCTTTCACTACTCACCATATTCATCTACCTCATCTTCGCCATAAAAACCTTTCACTACTCACCATATTCATCTTCCTCATCTTCGCCATACTCATCCTCGTCGTACTCATCATCCTCCGCCTCCATCTCAGCCAGGGACTTGGGACTGAGCGTCTTCAGGACACATCCCTGCAACACAAAACAACAATAATAATAATAACAGTTACGGAGTTTCAACCAATTCAGGAAACTACAGTCCGACCAGTGAGGTACAGTGAAAGAGTTGGGTGGAAGAGATTGCCTTAGGCAATAGAGATATTGTACCGAATATCTTTATTTAAAAACGTTCAATTGAAATATTTTCTTCGCTGTCACTACTCTCTTTTCCAATGATCAATGCCATCTTCATACCCCAACAACGACTCTCCGCCCTTAAGTTAGTACATCATATTGTATTAATGTATTTTCTTTTTTTCTTGCTTTTATTATGATCCATTTTGTAATTTATTTGTTTTCATTATTTGTTCGTATTTTTTCCTTCTATTAAAGTATTCAATAATAATAATAATAGTAATAAGGTCTGAACTATCTTTGTCGTTATCTTATTTGATAATTTGGTACATAACAGTCTTGATTTTGTACAACAAAAAATAAGTGATATCTCCAAAAAATACACTTCGTGTTAAGAAAAGGAGAACGCCAAAAATTTTCCTAGAAAATAAGTGATATCGTGAGTAACCGATTTTTGTCGTCTCTTGGAATAGACTTGTGAATCTCAGTCTTACCTTGGAATCGTCGTAGATGTGAGGATAGTGCACACACTTCGGATGCCAGTAGTCTTCGCAGTCATTGCAAACTGGAAAGAAAAACACTATTGTCAATGGACGCGTCACTTCTTCGCAATTTTATTTTCGTGAATACATTTTACTTTTCCGAGGGAAAAAATTCATTACAAGAACACCTCTGAATCGCATAAAACCAAAGTTCCTCAGGAAGTTACCATAATACGACCAAAATATAAAAAATAACTAAAACGAACAGAATACATAATCCGAGAAACTACTAGGAGGTAAAAAATAACTGAAAACACAAGACAACAAAGCAGTAAACCGGAGGGCGGTGGTTCGAATCCCAAGGTCGGCAAATTTTAGTAAGGCGCGGGTTTAAGTAGGTAATTGATCATTGTGACTAAACAAGATACAACTAATGATATTTTAAAAATATAATACAGGCGAATCTTGATAAACAATAATAATATCGCCTTATTAATAATGTCCGATTAAGATTATTTAGTCCCATTATTCCAGCAGTAAGCCCAAGACATATTATTATGTAGTAAAAATCCCTAATGGGAGGATAACTCGTCAAGTCCCGGCTGGGTTTCCGGGAACCCGGGAAATCTCTGGATTCACAGAGTGCGCCTTTATCATTGACTTTGGTAAGATGGTAAGTAGAAAACCTATATAAACTGAAGAAAAAAAAAAAAAAAAAATTGTGGTCCTTATAGAGGTTTACTTCAAGACCACCCTGTACCTACTTACTTTCCGTGTCCATGTGTGATGTCATGGTGGTGGAAGGACTGATATGGGTGAACCCTTTGGACCCCCAGAACCAGTGTTCCAGGCTCCTTTCGGGTCCAGTGTGAAGTATGTGGTGTAAGTGCACTGGTAGTCAAGTGGTTAAAGCGCTAGTCTATTAATCCAGGTAGCGTAGGGATCCGTTGGTTCGAATCCCACCCAGTGCACGAATTTTTCCTCATTAATTTGAGTTTGTGACCACATAATAATAAGACTCTGAGGGTAAAATGCTTTGAGCATTAACCTCGCCTGGTGGTTACCTTCCACTAAACAGTATTATTATTATTAGGTATCTGTAGTGTGTTAAAAAATTGCATTTAAAACCACCCTATAGAAATACTCACATCGCTTGAACTCGGGCTCGACATACAGGGTGGAAGCGTTGCTCTTCTCCGTGATCGGGTACTCGGGCCCAAACTCAATCCGGTGCTCGAACCGCTTCAGATATTCGGGCCTCACTTTGGTGGTCCACTCGTACTCCGCCTCCTCTTCTTCCTCAACCTCCGTGGGTTTATTGACCTCGGGGTCGGATGGTGCTTTGACCTCTGTGACCTTGGGAGCGGCTTTGACGAGGCCGGGATCCGAAGCTCTCGCGAGGCCACAGAGAAGTGGGAGGAGCCAATGTAGAGGGAGGAGCCTGTTGACTGGCAGGAGCATGATAGGTGGGCGGGACTAGATGGGGGTGAAATTTATTGGAGGTGTGTAGAACCTTTGTGGTCTCGTTCTGAGTCGGTACCGTTTGAGATTTTGAGAAAATCAGGTGATTACTCAAACTGATGTGCCCGATTTTTTTATTTTCGTTCGAGTTGACGAAATTGAGATTCACAAGTTGTGAATCAATTTTTGATGCTCCTCCTCATTCATGTTCATGAATCTTTTCCGGTGTTACACGATCTTTGCCGTTGCTGAACGATCTTTACCGATGTTTACGACATTTTTCACGAAGTTTATGTGATTTTCTGTTGAGATTATTCGATGTTCCTGGGGTCTATGTCCAAGTTATTCAATGATCTTTATCATGTTTTCAGTGTATTGTGGGGTCTCTGGTTGATTGTGCGACTTTATTTGACTTCTTGTGAATTAAAGTTCTCGTCTTGCATTTTGTTTATTTTTAACTATTTTTTTTTTATCAAGTCGTAATCTGTGCTTGTCTTGATGTCATCAAAGTATAGCGTTATAGAAATTTACTGTAATTGGAACTGTTTCTATATAATTATGATTTTTTAGGACAAAAGGACACCTTGAAGATGAGTTCTGGGCTTATTAGCTATATTTATTTATGCTTTGCTTTTGTTAGATTATTTATCTACTTATTTTTATTGTGTGTTTTAAAGAGATTGTCGATATTTTACAATGTTGCATATTTTTGGCTCGATTTAAAGATTATGAAGATAAAGAAGCTGAGATACTTGAAGGTATTGAAAATCTTTGAACCAATTTATAAACTTTTAGAATGATGAACTTTTGAAAATGTTGAATATTTTCGGCTCACAAGAAATTTTTTATTACCAAGATGAAAATTCGATAGTAAATTTTAGGTTTAGTTCTCTTCTTCAATTAGGTACTTTTATTTATTTATGTTTTTTTTTAAAGCAAAAAAAAAAAAAAAAACAAACAAACAAATGCACAAGATACTTTCGTAAAAAATGAGGATTTTTGGTTTAAAACAAAAGCGCACGGAAATACGCTACGTGAAATATTCGAACACACTATGATGTCACGTAGCGTGGCGCTTAAGGTGTGCTACCTCGAATTGAAATGAGTAAGAAAGAGAGAAATAGAGTCTTGCTGTTGATTCTTATCACTCCTCAGAGTTCAGGTTGGTTTTCAGGAACGCCAGTAGCCCATTCCAGAGACAATCTTCACACTCAAAATCCTCGAAACTCCGTTTCAACCGTCACACAACGCACTCTGATTGGTTATTGCGTTCAAATTAACCAGAGTGCGTTCTCTGACAGTTGAGAGGGAGATTCGAAGATTATGAGAGTGAAGAGTGTTTCTGGAACGCGGTCCTTACCAGGCTCTTTAGGTCGCCTGACCATAGTTGTTTAGGTCGCCCAGTGGTGAAGGCGTCTGTTTGGTTTATTACTCATCATAGGGTGGCGTCATCGTGAACGTTGGTAGCCAGACAGTGGAGGAATGACTCCGCACTTCTACCACTGTCTTTACAAGGAGGCTAATAATTGGCAAGGGCCCCCAGAACCAAACCAATGCTGGTCTACTCCCTGTTTATAGTACCCCAGCCAGACTGCTGTTCTACTCCCTGTTTATAGTCCTAGCTTTAAATAAATGCATAATATTTCAGCGATCATCCAATTTTTTTCAAGTAATCAGGGTTCAGTGGTTAACGCGCTAGTCTTGTAATCCAGGTAACGTACGGATCCATTGGTTCAAATCTCACCCAGTGCATGATTTTTTCCTTACCTTCCACTAAAGTGTGTTATTATTTTTATTTTTTGGGGTTTATGTTAGTTTCAAGTGCATGGTCATATCGGTCATATCACGAGGGGGTTTTACCCTCCATTCACTGGAAATTCACAAACCAGCTACTCACATTAACCTCACCCGGCCTCAGAGGTCCCGGGAATAGCCAGCACAACGAGGGTTCATTTGAACATTTTATAGCATTTCAACAAATGTCGGCCAAATTGGCGCCAAGTTTTGGTTATTTCTGATCATGATTCTATTTGAAAATTCTCTGATGACAAGACATAAGACAATTTATGAAAATAATAAAATTCAACCACATGATAGACAATGTATTAACAAGAATCAAGGCAATAAGTGTAGTTAAAAAAGAAAATACTATGAAATACATTGGAGTATTTTTCGAAAGAAAAAAAAAAGATATTTTTTTTACAAAAACGAACAGATCCCGATTTCTAATTTAGAAATTTTAGGAAGTTTAAAAAAAAGTACATTGGAAAACACAGTGTTACAAATTTCTATCAAATTCAACACCTCACCCTTTGGGTTTTGAAGATCACATTTCATTTTGAACTTCAGTTGTGAAAATATAGGCATAATCAATGGGGGCGAACGCAGTATTATGAACATCTACTATCATGTAAAACCATCAAAAATCACTTTCTTTTCGTTACGAAACAAATGTTCATTTGATGTGACCGGATCACTTAAATGATTCGATTCACACTGGCTCCTGTATCGCCTGTTTGTTGTACATGTTCATGATACTGTCCAACATCTCTCTCGACTCAGATCCGGATCACTTGAATGATTCACACCGACTCCTGTATTGCCTGTTTGTTGTACATGTTCATGATACTGTTCAACATCTCTCTCGACTCAGATCCGGATCACTTGAATGATTCACACTATCGCCTGTTTGTTGTACATGTTCATGATACTGTTTAACATCTCTCTCGACTCAGATCCGGATCAGTTGAATGATTCACACTGGCTCCTGTATCGTTTGTTTGTTGTACATGTTCATGATGCTGTTTAACATCTCTCTTGACTCAGATCCGGATCAGTTGAATGATTCACACTGGCTCCTGTATTGCCTGTAACATGTTCATGATACTGCCCAACATCTCTCGCGACTCAGATCCGGATCACTTGAATGATTCACACTGGCTCCTGTATCGCCTGTAACATGTATTGTTCATGATTTTTTTTTCTTTTCTTTTTTTCACCAATAATTTTTTTTCTCATGCCAAGCATACCTTAACTTTAGTACATCATTAGATTTAGATATTTTCATTAGATTTAGATTTATTATATTAAAATAAGATAGAATAATTACAATTTCATTAGCTAGGGATTTAATGTAATAGTTGGAAAAGGATCTTTTATTGTCCGTATATTGTATAATAAATAAATAAATAAATAAATAAATAAATAAATAAATAAATAAATGATACTGTCCAACATCTCTCTCGACTCAGATCCGGATCACTTGAATGATTCACACTGGCTCCTGTATCGCCTGTTTGTTGTACATGTTCATGATACTGTCCAACATATCTCTCGACTCAGATCCGGATCACTTGAATGATTCACACTGGCTCCTGTATCGCCTGTTTGTTGTACATGATACTGTTCAACATCTCTCTCGACTCAGATCCGGATCACTTGAATGATTCACACTGGCTCCTGTATCGCCTGTTTGTTGTACATGTTCATGATACTGTCCAACATATCTCTCGACTCAGATCCGGATCACTTGAATGATTCACACTGGCTCCTGTATCGCCTGTTTGTAGTACATGTTCATGATACTGTTCAACATCTCTCTCGACTCAGATCCGGATCACTTGAATGATTCACACTGGCTCCTGTATCGCCTGTTTGTTGTACATATTACCTCTCTCGACTCAGATCCGGATCACTTGAATGATTCACACTGGCTCCTGTATTGCCTGTTTGTTGTACATGTTACCTCTCTCGACTCAGATCCGGATCACTTGAATGATTCACACTGGCTCCTGTATCGCCTGTTTGTTGTACATATTACCTCTCTCGACTCAGATCCGGATCACTTGAATGATTCACACTGGCTCCTGTATCGCCTGTTTGTTGTACATGTTACCTCTCTCGACTCAGATCCGGATCACTTGAATGATTCACACTGGCTCCTGTATCGCCTGTAACATGTTCATGATACTATCCAACATCTCTCTCGGCTCAGATCCGGATCACTTGAATGATTCACACTGGCTCCTGTATCGCCTGTTTGTTGTACATGTTCATGATACTGTCCAACATCTCTCCCGACTCAGATCCGGATCACTTAAATGATTCACACTGGCTCCTGTATCGCCTGTTTGTTGTACATGTTCATGATACTGTTCAACATCTCTCTTGACTCAGATCCGGATCACTTGAATGATTCACACTGGCTCCTGTATCGCCTGTTTGTTGTACATGTTCATGATACTGTTCAACATCTCTCTAAACTCAGATCCGGATCACTTGAATGATTCACACTATCGCCTGTTTGTTGTACATGTTCATGATACTGTTCAACATCTCTCTAAACTCAGATCCGGATCACTTGAATGATTCACACTATCGCCTGTTTGTTGTACATGTTCATGATACTGTCCAACATCTCTCCCGACTCAGATCCGGATCACTTGAATGATTCACACTGGCTCCTCTATCACTTGTTTGTTGTACATGTTCATGATACTGTCCAACATCTCCACAGTTTCTCTCGGCTCAGATCCGGATCAAACACCTGAAGAAGAAACAGTCATTATAATAATATGAAAAGAGTGCCTATTCTACATATTTGCAGCCAGATCGAGATAGAAGAGAAAAACATTCGTTTTATTCACTTTATTTTTTATTATTTCGATTTTTTTTTTAATTCCATTTAAATATTTATATAAAACAATAATCGCTTAATGTGTATACAATAAAAAGGAAAAAGAATAGAAAAATATACATAAACATATGTCCTAACAAAAGAGCGGGGTTATTGCCTCTGGCAATCTCTTCCACCCAACCTTCCACATGTTAATCACATGACGCAAAAACCAATGCAAAAAAAGATGACGTGTTACCCACTTACCGAAATTATTGCCAACGGCAATCTCTTCCTAACCAACGTCCACATGTTCATCACATGATACCAAAAACCCACGCAAAAATCCACTTGTCCCGGTAGCTCAGTGATAAAGGCGGCACTCTGTGAATCCAGAGGTCGCGGGTTCGAAACTTAGCCGGGACATGACAAGTTTTCCACCCATTTGGTATTTTTACCACATAATAATACGTCTTGGGCTTACTGCTGGAATAATGGGACTTAATAGTAGTCCTAATCGGGCAGTATAGATAAGGCGATATTATTATTATTATTACTTACCGAGTACCAGAGGGTGTCACCCACTTACTTACCGAGTACCTGAGGGTGTTAACCACTTACTTACCGAGTACCAGAGGGTGTGTCCCACTTACTTACCGAGTACCAGAGGGTGTGTCCCACTTACTTACCGAGTACCAGAGGGTGTGTCCCACTTACTTATCGAGTACCAGAGGGTGTGTCCCACTTACTTACCGAGTACCACAGGGGTGTCCCACTTACTTACCGAGTACCAGAGGGTGTGTCCCACTTACTTACCGAGTACCACAGGGTGCCATCCTCTTCATCTGTGTAGGGCACCTGTACCCCATACACCTGTAGGGCGAGGGTGTGTCCCACTTACTTACCGAGTACCAGAGGGTGTGTCCCACTTATTTACCGAGTACCAGAGGGTGTGTCCCACTTACTTACCGAGTACCAGAGGGTGTGTCCCACTTACTTACCGAGTACCAAGGGTGTGTCCCACTTACTTACCGAGTACCAGCGGGTGTGTCCCACTTACTTACCGAGTACCAGAGGGTGCCATCCTCTTCATCTGTGTAGGGCACCTGTACCCCATACACCTGTAGGGCGAGGGTGTTACCCACTTACTTACCGAGTACCAGAGAGTGCCATCCTCTTCATCTGTGTAGGGCACCTGTACCCCATACACCTGTAGGGCGAGGGTGTGTCCCACTTACTTACCGAGTACCAGAGGGTGTGTCCCACTTACTTACCGAGTACCACAGGGTGCCATCCTCTTCATCTGTGTAGGGCACCTGTACCCCATACACCTGTAGGGCGAGGGTGTGTCCCACTTACTTACCGAGTACCAGAGGGTGTGTCCCACTTATTTACCGAGTACCAGAGGGTGTGTCCCACTTACTTACCGAGTACCAGAGGGTGTGTCCCACTTACTTACCGAGTACCAGAGGGTGTGTCCCACTTACTTACCGAGTACCAGCGGGTGTGTCCCACTTACTTACCGAGTACCAGAGGGTGTGTCCCACTTACTTACCGAGTACCAGAGGGTGTGTCCCACTTACTTACCGAGTACCACAGGGTGTGTCCCACTTACTTACCGAGTACCAGAGGGTGCCATCCTCTTCATCTGTGTAGGGCACCTGTACCCCATACACCTGTAGGGCGAGGTAGAGACACGCGATGGCGATCTGATGGGCCCTGTAGTTGAGGATGGAGGGGTCGTGGTGGAAATCCTGCGGGGAATTGAATTGAAAAATTAATTTCATTTTTTTCAATTTCTTTTATTCAATTGAATAATTTCATGAATTATCAACAAAAAAAAATGCGAATAATTGAATTGAAAAATGAATTATTCAATTTCACTTATTCAATTGGGTGTTCTTAAAAGAATTGAATTGAGAAAAAAAAAATTGTTGTGAAGAACGGATCCCTACGCTACCTGGATACCAGACTAGTTCTTGAGAACTTAAAGAAAAGGAGGAACTTACGTGTAGAAAGGCGTAGGCTGCCTTGAGCACGGGGACACTCTGCAGGTCTGTCGGGTGGATCCAGGTCCTCAGCGAGTTGTAGTAGGTCATTAGGTACTTGTGAGGGAGCTCATGTGCCTCTATGTTGAACCTCATGAACCTGCAAGTACAAGAGAGGCATCAGATACTTGTGAGGGAGCTCATGTTGAACCTGCAAGTACAAGAGAGGCATCAGATACTTGTGAGGAAGCTCATGTTGAACTTGCAAGTACAAGAGAGGCATCAGATACTTGTGAGGGAGCTCATGTGCCTCTATGTTGAACCTCATGAACCTGCAAGTACAAGAGAGACATCAGATACTTGTGAGGGAGCTCATGTTGAAACCTGCAAGTACAAGAGAGGCATCAGATACTTGTGGGGGAGCTCATGTGCCTCTATGTTGAACCTCATGAACCTGCAAGTACAAGAGAGGCATCAGATACTTGTGAGGGAGCTCATGTTGAACCTGCAAGTACAAGAGAGGCATCAGATACTTGTGGGGAAGCTCATGTTGAACCTGCAAGTACAGAGAGGCATCAGATACTTGTGAGGGAGCTCATGTTGAACCTGCAAGTACAAGAGAGGCATCAGATACTTGTGAGGAAGCTCATGTTGAACTTGCAAGTACAAGAGAGGCATCAGATACTTGTGAAGGAGCTCATGTTGAACCTGCAAGTACAAGAGAGGCATCAGATACTTGTGAGGAAGCTCATGTTGGAACCTGCCAAGTACAAGAGAGGCATCAGATACTTGTGAAGGAGCTCATGTTGAACCTGCAAGTACAAGAGAGGCATCAGATACTTGTGAGGGAGCTCATGTTGAACCTGCAAGTACAAGAGAGGCATCAGATACTTGTGGGGAAGCTCATGGGCCTCTATGTTGAACCTCATGAACCTGCAAGTACAAGAGACATCAGATACTTGTGAGGGAGCTCATGTGCCTCTAATGTTGAACACTCATTGAACCTGCAAGTACAAGAGAGGCATCAGATACTTGTGAAGGAGCTCATGTGCCTCTATGTTAGAACCTCATTGAACCTGCAAGTACAAGAGAGGACATCAGATACTTGTGAGGGAGCTCAGTGGGCCTCTATGTTGAACCTCATGAACCTGCAAGTACAAGAGAGGCATCAGATACTTGTGAGGGAGCTCATGGGCCTCTATGTTGAACCTCATGAACCTGCAAGTACAAGAGACATCAGATACTTGTGAGGGAGCTCATGGCCTCTATGTTGAACCTCATGAACCTGCAAGTACAAGAGAGGCATCAGATACTTGTGGGGAAGCTCATGGGCCTCTATGTTGAACCTCATGAACCTGCAAGTACAAGAGAGGCATCAGATACTTGTGGGGAGCTCATGGGCCTCTATGTTGAACCTCATGAACCTGCAAGTACAAGAGACATCAGATACTTGTGGGGAGCTCATGGGCCTCTATGTTGAACCTCATGAACCTGCAAGTACAAGAGAGGCATCAGATACTTGTGAGGGAGCTCATGTGCCTCTATGTTGAACCTCATGAACCTGCAAGTACAAGAGAGAGGGCATCAGATACCATGTTGTGGGGAAGCTCATGGGCCTCTATGTTGAACCTCATGAACCTGCAAGTACAAGAGACATCAGATACTTGTGGGGGAGCTCATGGGCCTCTATGTTGAACCTCATGAACCTGCAAGTACAAGAGAGGCATCAGATACTTGTGGGGAAGCTCATGGGCCTCTATGTTGAACCTCATGAACCTGCAAGTACAAGAGACATCAGATACTTGTGGGGGAGCTCATGGGCCTCTATGTTGAACCTCATGAACCTGCAAGTACAAGAGAGGCATCAGATACTTGTGAGGGAGCTCATGGTGCCTCTATGTTGAACCTCATGAACCTGCAAGTACAAGAAGAGGACCATCAGTTACTTTTGTGGGGGAGCTCATGGGCCTCTATGTTGAACCTCATGAACCTGCAAGTACAAGAGAGGCATCAGATACTTGTGAGGGAGCTCATGGGCCTCTATGTTGAACCTCATGAACCTGCAAGTACAAGAGAGGCATCAGATACTTGTGGGGAGCTCATGGGCCTCTATGTTGAACCTCATGAACCTGCAAGTACAAGAGAGGCATCAGATACTTGTGGGGAAGCTCATGGGCCTCTATGTTGAACCTCATGAACCTGCAAGTACAAGGAGTGACCATTCCAGATACTTTGTGAGGGAGCTCATGTGCCTCTATGTTGAACCTCATGAACCTGCAAGTACAAGAGAGGCATCAGATACTTGTGGGGAAGCTCATGTTGAACCTGCAAGTACAAGAGAGGCATCAGATACTTGTGGGGAAGCTCATGGGCCTCTATGTTGAACCTCATGAACCTGCAAGTACAAGAGACATCAGATACTTGTGGGGGAGCTCATGGGCCTCTATGTTGAACCTCATGAACCTGCAAGTACAAGAGAGGCATCAGATACTTGTGAGGGAGCTCATGTGCCTCTATGTTGAACCTCATGAACCTGCAAGTACAAGAGAGGCATCAGATACTTGTGGGGAAGCTCATGTTGAACCTGCAAGTACAAGAGAGGCATCAGATACTTGTGGGGAAGCTCATGGGCCTCTATGTTGAACCTCATGAACCTGCAAGTACAAGAGACATCAGATACTTGTGGGGGAGCTCATGGGCCTCTATGTTGAACCTCATGAACCTGCAAGTACAAGAGAGGCATCAGATACTTGTGAGGGAGCTCATGGGCCTCTATGTTGAACCTCATGAACCTGCAAGTACAAGAGAGGCATCAGATACTTGTGGGGGAGCTCATGTTGAATCTGCAAGTACAAGAGAGGCATCAGATACTTGTGAGGGAGCTCATGGGCCTCTATGTTGAACCTCATGAACCTGCAAGTACAAGAGAGGCATCAGATACTTGTGAGGGAGCTCATGTGCCTCTATGTTGAACCTCATGCACCTGCAAGTACAAGAGAGGCATCAGATACTTGTGGGGGAGCTCATGGGCCTCTATGTTGAACCTCATGAACCTGCAAGTACAAGGTGTATGTTTTTTTTTTTTTTTTTTTTTTTTACACTTTGTACGCTGGGACGGCTTCAAATTAGGGTATGTGTTCCAAATATGACAGCAAAAAAAAAAAAAAAAAACAAAAAAACAAAAATTGGGACAGGCGAGTACAAAAATATATTAAAAATTGCATTATCTGTGCCCACCGGTGGGTTACGTTACAAGGGAAATTGAAAAAAAAAAACGTGACCCACTGGTGGGCACGCCGTCTCATACGTGTTAATAGGACATATTATATACAACACAAATAATTACAAATTAAAATACAATATAATGGTAGAAAAAATAAATAAATAAAATATATACATAATATGTGTCTTAAATAAAGGGCGGGGTTATTGCCTTCGGCAATCTCTTCCACCCAACCCTTATTTTTTAATTTGGGGTTGACGTCTTTCTTATTTTTTTTTTTAAATTGGTTTTAATGCCTTTTTTAATGGTTTGGTTTTATTTTTTTCTAATTTGGGGTTAATGTCTTTTTTTATTTAATTTGGTTTTAATGCCTTTTTTAATGGTTTGGTTTTAATTTTTTTTTTCTAATTTGTGGTTAACGTCTTCTTAATTTTTTTTTGTAAATTGGTTTTAATGCCTTTTTTAATGGTTTGGTTTGGTTTTATTTTTTTCTAATTTGGGGTTAACGTCTTTTTTATTTTATTTTTTTAATTTGGTTCTAATCCCTTTTTTAGTTTGGGTATTTTTTAAATAACATTAAATTAAAAAAAAATTAAAAAACTTTTTATTTTTTATATTTTAAAAAAAAGTACCTCAGCAAATCAGCTGAATTGGAGCCAGTTGTTCTGATATATGTATTAATTTTGATGTATGTAATATTTATGTTCCAAATAAAGGTTTATTTATTTATTTATTCTTTAAATCTCACCTCATCAGCAGCAGTTCCCCCTGGGTGATGCCATCCTTCATGGCGTAGAACTTCTCATTGTTGGACAGGGGGCCCGCTCCCTGGTGCAGAGTGACGTGGGCCACGTTCACAATGTTTTTCATTTTTAATTTGGGGTTGACGTCTTTCTTAATATTTTTTTTTTTTAAATTGGTTTTAATGCCTTTTTTTAATGGTTTGGTTTTATTTTTTTCTAATTTGGGGTTAACGTTTTTTTTTATATTTTTTTTTTTAATTTGGTTTTAATGCCTTTTTTGATGGTTTGGTTTTAATTTTTTTTCTAATTTGGGGTTAACGTCTTTTTTGTTTAATTTGGTTTTTATGCCTTTTTTAATGGTTTTTTTTTATTTATTTTTTAATTTGGGGTTGACGTCTTTCTTAATATTTTTTTTTTTTTAAATTGGTTTTAATGCCTTTTTTTAATGGTTTGGTTTTATTTTTTTCTAATTTGGGGTTAACGTTTTTTTTTTATATTTTTTTTTTTTTAATTTGGTTTTAATGCCTTTTTTGATGGTTTGGTTTAAATTTTTTTTCTAATTTGGGGTTAACGTCTTTTTTGTTTAATTTGGTTTTTATGCCTTTTTTAATGGTTTTTTTTTATTTATTTTTTAATTTGGGGTTATCGTCTGGGGTTATCGGGGTTGACGTCTTTCTTAATATTTTTTTCGTAAATTGGTTTTAATGCCTTTATTAATGGTTTGGTTTTATTTTTTTTCTAATTTGTGGTTAACGTCTTTTTTGTTTAATTTGGTTTTAATGTCTTTTTTAATGGTTGGGTTTTAATTTTTTACTAATTTGGGGATAATGTCTTTTTTAATTTTTTTTTTTAAATGGTTTTAATGTCTTTTTTAATGGCTTGGTTTTTATTTTACTTTTTTAATTTGGTTTCAATCCTTTTTTAATATGAGATGAGGCAATAAATCTCACCTCATCAGCAGCAGTTCCCCCTGGGTGATGCCATCCTGCATGGCGTAGAACTTCTCATTGTTGGACAGGGGGCCCGCTCCCTGGTGCAGAGTGACGTGGGCCACGTTCACAATGTTTTTCATTTTTAATTTGGGGTTGACGTCTTTCTTAATATTTTTTTGTAAATTGGTTTTAATGTCTTTTTTAATGGTTTGGTTTTATTTTTTATTTTAATTTGTGGGTAACTTTTTTTTTATTTTGGTTTTAATGTCTTTTTAATGGTTTGCATTTTTTTTTTTTTTTTTCTAATTTGGGGTTAACGTCTTTTATAATTTGATTTGATTTTAATGCTTTTTTTTTTTATTGAATTTGGTTTTAATGCCTTTTTTAATGGTTTTGTTTTAATTTTTTCTAAATTGGGGTTAACATCTATTTTTTTTTTTTTTTTAATTTGGTTTTAATCTCTTTTTTAATTTGGGTACTTTTTAAATCTCACCTCATCAGCAGCAGTTCCCCTGGGTGATGCCATCCTGCATGGCGTAGAACTTCTCATTGTTGGACAGGGGGCCCGCTCCCTGGTGCAGAGTGACGTGGGCCACGTTCACAATGTTTTTCATTTTTAATTTGGGGTTGACGTCTTTCTTAATATTTTTTTAAAATTGGTTTTAATGCCTTTTTTAATGGTTTGGTTTTAATTTTTTCTAATTTGGGGTTAACGTCTTTCTTAATGTTTTTTTTTTTTTAAATTGGTTTTAATGCCTTTTTTAATGGTTTGGTTTTAATTTTTTTCTAATTTGGGGTTAACGTATTTTTTATTCAACTTGGTTTTAATGCCTTTTGGTTTTAATTTTTTCTCATTTTGGGATTTAATTTTTTTTTTTTGAAAAAAATGGTTTTAATGCCTTTTTTACTGGTTTGGTTTCAATTTTTTCTAATTTGGTGTTAATGTCTTTCTTATTTTAATCCCTTTTTTTTAGTTTGGTAATTCTTTAAATCTCACCTCATCAGCAGCAGTTCCCCCTGGGTGATGCCATCCTGCATGGCGTAGAACTTCTCATTGTTGGACAGGGGGCCCGCTCCCTGGTGCAGAGTGACGTGGGCCACGTTCACAATATCACGCAGGTCAATGTGAGACTCGTTCTGAACTTTGCTCGCCAGGGACATACACGAGGACCCCATGGACTGAGAAAGAGAGGGGAAAAAAGGTTATACGCATCTTCAAAAGATAAAACATATTTTATTTTTTAAAGCAGGATTTAAAAAAAAAAATATTTTTTTTTTTTAAATGAAATATGCAGGTCATGTCGCTAGGATGGAAGAACAAAGATTTCCCAGAATTGCTCTTGTTGAAGAAGTAGAAGGAAGGAGATTACAAGGCAGACCAAAGCTCAGATGGAAGGATAACATTGGAAAAGATGCCCAAGAGATGGGAATTGATCCCTGCAGTTGGGAGGAAGCAGCACAACAACATCTTGTTTGGAGACAAGCTGTTGAGCAGACATATGGTCGCCCAGGCCCTAGTCACGGATAAGTAAGTAAGTAAGTAAATCAGGAGAGTTTAATTTGTCCATAAATGTTATTTATATAGTTATTTTTAATTATAAGATTTTTTTCTCTCACAAATATTTTATCTATTATTTTAGTTTTATATATATACAAAGAGTCTAATTTGTCCATAAATGTTATTTATATAGGTATTTTTAATTAGAAGATTTTTTTCTCCCACAAATAATTTATCTATTATTTTAGTTTTATATCAATACAAAAAGACCTTATAATAAGGCTCTATCTTTTCAATAAATAAATAAATTATCAGCTCGGTTTCGAAAAAAAACCAAACTTGAAAATTTTTCTTAAGCAAATGCTCAATTGGATTAATATATGGTAGCTAGTATTTAATTTTAGGTATTATAATAATTTGTTTTTGTACTGTCATATATGTAATAATAAATGTGTTTTTTTGTGTTATTATATCACAATTTTTAGTGGGTAGCGCAGAACTATAGAACAAAAATAGTATTTTTTTTATATATAAATATTTAGCAAAAACAGAAACGTTCTTACATAGAAATCATAATGGTTTCGTTGGGTTTCTCCTTTGAAAAATCTGTGAAATATGATGGCAGCTGTGGAGATTGTCAGTGGTTTCACTTTCAACTTGAAGCCTGGTGACAGACAAAATATTTTCAATTTTAATTTATTCTTTACAACGGGTCAAGCCCAATGTACATTGACATCCTGCATATTGCAATTGCTATACAGAGAGGTAATGCTGTGAGTATTAGAGGAAGTCTCCCAACCTCTGAAAATTTGGGGAAATCTTTTACATGTAATATGTTGTTCATGTTGTGCTTTTTTATCATTAAAACTGAGTTACTTTATTTTATATCTTAAACATAGAAATAAAGATATAGTTAATAAATAATCCTTTATGTGTAATAAATTAGGTACAAATTACAATTGAAAAAAAAAAAAATTGTTTCTGTGTTATTATATCACAATTTTAGTGGGTAGCACAGAATTATAGGACTTTACCATATCTTTGTTATCCTAATATCTTATTTTTGCCTATAATTTTCCACTGATCGTTGCTCACATTAAAGCAGCTACTCATTTTTTCTCAAGAGGTTTGAGTGGACCCCAAACACACAAGTACATACCTATTTCAAATGTTTTTTTTTTTTTTTTTTTCATAGTTGTCTACACCTCATCACAGATAACAGAAACCTTAGGTTTCTGTGTGACGTGTGAGGCAATAACTGACACCTTACTTTGGGTTTTATAAAATAATGTTAGATACATACCTATTTCAAATAGAAACCGCACTCCATTGAAAACAGAAATATTGTTCACGTAGTCCACTCTGGTAATATACTTGACAGTTTTCTCCACCACCTCAACAGGTGTGTCATTGACCGTTGCAATCTCCGCCAGATTATTTGTAGCTGCTGGTTCAGCCTCCATCATTTTAATTGGTTAAAACTTTTCTAAAAACAAAATCAAAAGTTAATATTACTAAATTGTACCGATTTCAGTATCTTGATCGATAAGGCGGTGGACTTGTAACCTGGAGGTTGGTGGTTCAAGTTCCGGTTTCAGTTTAGATTTAGTAAAAGTGAGTTGAGTAACTGTGATATCACAAAAGTGATTAACACAAATATGATAACTTTATTACAAAATTGTAAATGGGAAATTGTAACACATTTTTGTTTACCTCTGGAAAGAATATTTAATAATTTTATTAATACACTAGAGTCTGAAGGGTAATATTAGAGGAATGCGCAAGATGTTTTCCCATAAACCCCATGTATTTCTATAATAAACCTGTAGGATTGTAGCCCCTTTAGGGGGTTTAGAAAACTTGGGGTTAAATTAACAAAGACATAGAGAAAGGAAAATTGTGCTGCTTACCCAGTTGACGAAAAATGTGATGAAGTGAAAAGTGAAAGCGTGGTGAAGAGGTTAGAGCTGGTTGGTTGAGAAGATAGCATTTCCAGCGGCAGGAGGGGAAGTTGGTTCTCCAAAATGGCAGGGTTGCCAGCTGACTTGGAACAGATTTCTTGGTGTGGGACTTTTAACTTTTGTTAGGGTTTAAAAATACTTCCCTCCACTCTCAACTCAAGCACGAAATGATCAGGAGAGGAAATAGGAGACAGGAGCGGCAACTCAGACATTCACAAGAATTATACAAAACCTATTTATTATTTTTTTTTTTTTCTTTTTTTTTCATAACAAATTTGTCAGGGCTCTAGTAATGGGCTTGTCAAAGTAGACTATTTTCAATACTTTTCTGTTCTGTTTTGTTGGTTTAACATTGCTTTCAACTGCATGGTCATATCACGACACGTTTTTCTTCTCTAATATAATATTTGTATAGGATTTATAGTCAATCACATTAAAAGAAGCATTCCAACTAGGAGCGGGAAGAGAAAACCTAAACATAGCATAATTTGTTCACTTAAACCTTGTTCTAACAAAACTTGATTTCATGAAAACCTCATTATATACCTACATTATATATAATGCCATTTCCTTTTGGTTTTGTTACATCAAGGTTCTACTGTATTGTAATAATAATATTGCCTTATTCATACAGCTTAATTAGGAATTAAGTCCCATTAATCCAGTACTAAGCTCAAGACTAGTCATGAACAAATACCTACACAGCTATTTATTATTATAATATTTTCACAAGAATTAATACACACAAATAATAATATATTTTAATTACGATGGAAAAGGGGAAGTTACATTGGTTTCTGAGAGTCAATTATAGTATGAGAGATTTTCAAATGTCAATTAATATTCATTGGCTGAATGAAATTTGAGACATTACAATTTTACCAGTAGTGGCTTTGGTCATGATGGACATTCTTTTAAATGTAAATTATGAGAGGCTATTTAGATAAGAGTATCTTCTCAGAGTCTCGGAGTTTTTTTACCTACCTAATTTAGCACATTTTCTTGCCAATATTCACAATTAAATACCTTCTCTAACTACTTCCTCTGTGATATATGCATTAAGTCTAAACATGATACTAGGGGTTACAGAAGAAATTAAATTTGTATTTCTTGGTAATTGTTCATACTATTCATACTTATTGTCCATGCCTTATCTTGCTCAGGTAGGGTTGGCATTTTTAGATAGCAATCTTCAGTTGCATTAGTTGTAATAACCTATGTAATATTGTACAAAAAAAAAAAAAAAAAAAAACCACCACTCAAAATTTAGAGCATGTAAGCAAAATCAAGTACCTACCTAAAAAAAAAAAAAACCAAACAGAATACTTCCAATTTCTAATGTTAGAAGTTTCTTGGAAGTAAAATTAAAAAGAAATCAGCTGGAATATTTAAAATGCTGTTTTCAACTTTTATGTAATTTACCCAACCCCTCGGTTAATACCCAATTTTTGATTACTTTCCAATGGGTATTAACCCCACACTACCCAAACCCAAGACATATTATCATGTGTTGTCAAATTGCAAATGGGAGGATAACTTGTCCTGGCTAGGTTTCCAACCCACCACTACTGAATTACCAGACAGACACTCCTGAACTACTCCAGTGTTCAACTTTACATTCAACAGTGAGGTTATCTTGAGATGGGATTGTTACTCTCCATTCACTGGAAAAATACAAACCTGCTACTCACATTAACCTCTCCCAGCCTAGGTTTGGTAGGAATGCCAGCATCACAAAGTACTTACCTTGCTCGACGTTGCTTTACTTTGGTGATCCTGTCAGAACCCGTTCATACAAAGCTGGTTTAAGGGAATCACTTTTGGTGATTTGTGAAAATTAATGTTCTTCTAGTAATTAGGTAATTTAGTTTTTTTTTAGAGTACAAATAACTTCGTCAATGAAAAAAAAAATCAATTCTCTCTATTTTGAAATTTGATTAATTTTTTCATACTAAATTTTCAAATTTTGGTGTCACAAGTTTGATTCGCCGCCCACAAAACAGTGGGAATTTATTTTTCTTTCAAAAACCCTTGCTAGGGTTTTTCGCTTCTTTCAAGAGATATCTGAATGCGCATTAGCACAGGCGCTTCAAACAAAAATGTCTCTGCATAACAAAATCAGCTGAAGGGACATAATTATGACCCAGGCATCCCTACAGTGACGACACTGCATACCACCCTAAGGAAACAGTCAGTAAAAATATTAGAGCGAAATTAATAGGCAAAATTGATATTTTAAGTCAATGCTTATAAGCATTGACTTCCATTTTAAATACTTATTTGAAAATAATAACATAGACTTGAATCTATTCCTGCAAAGCAAACGTTCAAACGAGTTTCCTGCAAACGTTCTTCCAGCAAAATGTTTGATTCATTTCACGTGCACAGCGAACGTACTTCAATCTTTCGGCTTACTTTCGCAAGCCTTTCTGTAAGCTTGTGCTTTTGAAGGAAACACGTACGAGCAAACGTGAAACGAACACGCTGCAAATGTTTTGTGCTATCTGGGATACATTGTTAGATCGAGTAGCAGAATTTTGACAAGCGGCGGTCGGACTTTGGCGCTAAAAAAATATGGAAATTGATTGCTACCCCCATTCTTCCGCCACTTTTATATTAGAAAGAAGTCAAATTACTCTCAAATTCTGCCACTGTGGTGACTGAACGATAACAGATAACGAAAAATTACTATCAAATTCGTTATCAGCACCTCAATAGTCTTGGTTTTTACACAACCCCTATCAGAAAGTAATAGTTGAAACACTTGAATATTGAAGTGTTAAGTTGTGATTGTGAACCATAGTTGTGAACCATTTCAACCATTTGTGATTCATAACTGAAGAATTTTAAATAAATAAGTAGGTTGGTGGGATTATTCCCACGAAGCCTCACACGACATTAACAAAAATCCCACGACGAAGGGTACCTCGCGTTCTGCCCGGAGTCTCACCCCACTGCTTCTCGATATTACTTCCGAGTTCCAAAAGTTTCTTGAAATAGCAAATAGTAATAGCATTACTTGATTTTGATTACTTTTACTTCAGTAACTTCAACTTCAGTGCTTCAGTCACACGGGTCACACCATAGCGTATAGATATAGGAGGCTGTTTTTCACATCACATTTCATTTTATGTTAAATAATAATTTGTTCGTATGATTGTATTAATTTCAAGCCATTATTTAGTATTTCAATCTGAGATGAAGAAAGTTGTACAATTTAAAATTTTGTCCGGTAAAACTTTACTCAAAAGCCTTGCTTTCCTCTGAAAGTTATCTTTTCATATCACAGATCTGATAACTCAATTTACAGGGTAGGTATTAATCGTCCATGGTTTTTCACAAGATTCTACAGCAGCCGTATTTTTCTTTCTAAACAAAGTGGATTCAACTGGAATAAAATGAACGAACTTGAAGAAAGTCATATGAGGAAAAATCTTCTTCCAGCTTGTTTAACCAAAATGGATTTATAAAATTCTTGCTTCCACATCTTTTATAGGTTAAGTCCATTGTTTATCTTTAAAAGTAGGTACCGAAACGCATTTTTCTTTCACAAATAGTACGGAAGCTAAACTGGAAATATTTGGAATATAATGGAAATATCTAGAAATACCAAACCTGGATTTTTTTTTTCTAAAAGAAAAATAACCTAGTATGTTCATTCATAGATGGCCTAACTGTTGCTTTTAAAAAAACTTTTTCAACACATCAAAGTGATACATATCTCACAGGCCCAGTCATTCAGCTAGTGTCATAATAACAATGTAGCGTAGGGTGCATGGTTGTGAAAGACAAAATAAGAGGACTAAGACAAGGTCTGCATGGAAATGTTAGTGCAACCTATAAGGTGCATCTGCCCCACACAGTGATCAACATGTTAAGCAACATTAAAATAATATCCATTGTAGATATCAGCTAAGTCTGTTCCGGTAGCTCAGTGGTAAAGGTGGCACTCTGTGAATCCAGAGATTCCAGAGGTTGTGGGTTTGAAACCCAGCTAGGTCATGACAAGTTCTCCTCCCATTAGGGATTTTTACGACATAATTATATGTCTTGTGCTTACTGCTGGAATAATGGAACTTCAATAGTCCTACTCAGCAGTATAAATAAGGTGATATCATTATTATATCAAAAACAATTTACTTTTTATTCATTAGGGTTAAATGTTGCTTCCAACTGCATGGTATTATCACAAGGGGGGTGTTACCCTCCATTTTCCAGAAACAAACCTGCTACCCACATTAACTTCACCCAGCCTGGGTTGGGCCAAAATGCTAGCATCACAAAGTCTTCATCTTGCTCAACATTGCTTAACTTATGAGAACCGGTGTGCTCAATGTACTATCAACTCTGGCTGAATCAATTTACAAACTACATATTTGATGATAACCATAACAAACAAACCAGTTCTTGAATTTCTTGTTTTTGTTGCAGCATGGAAGACGTCGAGGATTATGTGTTGATAAACACTCAAGTCAGCAAGAAGCTCTTGAAAATGTGGAACAATGTGAAGTACAGTGACACAAAATTTCTCGTAAACCAGACTCAGTTCCACGCAAGCAGCCATCTTGTGACTGTATCAAGTGACGCACTGGAGTATCTGGTTGACAATCACTACGAGAATTGTAATGACAGAGAAATCACAATCCCTAGTGTGAAGCATGCAGAGAGCTTTGCGAATATTCTCAGATACATCTATGGCCTTGAGATCAATTTTACTCAGATGAGTAAAGCTGTCATGTGTGAAGTTCTGCATCTGAGTGATACCTACGAACTGCCTGAATTCTCCAAGGAACTGAAATCTTTTCTGGGAAAATTGGATTCTTTCCAAGTTGATTCTGCAGTAGTTCTGCTGAACACTGCGAAGAAGTTTCATCTGGATGAACTCTATGAAAAATTGACTGTATTTGCTTATAAAAACACGGAGCAGTTAGTGAAACACGAGAGCTTCAAACAGTTACAGTTTGATGTACTGCGTGATTTATTAAAATCAGATTTTTTTTGTGCACCAGAAATAAATATACTCACTGGTGTACTGGTCTGGCATAATGATATGAATGAGGGTCCAAGGAGGGAGATTTTTAACAAGGAGGAAGAGAGTGAAAGTGTTGCCGAGGACACAGATGTTTCTGATTGTGAAACTGACCTGGATGAATTGGTTGAAACTGAATCAGGCAATGAAAATGTAGACAATAATTCAGCCAATGAAGACTGTGCTGATTCTTCAAGTCAAATGGCCCATGGTAACATTGTAGGAATTGAGTCAAAATATTCTGTTCAAGCAGACAAATGTGCAGAATTGGTACAAACGTTCTCTCAAAATGTACTCAAATCATTGCTCTCTCACATTAGAATCACACTAATTTCTGTGTTTGACTATATGGAAGCATACACATTGTTCAAGTATCAAAAGAATATATTGGCAAATAAAAAACATTTTTCATCAAAGATTGAACCACGGAAAAGATATGACACTTCTAATTCTATTAATGACAAAGTTCAACCAAGCAATATCTCCCCAGAAGTACCCCAACGCCCCCCTGTTTCTGTAGCAGTGGCAAGTGTAGCAACACAGGTGCCTCCTGTCTCTACATCAACATCAAGCCCTGTCTCCGATGTGCTCATTAGTGTGGCTGGAGTTAGCACAGCTCACCCTGCATCTGCTAATCAACAACCCGTGGGAAACATAAGAGAGGATCCTGGACAAGTTGTTGAACTTTGCTCCAGCAGCATACCCGCACCACCTGGAGCAGAATATAATTATTGTGTATTAAAGACTTTCACTGTGAAAAAAAGATCATGTGGAAAATGGATGGAATCAGAGGAGGAACACGCCTTCATTAACAAGAAATGGAAAATGTATTTAAGGGTTAGGGATAATAAAACAATTGACATCAAATTGCACAGCAAATCTCATGAATTCCACTGGAATACAACTGCACAGTGTTCTTTTACTCTAAAGCCTAGTCCTTCTTATCATACATCTCCGTGTGTAAGTTTACCAAGTGATGGATCATTCAAGTCAATCACATTGACATCTCAACAACCATGTGTGTATTTTGGTGAATTCAAAATTGGTTCCTCATATCTTATGACTTACTACAATTATAATTGTCCTTTCACTGTAGAAGCTCATTTTCATGCTGAGGTGAATTAGCACAAGCATCATCCCAACTTATCCTTCTCTAACTTTTATTCACAATTTTCATTTTTACTTTCTGCCCAGATTATAGTGTAATAATAATAATACTATTAGTGGAAGGTAACTAACTGGCAAGGCTAATGCTTAATGCATTTTACCACCTTACTCTCTCTCTTTTTTAAGTTGTGTAAAGAAAAAGAAAAAAGTTTGTATATGTTTAGTCACAATGAGTCATTAAAAAAAGATGAGTTTTACTGTTACAAAGCTGTTTTTTTTTCATAACCGTATAACAGCAGCTGGTCTGTGTTTTAGCATAGCATGTTGAATTAATAAGTGTGGAAACCACCCCCTGCCGGCTTACATCGTGGCGTCCTCAGTGCTAGTATTGCAAAGGAGTCTCCTCTCCCCATCCCCTAAAATTTCTTCCCGTTATCAAATGTAAACATAAACATAAATAGACCGCAAGAAATATTCTACTCCTTTGCAATGGTGTCGCACTATGTGGCGTTTCCATGCAACTGGGGTTCATTTCCTCACTTCTTAATTCTACACGCTATGGTTTTAGTTTGCCCATTCTGCAGTATGCCTCCCTTTCTGATGGGCAAGAAGTGCCACAGTACTTCCTCATTAGGTGCTTGGTCTACAAGTATACCCTTTCCAACAACTGTAGAGACATTTTTATTGATTATTTTTTTGTTTTTCTGCATAGGATGCAATTACCTAACCCCTAAGCAAATCTTGAGCTAAAATAAAACAAGAAGACTCATATGGAAGTTGATATTTCACTAGCAAATCAATTAAAAATCATGTAAGACAACCAAATATGTGGAGGAGTATGTTGTTTGTGTTCCATTTTTGTTGTTGTTGTAATTACCTAATTTTTGTTTTTTAGTGTCAAGAGTTAAACTTTTAATACTAAGAGCTTTTTTCAACTATCTTAAAGTCTGACATTTTTTTTGTTGGGATAAATTCATTAATTATGACCAATAAAAACTAAACATATTATAAACAATTAAATGTCTTTGACCAACTTCTCAATAGAAAGTCATTGTAAAAGCTGGCTGTATAATAATAACCCTCATTAGTGGAAGGTAACCACCAGACAAGGTTAATGCAAGCATGTTCCACCACCTAACACTCAAAGTCTTATTATTTTGTGGTCAAACTGATTTTTTTTTTTTTTTTTTTTTATCTAAGAGGGTGGAAATCTTCGATAAGACCCCCAAAGCGAGTATATTTTTGGGGAGTGTGGGATTGATATCATGGCACGCGTTCTCGGAACCCACAAAAACCCTTCCTCTTACACCTCACATTTATGACCCTGGAACCGTATGACATTACTTCGGGAAATGAATGAGGAAATGTTCATACACTGGGTGAGATTCAAACTAATGAATCCCTACGCTACCTGGATTACCTGACCGCATTAACCACTTGACTACCAGAGCACAATAGTTTTTTTTTTTTAGTTGATTAGCAATTACTAATGTGAGGTTTTGAAAATTTCCTGGCCAATCATATTTTATAAAATGATTCCTGTGTGTGTGTGTGTATGTAATTGATTTTAGTAGCCACAGTGGCAGAGTGAGTTAGCGCGCTAGGCATTGCACGCACGGTGACTTGGGTTCGACTCCCAGCGGGGGAGGATTTTTTCTGCTTTGTACTTGGGTGTTCGGGGTCCACTCATACCTCGTGACGAAAAATGAGTATCTGCTTTAATGTTAGCAGGGACCAGTGGCGGAATTATAGGCAATAATAAGATATTGGGATATTAAAAAAACGGAAAAGTCCTATATTTCTGCGCTACCCACTAAAATTGTGATATAATAACACAAAGAAACACATTTACTTATTGGCTCCTATTTGATGGCTATGAAATAAAAACGTTTATGAAACACCCATCTTGAAAAATAAAGAGATATGACTGAAACTGAAAAGAGTCATCAACGAGTTCCTTAATATGAGCTACAACCAGATACAATGAAGAGTGGCTGTGTGAACTTACTTTTGGTCCACTACCAAAAAAAAAAAGAGTTACAAACTGCTTTGCCACTAGTGGGTAGACGGCATAATAGTACAGTAGGTATAATAATATCGCCTTATTTATATTGCCCGATTAGGACTATTTAAGTCCCATTATTCCAGCAGTAAGCCCAAGACATATTATTATGTGGTAAAAATCCCAAATGGGAGGATAACTTGTCATGTCCCGGCTGGGTTTCGAACCCACGACCTCTGATATTTCTGGATTCACAGAGTGCCGCCTTTACCACTGAGCTACCGGGACAGACATGATATACTCATATGTTTATTTATTCATGATACTGATAATTTTTGTTGTACGGCACATGTAATCTTGCCGACCTTCGTGGTTCAGTGGTTAAGAGCATTGGTTACTGACCCGGAGGCTGCGGGTTCGAATCCCGGCCGGAGCGGAAAATTCTGACCGAGTTTAGCCGTTTCCAGAAATCCAGAATGACATGTGGGTGTAAAAGTAAAGAGTCCTGAGGTAATGCGAAAGCGGTTTCGGGGCACTAATACCTTAAAGAAAGGTAATCTCGTAACAGAAATAAATAATTCATTTAATCAATAATTTCAATAAAAATCACAACTTTGAATACGGTGAAGTCACAAATTCGACTTATCACAGAATCTTTATTTATCAAACCAATGAAAGGTAATAATGAGATAATAGTATTTCAACATATATGGTTCTGAATTAAAGTGAATGGGCCGCATTCATAATGAGATGCAAAAGCTCTTACTTCCGAAATAAATTTGAAGTAATTGCTAAAATTACTTCAAATTCATAAAGATTTGAGAGCAGAAGCTTTTCCTTCTTTGGAAGTAATTGGTGCTTGGATATTCATAAAGCTAACCCATTCAGTCTGTCCCGATAGCTCAGTGGTCAAGGCGTCCGTCTGGTAATCCAGAGTTCGCGGGTTCAAAACCCAGCCGGGACATGACAAGTTGTCCTTCCATTTGGGATTTTGACCACATAATACGTCTTAGGCTCACTGCTGGAATAATGGGACTTGGAAATAATTAGTCCAAATAGGGCAGTATAAATAAGGCGATATTATTACTTTTTTTATAATAGCTCGTCCAACTTCAACATGGAACAATTGCTTGTGAGCAAAAGCTAATGCTCACGAGTAAAAGCAAATGGTTATGAATACGAATATGAGCAAATGCTTTTACTTCTACCTTTTCCTTCAGACCTTTTACTTTTACTTCTACCTTTTCCTTGAGACCTTTTACTTTTACTTCTACCTTTTCCTTGAGACCTTTTACTTTTACTTCTACCTTTTCCTTGAGACCTTTTACTTTTACTTCTACCTTTTCCTTCAGACCTCTTGCTTTTACTTCTACCTTTTCCTTGAGACCTTTTACTTTTACTTCTACCTTTTCCTTGAGACCTTTTACTTTTACTTCTACCTTTTCCTTGAGAACCTTTGCTTTTACTTCTACCTTTTCCTTCAGAACCTTTGCTTTTACTTCTACCTTTTCCTTCAGAACCTTTACTTTTACTTCTACCTTTTCCTTGAGACCTTTTACTTTTACTTCTACCTTTTCCTTGAGACCTTTTACTTTTACTTCTACCTTTTCCTTCAGACCTCTTGCTTTTACTTCTTGCTTTTGCTCACAAGCAAATGCTTCTTTTTTTATGAATACGGCCCAATGTCAACGTCTTCTAAATTCTAAAACAAACAAAAACCAAAGTTCATAAATAATTTAAGGGGAAAAAATAAATAAAAAAATAAATGTTATGGGTCCACCCAGATAGAGCGAGATAAAATGTATTTATGAAATAATATGAAGATACATAACTTGAGGATAAGTTTCATATCATGTATGAATTGTATGAAGATACATTTTACTTCCGATAAATTTCTAAATATTAGAAATCGGAAGTATTGTGTTCGTTTTTGTAAAAAAAAATATTTTTTTGCTCCGATTTCAATTTTTTTCATATTTCTGGACGTTTCATAACCTACTGAGTAAATTTGGTTTTGTGTCCGTCTGTCGGTCTGTCTGTCGGTCTGTTAAAACGATTCCTTGTAACGCGCAAATCTCGGAAACCACTCAATGGATTTTGATGAAATTTTGCACATATCTAGGAGACATTCTGTAGATGGTCCCATTTTAAATTCATCGAATTCATACAAGCGGTTCTGGGTGAAAAAGACCATGCGCCTGACCACTAACTTTTTACTTAAACGCTTATATCTCGTGAACGGTACACCCGATTTCGATGAAATTTTGTAAGAATATGCATATTATTGTTTTACATAGGTTATTTGTATTTATTTTTAAATTATTAATAATTTGACTCTGATATTTAAGAAAATCCGAAATTTTGGACAAAAAAGTAAAAAAATAAGGACCACGACTTACCGATACAGAATTTTTTGTGGAATTTAGAATGTAGAAAAAACAATATTCTACCATATAAAACAAATTTGAAGAAAATCGGTTGAGCCGTTTTGGAGATACAAGTAATTTTCTATAAAATCTCAAAATTGGCACGTGTTTACAATGTGAAGCAATCACGAGGAAGTATTGTGTCCATAATTGGCAGTGTTTTTTATCTTGTATAAAGATACAAGATACATTTCATATCTTCTATAAAGATACAAGATATGAAATGATTTTGAGGTTGAAGTAGGTACAATATAACTATATTAAAGTTTTACTAAAAAAAAATACATAACTTAAAAATTTATTTGGGACTGTTTTTTGTTGTTGTTCGAGATCCTCTAAGATAAGAATAATTCTCTAGTGAAAGGTAACCACCAAGCAAGGTTATTGCTCAAAGCACTTTCTACCACCTAACCTAGCGGTAGCATGCTCGGCTTGCACTCCAGGTGACCCGGGTTCGAATCCCGGCGGGGTCGGAATTTTTTCAGCTTTGTACTTTGGATGTCGGGGCCTACCCTAGCCTCGTGAGGACAGTTGGGGTAGTTGTAGAGTGGACAACGACCAGTGGCGGCATTACGAGATAGATATTGGAATATGATGGTTGGTTGGAGATATTTTTCAAAAAGTACTTAAGTATCTATAGTGAAACGCAACAAGAATAAGATAATATAATCTTAATAAAATAAAACTTATTAATACTATACACATGATGCATTAGCATTAGTCAACGCTACCCACTAAAAATTGTGAAATAATAATACAAATAACTAGCAATCGACCTCGGTAGTTTGAACGATAAGGTGGTGAACTTGTAATCTAGAGGTCGGTGGTTCAAGTCCCAAGTTAATCAAAAATTTGGAAAGGCGAGTTGGGAGTAGTTGTGATGTCACGATTAAGGGCGGAATTAATAGACGTTATTGTAATACCTCTGTGGCGCTAAGTCACGGATTGCGTACTATGTAAGATAGGGAAAACCGACACTTACCAACGACTTAAGTTATTGATGTTGTCTATTAATTCCGCCCTAAGATTAACACAAATATGAGAACTTTCATACGAGTATAAGTATAAGTAGTGCTTTATTTAGACTGTCAGCGCAAGACAGGTAGTCCCATTGTGCCAACAGTTTAACAGAGCACCTCTCCATTTCTTTGAGTATAAATACACACAGCCTGGCTGAGGGACTATAAAAAGGGAGTAGATCAGCAGTCTGGCTGAGGGACTATAAACAGGGAGAAGACTAGCATTGGCTTATTTCTGGGGGCCCTTGTCAATTATTAGCCTCCTCCTATAGACAATGGTAGAATTGCTGAGTCATTCCTCTACTGCCTAGCTACCATCGTTCACGATGACGCCAACCTATGATGATAAATACACTTTATTTATACTCAAATGAGCATTAGTTCTCGTAATGTCGATGCTACCCACTAAAAATTGTGACACAATAACACAAAGAACTAACTCTTATGGAAAAAGAGAGATTAGTTGATGGCACGGATATTCAGAAACTATTACCTGCTGATGAGAACAAATAAGCTCGAAACAGCTGTCCAGGTATTTTCTGATATTCATGTATGTACATTGTACATGTACATCTAATACAACTTCTCACTTTTGTGTTTGTGTTTATACTGATTATAACCACTCGAGAGCTACATATGGAACAGCTCCCTCACCCGCCTGAGTAGGGACGGGACTAAAAATTGTGACATAATAACACAAAGAACTAGCTCTTATAACCACCGTTGTTGTTGTTGTAGCCAGCTTGGCTACAGCTGGAGGGTTGAGTGATGGTCTCCAGCCAACTTTATTTCAAAGTTGACTCGTCCACATATTTCTATGTGCGATCAACCATCATGAGGACATAGACTTTTCTTTATAAGCCATTAAACCCTTAGGAAACTGCAAGCTAGCCTGGCTTGTAAGGGTTGGCTAGTCTGTTCTCTGTTTAGTCCTCTGGCAAGACACTGGTCTTCTCCCTGTTTAACTACAAGCTAGCCTGGCTTGTAAGGGTTGGCTAGTCTGTTCTCTGTTTATAGTCCTCTAGCGAGACACTGGTTTTCTCCCTGTTTAACTACAAGCTAGCCTGGCTTGTAAGGGTTGGCTAGTCTGTTCTCTGTTTATAGTCCTCTAGCGAGACACTGGTTTTCTCCCTGTTTAACTACAAGCTAGCCTGGCTCGTAAGGGTTGGCTAGTCTGTTCTCTGTTTAGACCTCTAGCGAGACACTGGTCTTCTCCCTGTTTAACCACAAGCTAGCCTGGCTTGTAAGGGTTGGCTAGTCTGTTCTCTGTTTAGACCTCTAGCGAGACACTGGTCTTCTCCCTGTTTAACCACAAGCTAGCCTGGCTTGTAAGGGTTGGCTAGTCTGTTCTCTGTTTAGACCTCTAGCGAGACACTGGTCTTCTCCCTGTTTACCGTCCCCCAGCCAGACTCTTATAAACCCCTCGAGGGCTACAGACGGAACAGCTCCCTCACTCGCCTGATCAGGGACGGACGCGGCTGGGGCAGACGGAGCAACTCGGTCAGGTAGCTGAGCAGCGCTTTGTCCCCGAGGAGACTCATGTGGTCCGCGCCTGGGAACTCGCGGTGGAACAGGGGCGGACTCTGGTGGCCCGCCCAGGCGAGGCAGCCTCGTAGGGAGCGCAGGTTCACCGTGCCGTCGCCGTCATCCATCTCGTACTGGGGGGAGGCGGGGAACTTGCCCGCGCTGCTGTACACCAATCTGACGACAGAGTGTGCAGTGGTCAAAACACTGAGATCATATAACATAAAGTAGCCGCGTTGATGTAGCGGCACTGGAAATTCAATTCAATTCAATTCAATTGATGTAAAGGGTCTCTTCAGTCGTACTTCGGCAGTATAAACAAGGTATATTCTATTCTAATTAAATGAATTAGTAGTCACCGTGGCAGAGTGAGTTAGCGCGCTAGGCATTGCACACACGGTGACCTGGGTTCGATTCCCAGCGGGGCAGAAGTTTTTCTGCTCTGTACTTGGATGTTCGGGGTCCACTCATACCTCGTGAGGAAAAATGAGTAGTTACTTGTTATGAGTAACGACCAGTGGCGGCATTACCAGAGTAAAAAGAAATTAATGTAATAGAATTCGAAAAGTACAGGAGGCTCTTAGTAATGCTGCGCTACCCACAAACATTGTGAAGAGGCCTTGTGCTTCACCACAAATAAAAATCATACATATAACATAGAGGGAGCCTGATGTATCAAGATTTGCGTCCAAGAGGGACCATCAGCTGATTTAATTAAGGATGTTTAGAAATCCGCCACTGCATGAGGTTGTCGCCAAGGGCGAAATACATAGTCTGTCTGTCAGTGTGTATAGTATAGTCGTGGGCCGAGGGGTGCCACATAGTATAGCCGTGGGCCGAGGGGTGCCACATAGTATAGCCGTGGGCCGTGGGGTGCCACATAGTATAGCCGTGGGCCGCGGGGTGCCACATAGTATAGCCGTGGGCCGTGGGGTGCCACATAGTATAGCCGTGGGCCGAGGGGTGCCACATAGTATAGCCGTGGGCCGAGGGGTGCCACATAGTATAGCCGTGGGCCGTGGGGTGCCACATAGTATAGCCGTGGGCCGTGGGGTGCCACATAGTATAGCTGTGGGCCGTGGGGTGCCACATAGTATAGCTGTGGGCCGTGGGGTGCCACATAGTATAGCCGTGGGCCGTGGGGTGCCACATAGTATAGCCGTGGGCCGTGGGGTGCCACATAGTATAGCTGTGGGCCGTGGGGTGCCACATAGTATAGCTGTGGGCCGTGGGGTGCCACATAGTATAGCCGTGGGCCGTGGGGTGCCACATAGTATAGCTGTGGGCCGTGGGGTGCCACATAGTATAACCGTGGGCCGTGGGGTGCCACATAGTATAGACGTGGGCCGTGGGGTGCCACATAGTATAGCCGTGGGCCGTGGGGTGCCACATAGTATAGCCGTGGGCCGTGGGGTGCCACATAGTATAGCCGTGGGCCGTGGGGTGCCACATAGTATAGCCGTGGGGTGCCACATAGTATAGCCGTGGGCCGTGGGGTGCCACATAGTATAGCCGTGGGCCGTGGGGTGCCACATAGTATAGCCGTGGGCCGTGGGGTGCCACATAGTATAGACGTGGGCCATAGGGCGCCACTTAGTATAGACGTGGGCCATAGGGCGCCACTTAGTATAGACGTGGGCCATAGGGCGCCACTTAGTATAGACGTGGGCCATAGGGCGCCACTTAGTATAGACGTGGGCCATAGGGCGCCACTTAGTATAGACGTGGGCCATAGGGCGCCACTTAGTATAGACGTGGGCCATAGGGCGCCACTTAGTATAGACGTGGGCCATAGGGCGCCACTTAGTATAGACGTGGGCCATAGGGCGCCACTTATAGTCCTGGACCATAGGGTTCGACTTAGGAGGACAGGGACGGTTATAAGGGGAGGTTGGAGACCGTCTGGGGCATAGGCCCTAAAACCCATGATAGAATATAGTTTCTATCATGGGAGAGGACATAGGTCCATACAGGGACATAGGTCCATACAGGGACATAGGTCCATACAGGGACATAGGTCCTACAGGGACATAGGTCCATACAGGGACATAGGTCCCACAGTTGGACTTATTAATAGAGGTCCATCACAACTGGATTTATAGCGACTAAGGAGGACAACATTCTGTTTCACCCCTTAGATAAATTAACTTGATCCCATACTTGGTTTGGTAAATGGTGGCATTTACTACAGAGGTAAACAAAAACTTCAAATAAATTGAACCAATCAGAAGCCGGGATTTGTTGAAAGAGGGACCATCAGCTGTTCAAAGTTGGACGCATAAATTTGTTCAACTCGAGATAGGCAAGGTTCCCTCTATGTTATATGATCTCAGTGGGTCAAAAGGTAATCTATGTCTTTTTATATCTAAGTGTGTATGTAATAATAATAATAATATTTTTTTAAATTTAATTTATTTATTAAAGTGTATACAACAAAACAGTTGGAGTTCAACTTATAACATTGTGGCACACACTATAGAGAATAATTTAAGAGTATGAAATAACAAAGCTTGAAGTAATAATAATAATAATTCTCTTTAGAATTATTATTATTATTACTTCAAGCTTTGTTATTTCATACTCATTTTCATTTTCTGCCACCCAACCCTCAGAGTCTTATTATTATTGTATGCTGTCTATGTATTATTTAATAAATAAAGATGCCAAATATTTACAAATTACAAAAAAAATTACAAATTACGTGGTCACAAACTCAAATTAATGAGTTAACTACCAGTGCACGTTAAAATATGAAAAAAATTGACATCGGAGCAAAAAAAATTTTTTATTTACAAAAACGAACACAATACTTCCGATTTCTAATATTAGAAATTTCTCGGAAGTAATTGATCTTGTTCTTTATTTTACTGTACATATTTCTAAGATTTTATTTTAAATTTATTGTTATTAATTTGTTGTTTTTGATTGTTCTGTAAAAAATAAATAAAGTGTAAATAAATAAAAAATGAATAAGTGAAAGTGAAAGAAGAAGAAGAATACTTTCTCTTTCTTTCCCAATTCTATTCCTCATCAAATTCACTTCCCTCTATTATTCTTGTTGCGGGTTTTATTTGATTTTTGTGCTGGTTAAGTATGCATTTTACTTGTTAGTTTTTGTGCAATTTGATAGTTAGTGTAAGTTTAGTTAAGTTGATATTAATTATTATATTTTTTAATGCCTATTAGTTAGGGTAAATATTGTAATTTAGTTAGTACAGGGTCCGCCCGTTTGTGATTTAAATAAATAAATACTCACTTCTTGGAGGTGCTCACATGGAGTCCATGCAAACAGTGCACCTCCACTCCAGCAGGGTCTAATCCCTTGTCATTTATAATGCGATAGTTGAATCTGTGTGAGGTTTACAGTTCACAGAACCACTACAGTTCACAGAACCAGTGAATAGTCCTTTAGTTAGGACATATTATGTATATATTTATTTATTTTTTCTTTATTTTTTTTTCATCTATTATATTGTATATTGTATTGTACGTTTGTGTTTGTGTCTGTAGAAGAAAGAAAAAAATCTTATCTTATATTTTGTTAATATTGTAAATTGGTTATGTACCGTAAAATATACAATATCTAACGGTATTTATTATTATTATTTTCATTTGTAATTATTTGTATTGTATATAATATGTCCTATTACCTAATAAAGTGTAAAAAAAAAAAAAAAAAAAAAAAAGAATACTCACTTCTTAGGAGTGCTCACATGGAGTCCATGCAAACAATGCACCTCCACTCCAGGGGGGTCAAAACCCCTGTCATAATATGACCATGTAGTTGAAGGTGATTATTAGTCGAAATTAATAATCAACCGAACACAGTGGGGGAGCGAAACGACCTCACTAAGTGAGGTTCTGTTTTAACTTCCATACTGGACTATTTGGCTTTCGTTTGTCTGTCGGTCTGTTCCGCGATAACTCTCGAACGGATTCTTCAAAATAGATGAAATTTTGTATACATGTTCATTGGGTTCCCAGAATTTTACCTATAGTTTTTGGGCCGAATTAGGCCACTCGGGGCCAAATAGGGGCCGTTCTGGTAAAAATTGAAAACGATTTTTCTATTTTAATATATCTGAGTTCATTAGTGAAATTTGGTGATCGTGAAAGCTAAGGGGGTCAAACTGTGGTAAAAAATCGAGAAAGGGCCCCAAAAAGGGCCGGTTGATATTTTTTAATTAAAACCTATCGAGTGGGGTATTGAATGAAAGGTCTCGATGGCCTCATGCTTGATTGAACATTTATAATGCGATAGTTGAATCTGTGTGAGGTTTACAGTTCACAGAACCACTAGTAATAATAGCTAATAAATAAAAGGGAAAGTGAAAGAAGAAGAAGAATACTCACTTCTTCGGGGTGCTCACATGGAGTCCATGCAAACAGTGCACATCCACTCCAGCAGGGTCTAATCCCTTGTCATTTATAATGCGATAGTTGAATCTGTGTGAGGTTTACAGTTCACAGACCCAGTGAAAGAAGAAGAATACTCACTTCTTGGAGTTGCTCACATGGAGTCCATGCAAACAGTGCACCTCCACTCCAGGGGAGTCAAAACCCCTGTCATAATATGACCAAATGACCATGTAGTTAAAGGTGATGATAAGTCGAAATTAAAAATGATAATAGCTAATAAATAAAAGGGAAGTGGCAGAGAATGCCTAAGGCATTAACTTCGCCCCGGATTATCAAACAATTGTAATTAAAAATTAATATTGTTCCTTATTTTTTTGTACATACTTCTAAGTTCTTTTTATTTAATTTTATTGTTATTAATTTGTTGTTGTTGATTGTTTTGTAAAAAATAAACAAAGTGTAAATAAATAAAAAATTAAAAAATAAATAAGGAAAAGTGAAAGAAGAACCTCATACTTAGAGGTCACAGGCATCACAGTAACTCATTTTCTTTTTTCAAGTTTTTACATTATCTTTTAATATGTTATTGTCTTTTGTACAGATAATTTTGATGTAAATAAATTATGATTGAGTATTTTGAAAAAAAAAGAAAAAAAAAGAAGAAGAAGAGGAATACTCACTTCTTGGGCGTGCTCACATGGAGTCCATGCAAACAGTGCACCTCCACTCCCGGGGGTCTCAAGTCCAGCGCGTACTGCTCCACATCCTGCCGCATCTCCCAGCCCTGCATGTTGTCCAGGTCTCTGCGGGGACAGAAGAGCGAAAGGGTCAAACATAGTTCAGACGGGGGACAGAGGAGCGAAAGGGTCACACATAGTTCAGACGGGGGACAGAGGAGCGAAAGGGTCAAACATAGTTCAGACGGGGGACAGAAGAGCGAAAGGGTCACACATAGTTCAGACGCGGCCGGAGGGAAATTCTTCTTCTTCTTTTACTCTGTCTTATCCCGCTCAAGCAGGGTCGACGTTGTTCAACCTCATGGTTGAGGTTCATTGGTTTTGGCACATTTTTTATGGCTGGACGACCTTCCTAACGCCAACGATTCTATTTGATTTAACTATACTCGTATTATAGTTAGGAGGGAAATTATAATAATAATAATAATAATAAATCCTTTGTTTTATTTTTTATATATTTTTTTTTTGTTTACAGAGGACCCATCCTAATCCATTTTTTTGGCTTCTAAGAAATTGTTTTGGGGATATGCTTTCCCCCAGACCAAAAAAGGGATTTAAAGAGTCACTCTTTTAGTTCCTAAAGAGTCTGAGTAAAACCAGTTCTCGTAGGATCAACGGAGTTAAGCAAAGTCCAGCGAGGTGAAGACTTCGTGATGCTGGCATTATTATTGAAAGTCACAGAGTAAGAACTCACTGGAAGTAGTTTCTCATTAAGGGTTGTGTGGAGGAGATTGCCACAGGCAATAATCCCGCCCTTTAGTTAGGACATATATTACGTATAAATTTATTTATTTTTTCTTAATTATTTTTATTCTATTATATGTATTGTATTTTAATTTGTAATTATTTGTGTTGTATATAATATAAGGGCTCTAGTATCAAAACCGGCTCTCTTCACTTTTTCTAATTTTACAGGATGGGCAAAAAACATATTGAACGATAACCTTTAATCAATTTATTTGATTGTGGAGAAAGAACAGTTTGAAAATGAACGCATATTTTACAACAGAATTACTATGGGGAGAGTAGGTTTTGAGATGTTATGTCATTTAATCAATTTATTTGATTGTGGAGAGAGAACAGTTTGAAAATGAACGCATATTTTACAACAGAATTACTATGGGAGAGAGTAGGTTTTGAGATGTAATGTTTTTTTCAGTCTACGCGACTTTAAAAAGTGATTCCAGGGGTACCACAACCTCATTTTCAATTTTTTTTTGAAGAGAGCCGGTTTTGATACTAGAGCCCTATGTCCTATTAATAAAGTGTTAAAAAAAAAAAAAAAAAAAAAAAAAAATTAAGAAAGTCATAGAGTAAGAACTCACTGGAAGTAGTATCTCATTAAGTAGCAGAGAATGCCTAAGGCATTAACTTCGCCCCGGATTACAATACATTGTACATATAAATTTAAATATTTTTTTTTTTATATATATCTTATTATATTTTGTAAATATTGTTAATTTTTTTTATCTTTGTTAATAATTTGATGTTGTTTGTATTGTATAAAAAATAAAGTGTAAATAAATAAGAGTAACAACTCACTGGAAGTAGTCTCTCAAGTTGGCCATGGTGTTACTATAATAATAATAATAATAATAGAGTAAGAACTCACTGGAAGTAGTCTCTCAAGTTGGCCATCGTGTTACTATAATAATAGAGTGAGAACTCACTGGAAGTAGTCTCTCAAGTTGGCCATGGTGTTACTATAATAATAATAATAGAGTAAGAACTCACTGGAAGTAGTCTCTCAAGTTGGCCATCGTGTTACTATAATAATAGAGTGAGAACTCACTGGAAGTAGTCTCTCAAGTTGGCCATGGTGTTACTATAATAATAATAATAGAGTAAGAACTCACTGGAAGTAGTCTCTCAAGTTGGCCATCGTGTTACTATAATAATAGAGTGAGAACTCACTGGAAGTAGTCTCTCAAGTTGGCCATGGTGTTACTATAATAATAATAATAGAGTAAGAACTCACTGGAAGTAGTCTCTCAAGTTGGCCATCGTGTTACTATAATAATAATAATAGAGTGAGAACTCACTGGAAGTAGTCTCTCAAGTTGGCCATCGTGTTACTATAATAATAATAATAGAGTAAGAACTCACTGGAAGTAGTCTCTCAAGTTGGCCATCGTGTTACTATAATAATAATAGAGTGAGAACTCACTGGAAGTAGTCTCTCAAGTTGGCCATCGTGTTACTATAATAATAATAATAGAGTAAGAACTCACTGGAAGTAGTCTCTCAAGTTGGCCATCGTGTTACTATAATAATAATAATAGAGTAAGAACTCACTGGAAGTAGTCTCTCAAGTTGGCCATCGTGTAATTCTTCTCCGGAGTCTCCACCAGCACCTCCTCCGGACTCCAGAAGTGTGGGGACAATTACTACATTAATTGTTTTTTTTTTTTAAATTTATTATGTAAAGTATTTTTTTTTTTTTTTTTAATATAAGAATTATTGTTCAACTAACTTTTTTATTCTATTCTATTCTATTCACTCATCTTTTTTTTTTTTTTTTTTTTTTTTTTTTTTTTTAGAGAAAAAAAAAAAGAAAGTCACAGTAAGAACTCACTGGAAGTAGTCTCTCAAGTTGGCCATGGTGTAATTCTTCTCCGGCGTCTCCACCAGCACCTCCTCCGGACTCCAGAAGTGTGGGGAGGGCAGCAGCCAGGCAGTGGAGGGACACGTGACCTGGTACACCTTGAGAGTGGACTTGGACAGGACGTACACGCCTAGATCATCCCCTGGGGGTTGAGATAATTTAATTAAATGTATATTTTAGTTAATTAAATGTATATATCATTTAAATGCATTTTTTTGTTAATTTATCATTTATTTAAAAATATATATAATTTAATTAAAAGCATTTATCTGTTAATTTATCATTAATTAAATATATATATAATTTAATTAAATGCATTTTTTTGTTAATTTATCATTTATCTAAATATATATATAATTTAATTAAAAACATTTATCTGTTAATTTATCATTTATTTAAATATATATATAATTTAATTAAATGCATTTATCTGTTAATTTATCATTTAATTAAATATATATATCATTTAATTAAATGCATTTATCTGTTAATTTATCATTTAATTATATATATATAATTTAATTATATATATATATAATTTAATTCTTCTCCGGAGTCTCCACCAGCACCTCCTCCGGACTCCAGAAGTGTGGGGAGGGCAGCAGCCAGGCAGTGGAGGGACACGTGACCTGGTACACCTTGAGGGTGGCCTTCGAAAGGACGTACACGCCTAGATCATCCCCTGGGGGTTGAGAATTAAATGCATTTATATGTTAATTTATCATTTATATCAATTTAACATGGAAGATGGAGCAGGGGTGCCTTACCATGAAGTTAAAAAAAAAAAAAAAAATGAAACCAGAGCAAATCCTTTTCAAAGATGTTTTAATTATTGTTGAAAAAATAAATAAATAAATGTTTGTTCAAAAAAAAATTAATTAAATGTATATGTCATTTATCTACCCCTTAGATTTGTTAATTAAATTATGAGGGATAGAATGTTGATAATTCAATGATTTAATCTGTGAGGGATAGAATATTGATAGTTAAATTAATTAATCTGTGAGGGATAGAATATTGATAGTTAAATTAATTAATCTGTGAGGGATAGAATATTGATAGTTAAATGAATTAATCTGTGAGGGATAGAATATTGATGGTTAAATTAATTAATCTGTGAGGGATAGAATATAGATAGCTAAATTAATTAATCTGTGAGGGATAGAATATTGATAGTTAAATTAATTAATCTGTGAGGGATAGAATATTGATAGTTAAATTAATTAATCTGTGAGGGATAGAATATAGATAGCTAAATTAATTAATCTGTGAGGGATAGAATATTGATAGTTAAATTAATTAATCTGTGAGGGATAGAATATAGATAGCTAAATTAATTAATTTGTGAGGGATAGAATATAGATAGCTAAATTAATTAATCTGTGAGGGATAGAAAGTGTGGGGAGGGCAGCAGCCAGGCAGTGGAGGGACACGTGACCTGGTACACCTTGAGGGTGGCCTTCGAAAGGACGTACACGCCTAGATCATCCCCTGGGGGTCGAGATAATTTAATTAAATGTATATATTATCATTTAATTAAATGCATTTTTCTATTAATTTATCATTTATTTAAAAATATATATAATTTAATTAAAAGCATTTATCTGTTAATTTATCATTAATTAAATATACAGTATGTTTCAGAAAAGGTGGCCACCCCCTCGTAATTTTTGAACGCGACGGAATTTTTCAATTCTGTAAAGTCCTAAGTATAGGAAGTGCCCTATGGCCCATCCTGTGGTCATATTTATTTTTGGCCCCGGTCGGCCCTTCCGGCTTTTAGGCCATATTTTTTCATTTTTCTCGAGAATTTTAAATGGAATGCTATATTTTTTATTCCTGTTAATTAAAATCCAAGTTAGGCTGAGTATAATAAGCTTTTAAAATTTTCAAAAACCTTATCAGGGGCGGAGCTAGTAGGGTGCAAGGTTCAAAACTGTTACACGCTGTATTTCAGCGTTAGTTAGATTTTTTAGTACTTTTTCTATTTTCATTGGTTCAAAATATTGTTTTACACCATATGAAATCAAAAAAATATTCTTGTTTACATGTAATCAGGGTCATAGTAAGGTTTTTGTAAAAGTACTTTTTTTCTGACGTCAATTTTTCCGTAAATTTATGGTGTTCTCGAAATTGGCATTTTTAGAGGTGAAAGTCTGCAGTGACATATGTTTTTTATGATTGAAACCAAAAGAAAACTTAACGGAGAAGCGATTAAGATCATAAAAAAAGCCATTTAACCTGCTAGTTTTTTCAGGACAGTGTCCGGTAAAGTGGGTGAATTTCGTATTGGATTTTTTGTTGTTGAAATTTTGGTTTAATATCGCGTTTCAACTGCATGGTCATATCACCCTCCATTCGCAGGAAACTCACCAACCTGCTAAACACATTTATCTCACCCAGCCCGAGTTAGGCCGGAATGCCAGCATCACGAAGTCTTCAACTCGCTGGACGTTGCTTAACTTCGGTGATCCTACAAGAATCGTTGCATTCAAAGCGCCATCGGACTGACTCCAGAATGATTGACAATGTGTTTTCTACAGATTTTACCAACTTACCAACTAAAATTGTTTCAAGAGGGGACCCCTAGGCCGACTTTAGAAGTAGCATTATCCGATAACTATTTTTGATACAACTTGAACTTTGAAAAGTGAAAAAGAGAGAGAGAGAGAGAAAAAAAAAAATATCCGGCACTGATTTAGAAGAAATAATTCTCATTTATATTCGCATTTAGTTATGTTTATTGAAGTATTATTCCGTTATTAGGTATTATTTATTTTCTATGCCAATTGTGTTTCCTCAACAACAAAAAATCCAATACGAAATTCACCCACTTTACCGGACACTGTCCTGAAAAAACTAGCAGGTTAAATGGCTTTTTTTATGATCTTAATCGCTTCTCCGTTAAGTTTTCTTTTGGTTTCAATCATAAAAAACATATGTCACTGCAGACTTTCACCTCTAAAAATGCCAATTTCGAGAACACCATGAATTTACGGAAAAATTGACGTGAGAAAAAAAGTACTTTTACAAAAACCTTACTATGACCCTGATTACATGTAAACAAGAATATTTTTTTGATTTCATATGGTGTAAAACAATATTTTGAACCAATGAAAATAGAAAAAGTACTAAAAAATCTAACTAACGCTGAAATACAGCGTGTAACAGTTTTGAACCTTGCACCCTACTAGCTCCGCCCCTGATAAGGTTTTTGAAAATTTTAAAAGCTTATTATACTCAGCCTAACTTGGACTTTAATTAACAGGAATAAAAAATATAGCATTCCATTTAAAATTCTCGAGAAAAATGAAAAAATATGGCCTAAAAGCCGGAAGGGCCGACCGGGGCCAAAAATAAATATAACCACAGGATGGGCCATAGGGCACTTCCTATACTTAGGACTTTACAGAATTGAAAAATTCCGTCGCGTTCAAAAGTTACGAGGGGGTGGCCACCTTTTCTGAAACATACTGTATATATAATTTAATTAAATGCATTTTTTTGTTAATTTATCATTTATTTAAATATATATATAATTTAATTAAAAACATTTATCTGTTAATTTATCATTTAATTAAATATATATATAATTTAATTAAATGCATTTATCTGTTAATTTATCATTTAATTAAATATATATATAATTTAATTAAATGCATTTATCTGTTAATTTATCATTTAATTAAATATATATATAATTTAATTAAATGCATTTATCTGTTAATTTATCATTTAATTAAATATATATATAATTTAATTAAATGCATTTATCTGTTAATTTATCATTTAATTAAATGTTTATATCATTTAATTAAATGCATTTATTTGTTAATTTATCATTTAATTAAATGTTTATATCATTTAATTAAATGCATTTATCTGTTAATTTATCATTTAATTAAATATATATACATATAATTTAATTAAATGCATTTATCTGTTAATTTATCATTTAATTAAATGTTTATATCATTTAATTATATGTATATATAATTTATTTTTATAATATCTTAAAAAAAAAAATTATATTTTTTTAAAGAAGCAAAAGTGTTACAAAAAACCTCTCACCTACAGCAAACACCTTGACCGCCTTCACCGAGCCCCCCCAGGGCGCCGCCAGAGTGACCAGGGACCGGATGAACTTGCTCTTCCACGCGGCGCTCTGCCGCTGCAGGAAGTAGAGACACATGAGGGAGCCCATGCTGTGGGCGAGCAGTACCACCGGGGTGGACCCGTTCAGGTCGTACGTCTCCTCGATGAGGGCTTTCAGATTCACGAAGTACGAGGAGTGCTCGTCTGAAGAGATTGAAAAATAAATGTGAATTCGCCTGGTGCAAACACGTGGAAAAACAACAGAAAAAAAAAAAACCAATTGTTTGTCTAAAGGGGGAATTCTAAGGTCGGGTTCTACGAAAAACACCTGAAAAACACAAAAAACGTTAGTTCCAAAGGATTCGTCAAGATAGCGCCAGTAGAGTTTAGAGTAAAAGAGTTTAGAGCAAAACTCTACTGGTGCTATCTTGACGAATCCATTGGAACTAACGTTTTTCGTGTTTTTCAGGTGTTTTTTAGGTTAGGTGTTTTTCGTAGAACCCGACCTAATTGTTTGTCTAAAGGGGGAATTCTAATGGTTGTGGATTATATTTATATTTTCACAATGTACATAGATAGTAGGTTTTTTTATGAATTAAACATAGATAGTAGGTTTTTTTAAGGCGAATCAATGTGTTTACAAAAGTTGTTAATTAAATATTTGAGTGTAGTAATTAAAAACACCGCTAGCGCTGCTCCGCCGCTGCAGGAAGTAGAGACACATGAGGGAGCCCATGCTGTGGGCGAGCAGTACCACCGGGGTGGACCCGTTCAGGTCGTACGTCTCCTCGATGAGGGCTTTCAGATTCACGAAGTACGAGGTGTGCTCGTCTGAAGAGATTGGAAAATACATGTGAATTCGCTTTTTTTTATTAGGAGGACAAAGTACAGGTAACAGTATAAAATAAAGAAAAGAAGAAGAAAAAAAAAAAAAAAACAAACAAACAACAACAAACAAATGACAAAATAAATAAGTAAAAAAAAAAGAAAATAAAACAAAACTCTACTGGCGCTATCTTGACGAATCCTTTGGAACGAACGTTTTTCGTGTTTTTCAGGTGTTTTTTAGGTTGGGTGTTTTTCGTAGAACCCGACCTAATTGTTTGTCTAAAGGGGGAATTCTAATAATTGTGGATTATATTTATATTTTCACAATGTACATAGTTATGAATTAAACATAGATAGTAGGTTTTCTTTAAGGCGAATCAATGTGTTTACAAAAGTTACTAATTAAATATTTGAGTGTAGTAATTAAAAACACCGCCAGCGCCGCTCTGCCGCTGCAGGAAGTAGAGACACATGAGGGAGCCCATGCTGTGGGCGAGCAGTACCACCGGGGTGGACCCGTTCAGGTCGTACGTCTCCTCGATGAGGGCTTTCAGATTCACGAAGTACGAGGAGTGCTCGTCTGAAGAGATTGAAAAATAAATGTGAATTCGCCTGGTGCAAACACGTGGACGAACAACAGAAAAAATAAAAACTAATTATAATAATAATTTCTTTTCTTTTCTCTCGCTTTTCAAAGGCTTTAATTTAAATAATTATTCTTGTTTGAACTATAATATTATACTGCTATTTATTTTTTTAGTTATTATGTAATAATTGTAGTTTATGTTTGTAAAAAAATGTTGTATTTTCGCATTATTTTATGCCAACCTTTGTAAAATCATATTACAATAAAATAAAATTGAATTGAATAATAATAATAGTTTATTTATTTATTTTCTTTATAAAGAAACATTTATACAAAGGTACTTCTACTAAGCTTTGAAGAGCTTCTAAGAGAATTGTTTGTCTAACGGGGAATTCTAATGGTTGTGGATTATATTTATATTTTCACAATGTACATAGTTATGAATTAAACATAGATAGAAGTTCTTTTAAGGCGAATCAAGGTGTTTACAAAAGTTATTAATTAAATATTTCAGTCTAGTAATTAAATACACCTCGCCCAACTTTCGGCCCATTTCCTAAAGTTAAAAATGTAGGTCACGTGTTTACAAAAGTTATTAATTAAATATTTGAGTGTAGTAATTAAAAACACCGCTAGCGCTGCTCTGCCGCTGCAGGAAGTAGAGACACATGAGGGAGCCCATGCTGTGGGCGAGCAGTACCACCGGGGTGGACCCGTTCAGGTCGTACGTCTCCTCGATGAGGGCTTTCAGATTCACGAAGTACGAGGTGTGCTCGTCTGAGGAGATTGAAAAATAAATGTGAATTCGCTTTTTTTATTATTATTATTATTATACAATTCATACAAATAATAATTTTAAAAGTGAAAAAATGAAGAAAAAAAAACAATGTATACAAATAAAAATGAAAAAGAATAGAAAATATTTAAAAACATATGTCCTAACTTAAATTAGTGCAGTTTAGTAAATAATAGTGATTCAAATAATCAATCTTTCATTTTGGTATAATACAAAGTAATTATTGTCTGATTTTTGCAATGGTGCGAAATTTAACATAATCTAGTAAGATAAACAGTTTTACCGAGTGACATTGATTCGCCTTAAAAAAAAAACCTATTATCTATGTTTAATTCATAACTATGTAGATTGTGAAAATATAAATATAATTCACACTATGTACATTGTGAAAATATAAATATAATCCACAACCATTAGAATTCCTCCTTTAGACAAACAATTAGTTTTTTTTTTATTTTTTCTGTTGTTCTTCCACGTGTTTGCACAAAGCGTTGGGTGGTCATAATTAAGTTTACAAAAGTTATTAATTAAATATTTCAGCCTAGTAATGCAAAACAAAATGTCGGTTATATGTTTACAAAAGTTACTAATTAAACATTTGAGTCTCGTAATTAAAAACACCGCTAGCGCTGCTCTGCCGCTGCAGGAAGTAGAGACACATGAGGGAGCCCATGCTGTGGGCGAGCAGTACCACCGGGGTGGACCCGTTCAGGTCGTACGTCTCCTCGATGAGGGCTTTCAGATTCACGAAGTACGAGGTGTGCTCGTCTGAAGAGATTGAAAAATAAATGTGAATTCGCTTTTTTTTAAAGCTTTATTAGGAGGACAAAGTACAGGTAACAGTATAAAATTAAGAAAAGAAGAAAAAAAAAAAAAAAAAAAAAAAAAACAAAACAAAACAAACAAATGACAAAATAAATAAGTAAAAAAAAAGAAAATAAAGCAAAACTCTACTGGCGCTATCTTGACGAATCCTTTGGAACTAATGTTTTTCGTGTTTTTCGTAGAACCCGACCTAAAAATAAAGTGAATTCGCTTTGTGCAAACACGTGGACGAACAACAGAAAAAATAAAAACTAATTGCTTGTCTAAAGGGGGAATTCTAATGGTTGTGGATTATATTTATATTTTCACAATGTACATTGTATATAGTTATGAATTGAACATAGATAATAGGTTTTTTTTTAAGGCGAATCAATATGAGGCATAGAGTTTTGCTGTAAACTCTACTGGCGCTATCTTGACGAATCCTTTGGAACTAACGTTTTTCGTGTTTTTCAAGTGTTTTTTAGGTTAGGTGTTTTCCGTAGAACCCGACCTAGGCCTCTTTTCCTAAAGTTAAAAATGTCGGTCACGTGTTTACAAAAGTTATTAATTAAATATTTCAGTCTAGTAATTAAAAACAAAATGTCGGTTATATGTTTACAAAAGTTATTAATTAAATATTTGAGTCTAGTAATTAAAAACACCGCTAGCGCTGCTCTGCCGCTGCAGGAAGTAGAGACACATGAGGGAGCCCATGCTGTGGGCGAGCAGTACCACCGGGGTGGACCCGTTCAGGTCGTACGTCTCCTCGATGAGGGCTTTCAGATTCACGAAGTACGAGGTGTGCTCGTCTGAAGAGATTGAACAATAAATGTGAATTCGCTTTGTGCAAACACGTGAAAGAACAAAAGAAAAAATAAAAAACTAAGGTCGGGTTCTACGAAAAACACCTAACCTAAAAAACACCTGAAAAACACGAAAAACGTTAGTTCCAAAGGATTCGTCAAGATAGCGCTAGTAGAGTTTAGAGCAAAACTCTGCTGGCGCTATCTTGACGAATCCTTTGGAACTAATGTTTTTCGTGTTTTTCAGGTGGTTTTTTCGTAAAACCCGACCTAGGCCTATTTTCTAAAGTTAAAAATGTCGGTCACGTGTTTACAAAAGTTGTTAATTAAATATTTGAGTCTAGTAATTAAAAAACACCGCTAGCGCCGCTCTGCCGCTGCAGGAAGTAGAGACACATGAGGGAGCCCATGCTGTGGGCGAGCAGTACCACCGGGGTGGACCCGTTCAGGTCGTGCGTCTCCTCGATGAGGGCTTTCAGATTCACGAAGTACGAGGTGTGCTCTTCTGAAGAGATTCAAAAATAAATTAATAGTTGTCTAGATTTTTTTTTTTTTTTTTTTTTTTTTTTTCATTTCAAAAATGGAACCTATGTGTAAGTCTTGAATCACTAGAGAAGTCAGCATACAAAATTTTTGTTCCTACTCGTTTTTATTTGTAATTTTTCGTCAAAACAGAGCAGAAGAAATCTCTTGTAAAACCACCTATGTGCACTTGTTGAACTAAAATCAGTCTCGCCACGTTGGGGCATAGGATAAGAAGGTAGTTGCGCGTTATGGTATTACTAAAAGTACCCTACTGAAAAGTGTATTATTAAAAGTGCTGCATTAATGGTATTACTAAAAGTACGCTACTGAAAAGTGCCCTAAAACACATAGGTGATTCTTCTAGAGAACTATTCAAATGTGTGTTTTTATTTTTATTTTTTATTGTTCCTTTAGAATTTAATGTTTTTATAACATGTATATAATTTGTATAAAGGTATTCCGTTAATAAAATGTACCCGTACACTGGGTATTATTATTATTTTTTTTTTTTTAAAAAAAAGGGGGGGGGAGATGGTTTTCAGTTTCCAAATTGATAGGGTTGGCCTTTAGAGAAAGTTTATTTTGTTTGTTTGTTTGTTTTTCTTTAATCAATTATGTATTTAAAAAAAAAATATTATTAAGGTAGGATCACACACTATATGGCACAGATGCCATATTTTCTATGGCGAGAAAAAAAACGAATGGCACATATAACTGTTGGCATAATGGGACTACCTGTCTTGCGCTGACAGTCTAAATAAAGCACTACTTATACTTATACTTATATAATGGCACTCACACGATGCCATATACTGTGGCAAAAAACTCTATGGCATTGTATGTCTTCCCCCTTGCCATAGACAAGCTCGGGGAAACTCTGAAAATCCGCAGTGAATATTGTTATCTGGGAATTATGTTTTCATCAAGTGGTGTTTTCTTTAGAGTCTCCGAGCAGGCTCTTTCTAAGGGACGGCTTGCTGTTTCAAATGCAAGAAAGATCATGTGCAATGCAAGGATGGACTCCTGGGAATCCAGGCTACAGCTTTACACATCAGTGGTCAACGCAACCTTGCTGTATGGAGCTGAGGTGTGGGGGTTTAGATATGGAGACCATGTGGAAAAATGTCAGACTTCCTTTTTCAAGTCCATACTTAACTTGCCTAAAAATACCCCAAATTATGCATTGCGTTTAGAAATGGGTGCAGTCAAATTAATTTTTTATGTATTCAAGCACATCTTGATTTGGTGGAGTAAACTTCTGAGCATGTCTGAGGATAGGATTCCGAAAATCTGTTATAACCAACTTATGTATCGAGATGAAAGGGGTATCAATAATTCCCAAAAGTTTAACTGGGTAACCCAACTAAAAAACGAACTCGCGACACTTGGATTTTTAAGAGTCTGGGAAGCACAAGATCCTTGGCTGTTGAAGCATAACTTTGATGCAATACTCAACTCGTTATATGCAGAGCTTTTCCGAAATGATTGGGACAGATTAAGGGACTCTTCATATTATGGGCCTTACAAAGAATTGAAACCACGCAAGGAGATAGACTGTGTAACAATACATCCAACATCAAGTTATCTGCTCATAAGATCACCCATAAATCAGACCAGAGTTGCGGCCCAGCTCAGACTATGCGGCCGATACATCAAATTCTACCTAAATGGTTTGGCGTACTCTTGGGATAGCGAAGAGGTCTACAGCATATGCAATCAACAAAAGCCGGAAAATTTGCACCATTTCCTGGTGGAATGCCCTCAGTATACGCCGGTTCGCAGAAAATTTATAAATGATATTATACAGCGACCCGGTAATGTATTGATAAATCTCCTTGGGGTGCAGTCAAGAGATGATATGAAAAACCTTTGTAACTATGTCCAGTCTGCTCTAAGAATTCGAGCTTTCATTATGAATGAATAGGATTCTGCACATACTTAATAATTTTTATTTATAGGTATATATTCATATTTTTTCGTGAAACTCAGTCATTGTTTTAATTAATTGTTTCTTTTTTTTTCTCTTGTGTAATGGTTAATGTCAAATGTTCTAGTCTCTGATTTCAAACTATTCTAGTCTTCGTTTTTAATCACATTTTATGTTCAATTGTCAATAAAATAAATATTCTGTGTTATAATTATTGAAAATAGAAATTATACATAAATAAGATTGAAATGTATGGTCAGAGTGAACGGTAACTATTTCCTTCTAAAAAGGGAAAAAAAGAGAAAAAAAAAAGGTTTTTTCATTTAATATTATTGTGGAAAAAAAACTAAGCTAATTCAATGATCTCTATATTTGTAAGTAGATAATAGTTATATTTATAAAAAAAAAATCTTGTTTGTATTTCAATGTTTTATTTATACCGTAAGCACCTTTGTAACAAAATTTTATTACAAATAAAAATATACTACTACTACTACTACTACTACATAGACAAGCCTGCCAGTCGTCACCATATCATATTGTAGACCATGTGTGTAATGAAGCACTCACACAAATGGCATAGATCCCGCCATACGTCTATGGCACCATAGAAAAAACTTGTCGCCATAGACCTAAATAGTTCTATGGTCATGTAAACAAAGACTGATCACACGCTATGGCAAGGGAGATTGCCATATTATATGTTGCTCTGCCATATCGTGTGATCCTACCTTTAGAATAAAAATTTGATATTATTATTATGATATTTTAGCATTTAAATATACTTTCTTGTATAATTATTAATTATCAATGTTTTTAAAAATTAATAAAAAATAATTCGAAATTATTTCGAAAAAAACCAACCGAAAACAAAACTTACTATACGTTATAGGTAATAGAAAAGTGAAAAACATAAAATTGTAGAGTCACTATAGTTCATAGGACTTTTTCACAATTATAGGACTTTTTATTTTTATTTAATTATTGTGCATTATTTGCACTTGTATGGATTCTATAGCACTTACCGACCTCAGTAGCTTGATCGATAAGGCGGCGGACTTGTAACCTGGAGGTCGGTGGTTCAAGTCCCGGTTTCAGCGTAGATTTAGTAAAGCGAGTTTGAGTGTTTGTGATATCACGATAGTGATTAACACAAATATGATAACTTTTTAAAACTTTTTATAGCACTTACTTGGAGCTTTACGGAAGTCATACGGGGCACCTCGCAGTGACAGGTCCCTCTCATAGGAGAGTTTACTCAGGGCGTCGGCTATGGGCGAGAAGTAGGAGCCTACCCGGACCGAAGGATCCAGCCACTCCACGGCATCTGTGTGCCCGAACCCGGGGATGCGAATGGAGACCCCCGGGGAGTTGGAGGTGGTGCGTGTCACATTGTCATAGATGAGTCGGAGATTGTCAATCTAAAAAAAAGTTCAAGTAATGATATTTTTTGGTTCCAGGTGCGGTTAGCTCTTTGAGAAGGTGGGTTTTTAGTGGGTGGAAATCCCACACCCCAAGTCAGGATGACCTGGGTGTCTTTAAAAGATTTTTTCCTGCCTTCAACCAAAAAAAAAAAAAAAAAAAAAAAAAAGTGAACTTTGTTAGATTGCATTTTACTTTCCTTATCCTATAATAAGGAAAGTATTGTATTCGTCGAAAATTTGACCTACCCAGCTTTTCACATTTCTGGACGAATCATAGCCTCAGGATACGAAAAAAGTTGTTTTCAGCCATTGGTCCGTGCGTCTGTCTGTGTGTGTGTGTGTCTGTGTGTGTGTCTGTGTGTGAACAGGATATCTCAAGAACGGTAAGAGCTAGAGACTTGAAATTTGGTATGGTAATTAATTTTATACACCAGACGAACCATGAAACTTTTGGTTGAAATCGGCCGCATTCTGCGGCCGCAGGGCCGCAAATATTGGCCGCAAGCACCGCTTCTTTGAATTGGTTAAAGATACAAAAAAAGTTAGAGAACAACATTTTCTCAGATTAAAAAAATAATAGGGGTTCACTCTGATCATTTTTTTGATATCTTTAACTTTTTTGAAACCGGCCCCAATTTACCGGTATTGTAGGGGGACCCGATTGGACTAACTTTTTTATTATTCATCCTAGATGGGGGTTGTGACATATCAAATTAAATGATTTTGAAGTGCTGATCACGAATTTGGCATTGATTTTTAGTTATCTGTTACCGTTCAGTCACCAGTGGCGGAATTCGACTCCTTTTTGGGAGATAAGGAAAGTCGTGTGATGTTTACACCAGATTTTTTATATTTTATATATATTTTTTCCATTTTTAGTATGACTTTGTACCAGATTGAAAGATATTTTGTACAAAATATAAATAAATAAATTACAAAAACTCAAAATTTCCTGACCTCAATAGCTTCATCGATAAAGTGACGGACTTATAACGTTGAGGTCTGTGGTTCAAGTCCCGGATTCAGCATATTTTTTTGAAGTGAGTTTGAGTAGTTGTAATATCACAAAATTGATTGAAAATTAAGGAAAACAATAGAAGAGTTGTATTTTCTGTTCATATCTTATCAGGATGTGCAAGAAAAACTAATTTTAAACATTTTGGAAAGAAGAGTTTCAGGGAAGAGTGACAGTGGAGATATCTTCCACATAACCCAGCTAGACGTTACTTTGCATGATGTCGTCGAAAAATTATACAGCAAATATAAGTATGAATGGAACATATCCTGAAATTTCTAACTCGATTGGAGTAAAATTACGACTTTTATCATGCTACAAACATGAATTATGGATAGTTAGATAGTTGCGTCACTAGAGTTAAAAGTCACTAGAGACAAACCCCCCCCCCCCCCCCCCCCCAAATTTTTCAAGAAAACCCTGCAAAATAAATATGATGGAATATATGTAGTCTCTTCCGTCCTCAAAACCCCTCCTCCGAAATGTTGGTCTAGCTACGCCACTGGTCTTATCCTACTCAAGCAGTGTCGACGTTGTTCAACCTCATAGTTGAGGTTGGTTGGTTGGTTTTTTTTTCTTGGCTTCCTAACGCCAACGATTCTATTTGATTTAACGTGCGGGATTAGGACGGGGGTTTTACCCTCCATTCGCTGGGAATCGTTCCAGCTACCCACATTAACCTCACCCAGCCTGGGTAGGGCCGGAAATGCCAGCCTCACATGTACGGAGGGAACAGAATTTTCTGTGTGAAAAGTCTGTTCCGACCGGGGATCGAACTCAGGATCTCTGGACTACGGGCAGTAGTCACAACCGTTACGTCATGGAGCCAGCGTCGATGGCACGTTGAATGCACCGGTTCTCGTAGGAATACCGAAGTTAAGCAACGTCCAGCGAGGTGAAGACTTCGTGATGCTGGCATTCCGGCCCAACCCAGGCTGGGTAAGGTCAATGTGGGTAGCAGGTTTGTACGTTTCCTGCGAATGAGAGGGCAAATAATACCAAGAATAGCGGTCTTTAGTTAAAAAGAACTTGAAAATCTTGGTGCCCAATCATAATAAATAAATTTTATTTATGACTATTGTTCTAACCTTTTACGGTCCAGTGCATGTCCCACATGCAACCATAGAAACGCTGCTAAACTCCAGTATAAAAATCACTAGAACAGTCCTTAAGGTCCAGTGCATGTACCATATGCATTGTTTTGTTTGTTCATTAGGTCGAGTTGTTTCGGAAAGAAACGAAGCGCTACGGTCCAGTAGATTTTTTCTTTCAAATTACAGACCTTGTATACAGGGTGTTTGTAGACGACCCAAACTTTTGACTTTGTAAAAAGAACAATAGATCCCCAATTAGCGATATGTTAGCTAAAAATGGGTAAATAATTAGGTATAAAACACTGTTAAAAAAAGGTAGGTAGTGGAAGTACAAAAAGACAATGTGTTGAAGAGGGTCGTGAAATCAATGCTAACAACGCCACCATGTATCACACATCATCCTTCTTTGTCTAACTCATGTCAACAAATGTGCTAGAAAGAGACAGAGATATACTTTGCAGAGGTATCTTTGACCCTCAAATCTCTATATATAAAACAGAAAAAAGGACTACCTACCTACCTATGTTTGTTTGTTTGTCCGGAGTTGTTTAGACAAAACGGTAAGAGATAGCAAAAAATGTCTCAGAATTGACCCCCCCAAAACCATTATCGCTTTGTCCAGAAAAATTATAAAAAGTTCAAAAAAGCATTGCTGTCCAGCAGTACGGCCATGCCTTAGTAAATTTGAAATTTAGTCCCGTTGCAAAGCACGGGCAAACGGCTAGTAAACATATAAAGAAAATAAATTACTTACCACAAAGTAAATTTCGAATTTTATTTGCTTCTTTTTCACCTATAAAACTATACAGTTTTCTTTTAGACATTTTTATCACATAAATAAAGACGATAGAACAAGTACTACACTGAACCAACCTTCCAGTTTGCACTGATAATAATGTTTGTTTACACAGCCGGCTTATATTTTAGACACTTTTGACTTGTTCGTAAATATTCTACGGAATATCACGAATCGACTAGAATAAATCTGATAGGCTGATAATTAAAGGAAAATATAAAATGAAATCGAATAAAGTGGAGGGAAATCTTGCATGTGGGACATGCACCGGGGACCGTAAGAACGTTATTAATAGTTGCATGTGGGACATGCACTGGACCTTAAGGACCTACCTAAGGAATATTTTACTGGAGTGTAGCAGCGCGTCTGAAGTTGCATGTGGGACATGCACTGGACCGTATGGGCAATTCCAATTTTTTTCAATGGAGTGCAAAAGGTTAATAAATATTGAGACTAAATAAAAACACTTACAAAGCAGTCAATAACTTCTGGAACCAACAACTCCAAGTTGAGCCAGAGTGTGAACCAGTTACTTGTGGTTTTGTCACAGATGTAGTGCACCGTGCTTGTTTTGTTCAGTTTGGCTTCCACTCGACTTCCCCCATCTCCTGGTACTGAAATAATAAAATTAGTTTTTGGTTTTGATACATTCTCAAACAAAGGAGTACCCTTGAGAATACAAAAAAATTGTTCAGGCATGACCAAGTTGTAATAATACATATTATTTTATTATTATTATCTGACCTGGTTTCTGGGTCAAACCCTTACAAATAATCTAATTAGGTCTATTGCTCTGTCCCGGTAGCTCAGTAGTAAATGCGACTGTCTGGTAATCCAGAGGTAACAGGTTTGAAACCCAGCCGGGACATGACATGTTATCCTCCCATTTGGGATTTTCACTACATAATTATACATCTTGGGCTTACTGCTGGAACAATGGGACTTCATAGTCTTAATGGGGCAGTATAAATAAGGTGATATTATTATTGTAACCTGGAAATGCCAGCCTCAGATTCTTGTAGGGAACAGACTTTGTATCAAAAATTTTCTCCAATGGGGAATCAAACTCATGATAACAATATTTTGGTATAGCACAGAGCATTACTTATCTCTTTTCAAACACTTAATTTTATTTTTTTGTTTTCAAGGGCAATGTTCAAGGTACTTATTTTTCAAAGTTTAAAATTACAAAGTCATAAAATTCCGAACAAGCTAGAATTCAAACCTACATCATCACATTCACATAAGTATAGTTAGCTCTCTACTCAGGCACAATGATGTCTAGAAATAATTTAAGAATCATCTTTCCAATTAGGATCAGAAACCACTTACCAAATATGACGGGATTGAGTCGAGGGGGATCAGTTGATCCAAATAATACATAGAAGAACAGAAATGAGAAAAGAAGGGTCACGACAACATGAAGGACATTCATTCTGAAGTGCTTACGACCACGGAATTCTGTCAATAATCTGTCATGAGGATTATCAGTGTTTTGAATACTTCTGTCGGTAGGTAGATTTTCATATTCCATGTTTGAAACTTAGAAGATGAGAAAACCTTGAGATCTGTTTGACTAGTTCCAGTAATAAGTGAAGGAAAATATGTGTTCATTTGGTTGTAATTGGGTCTCTTTCCTGTAAGAAATAACAACAAATTTTAACATTATATAATATGACTACATATTATACATGAAAAAACAGCTAAATGTCAAAAAATTACAGAGTCAAACATTGAAATGTTATGCTTTGTTAGATAAGTAATGAGAAAAACATTGAGCCATCTAGGTTCTAGGTATGTTTGAGTTCTGTAATTCACTTTTTCTAACAAAATATAATTTCATAATATATAGTAAATTTTTAATTTACTACTGCCAGTATTGATGGCACATTGAATGCACTGGTTAGCATGACATCACCAATGTTATGCAACTTCCAGCTAGGTGAAGACTTTGTGTATGCTGTCCGCCCAACCCAGCACTGGTTCTCATAAGATCACCATAGTTGAGCAACATCCAGCAAGGTGAAGACTTGAGTGCACTGGTAGTCAAGTGGTTAATGTGCTATTCTGGAAATCAAGGTAGTGTAGGGGTCCGTTAATTTTAATCTCAACCAGTGCATGAATTTTTCCTCATTCATTTGAGTTTGTGACGACATAATAATAAGACTCTGAGGGTTAGGTGGTAGAAAATGCTTTGAGCATTAATTTTGCCTGGTAATTACCTTCCACTAAAAAGTATAATTATTCTTGATGCTATCATTCTGACCCAAACGAGGCTGGGTGAGGTTAATGTGGGTAGCAGGGTAGTGAGTTTCCTGCAAATGGAGGGTAACACTCCCATCATGATACAACCAGTTGAAAGCAACATTAAACCAAAAAACTTGTTTACTACAACTAGGAATCCTTCTCAGTTAGCAGATATACATTAGAAATATTTAATGCAGATATTGTGTGTTGAATGGCTGTCCAATTCTACCAGGTATGCATTTATTTCCGCAGTAAGATCTATTTCTTTAATTTCTTATCAGTAAAAACTTACCTTACCAGTCCTCTTATGGTTAAACACTTGAAATTTATTTTGATAACAATATTTATTTAAAAACACTGTTAATCAAATTCCAAATTCCTAATTTGATTAATAATGTAGCACAATAATATTTCGAATGATAGTCGTAGTTTTCGTGATAACCTATTGAATAATGAATTACCTTAACACCGTTGCAAAGGTTGAGTTGAGGTTTTTCTTTTCAATCAAAATGCCAAATGTCAGCAAAAATTATTCTTTTTTTTTAATGAAAATTAAAGTTTTAAAATTTCGCGCGCAAACATTTAAAATACTTGACCTTCAAAGCAGCTGTTGTACATATGGGATTTTAGGGTTTAAAAAACCCTAAACATAAAACTTATAGCTTATAGCCCCTATACAGTCATGTCCTATTTAATAGAGTTTAGATGCTTAGAAAAGGACTTTGACACTGTAATGTAGATTGCTGATGACCTAAGAATGAAATGACTATGAGCTTATCAAGTTACATACAAACTTTGTCAGCAAAAACTAACATATAATTTTTAAATTAATGCAAAACCGTTGACTTCAAATATTTAAAATGAATGATTTCTCTACGTGGGACTTTTAATATGAAAAATTCCCACCTCTCCATCTCGTCATAAACGCAAACACAAGAGGAAAAAACAACAAGGCATTTTCTTGTTGATTAAAAAAATCAAGATAGCAAAAAAGGCTTTTCCGATTTTAAATTACTACAGATTGAGTTTCGAGCTTTTCCGAAATCTATTTCTGATTGTTTCACATAAATTTCCCAACAAAGCTTTTATTCATCGCATTTGACCGACGGTTCTTTAAATTTTTAAGAAAATCGAACAAGAAGTGCCGACCGTCCGCACATTGTTTTTTGTAACCAAGTGCTAAAAGCAAACTTTTGAGTCCTACCCTAACAGCTAGGATAATCCCGTGGACTGTTTCGTGAAATTTAGAAGTTCATCACATGCGAAATTTACTTTCAAAATAAGATTAAGTCGCAAGTTTTAAGTATTTCTCCTCTAGGAAGTGAGAGAAACTATTTCTGTGAAGAGTGTCTTTGACACAGAAACCTAGTGCTATCAGTACTCCAACTGTTGGAGTATTGCATAGGACAATAATTTGAAGAAATTTTGTGTTTTGGGTGACAGTTAATAAAGCCGCCAAAATTACGTCTCCAAAGAAATCCAGCATGAACTTATCGAGTGGCCCATCTGCCTCCTCGTCAAATCCTAAACCAAACTATGTGCTCAAATTCACATTAGCGGGACACACTAAGGCAGTGTCCTCTGTTAAGTTCAGTCCAAACGGAGAATGGCTTGCTAGTTCATCAGCAGATAAACTCATCAAAATTTGGGGAGCCTATGATGGGAAATTTGAAAAGACTATATCAGGACACAAGTTGGGTATTAGTGATGTTGCATGGTCAAGTGATAGCCGACTCCTTGTGAGTGGATCTGATGACAAAACATTGAAAATCTGGGAGCTAAGCAGTGGAAAGTGCTTGAAGACGCTGAAAGGGCATAGCAATTATGTGTTTTGTTGCAATTTCAACCCTCAGTCAAATTTGATTGTATCCGGATCATTTGATGAAAGTGTCAGAATATGGGATGTACGGACAGGTAAGAATTTGTACCAATATTTTTGTAAGGTAGGGTTATTGCCTTTGACAATCTCTTCCACCCAAAATATCATTGTAAATTTTTACTTATGGACAAATATAATGGCCAGGCAAGGTTAATGGCCAGCATTTTTGCACTTAAAATTTTACTTTCCATATTAGTTAGTATTTGAGCTAAAATCTCAAGACCCTTGAGATCAAGTAATGTGTCTTTTAAACTGACCCAAAATAATATCCAAGAGTTCTTGAATAGCCTAACTTCAAAATTTCAACTTTGCTGGGATTTAAACCAGTCCTCGTGTGCTAGCTTAAAGTGCTAATCATTTGTCCATGATGACTACTAAATAAATAACTAATAAGAAGTCATGGTATAGTAAAAAGATAACTTTGCCACTGAAAAGATATCACTACTTTTATACACTGAAAGTTTTTGAATAGAAATCATGGAACTTGGTCCCTGTTTTTAACTATTGTGTTTTTTTAAGGTAAATATATAGCTCAACTAGAACTATTTTATCCTAATTGCATTAGTTAGTTGACACCATGGCCAAGTGAGTTAGCACAGAAGGAATTGCACTCATTTTGACCTGGGTTCAATCCTCAGGAGGTCAACAATTTTTCCTCCTATGTACTTGGATGATCTGGTCTACTCATTCCTCGTGAGAGAAAATGAATAGCTCCTTTGATGTGAGCAGCAACCAGTGACAGAGTTATGGGGAAAACAACATATTGTAATCAATCGGTAAAAAGTCCTATGATTCTGAGCTAAAATTGTGACATAATAAAACAAAGAATTATTATTATGTTATAAATCATTATTATTTATTATATTATAACAAATCAATTCTTCTTTTTTACGTGTTTTTATTTTTTTAAAGGTTTTCTTACAATATGGCTACAGTTAGCCATATTGTATGGTTTCTTGTGTGAGAGGTTTGAGAAATTACGTTTTGCATTTTTTATTCCTAATATTCTTCCTCCATGCCCAGCAGCTCCATAGCTTCATTGATAAGGTGGCAGACTTGTAACCTGGAGGTTAGTGGGTCAAGTCCTGGTTTCAGCATAGATTTATTAAAGCAAGTCTGAGTACTTGTGATATCATGAAAATGATGAACACAAATTTAATTACATATTCCTCCATGTAAAATTCTTTTTCAGGTAAATGTCTGAAAACTCTACCTGCCCATTCAGATCCTGTCAGTGCCGTACATTTCAACCGTGATGGCTCACTCATAGTGTCAAGTAGTTATGATGGTCTCTGCAGGATTTGGGAACACGGCATCCGGCCAGTGTCTGAAAACACTGATTGACGATGACAATCCACCAGTCTCATTTGTCAAGTTCTCACCTAACGGAAAGTACATCCTGGCCGCCACTCTTGACAACACTCTCAAGCTGTGGGACTACAGCAAAGGTAATCATGACCCCCTAAGTTAATCTTGATTTTTGACCTATCAGGATTTTGAGTTAGCAAGATTCTACTGTAATTGTAAAATCTTAATATATAAATGTCAAAGTCACTGACTGACTGATCATCACTGTTTCACCGAACTGGTAAGTCCTAGGAAGCTGAAATTTGGTAGGTAGCGTTGTCTTATAGTCTAGATGTGCAATAAGACGGGATTTTTCGAAATTCCCACTACAACACCTGCCATTGGCGAAAAAGGACTTTTTGCTTTCATGGCCATGCCTCGGCCCGCAAAGCAGGCGACAGCCCGCTAGTTATACTATATTTATGATGATGATGACCCCATCACAGGGGTTGTTCCTTGTTAGCCAAGGAAATGTTGTTGAGTTCTTTGTGTTGATTTCATGTTCTTTGCACAGTTTTGATGCATGTTTTCTTAGGTTTTTATTATACAGGGTGTAACAGACTAAATGTAAAATCTCTTAAGAGGTGGTAGTATAGATCATTTCCAACCATTAATGTTCTATAACACTTTTGATTTAATTCAGTGGTTCTCGAGATATTATTTTTTTGAATTATTTTTACAAGTCCCCTGCCGCTCGACAAAGAATGGCATCTAACTCCGTAAATACAGTAGATGAAGCAATAGATTTAACTTTTTCCATAAGATAACAATATTTCACAATTATTTACACTAGATTTATTCTTAAAAAGTGCACACGTACTGAAAAAAATCGGCAGCAGCGGAAAATTTATCGCGAACATGAAATCCACCTGAAACTTCAGCCGCCATTTTCTCAAAATACTGCCCTCATAAAGTATTGGTTTCATTTATGTAAAAACTTGCTTGAAGTCTTATCTTTCAGAAAATATGACACACTTGATATAAAACTTTCATTTTTTATTGAAACCAAGAGAAACTAAAAAAAAGTCAGTCAGTACTACTAACTGTACCTACTAGGCTACCATCCTACTTTTACCTAGGGAACTAATTTTTTTCTTCAATTTGACAAATTATGGTTGTCATTTACTTTCCAACGGCCCAAAAAGTTAGCCTCAGTCGATTCATTGATAAAGCTGCGGACTCTTAACTTGGAGGTCACTGGTTCGAGTCTCAAGTATGGCAAATATTTAGTAATACGAGTTTGAGCTATTGTGACACCACAATCGTGATTAATTGACCTTAATATTTTAGTATGTATGTATGGTTTTATTTGTGGTGAAGCACAAAGCCTCTTCACATTTTTTGTGGATAGCGCAGCATTACTAAGAGCCTCCTTTACTTTTCGAATTATTCTATTACATTAATTTCTTTTTACTCTGGTAATGCCGCCACTGGTCGTTACTCATACAAGTAACTACTCATTTTTCCTCACGAGGTATGAGTGGACCCCGAACATCCAAGTACAGAGCAGAAAAACTCCTGTCCCGCTGGGGATCGAACCCAGGTCACCATGCGTGCAACGCCTAGCACGCTAACTCACTCTGCCACGGTGACTACTAATTGACCTTAATATTTTAGTATTCCATGTGTTTTATTAAAATTCGGTACCTACTAACATAATAATTTGTACCTTTATGTACCAACCTATGAATGTTCAGTATTTACCGTACCACCTTTACCTGTGGGTGTTAACTATGTAGGTACATTGTTTATGTTTCATTTCATTCAAACCATTTTATCATTGAGGCCCTTATGAACAAATGAACAATTACGATTAATATTGATTTCTGAAGCACCACAGCTAAAAGTATCATACATGGATACGTACATACTAATTTGCACACTTGAGACTCGAACCAGTGACCTCCAAGTTAAGAGTCTACTGAGGCAAACTTTTGGGCCGTTGGAAAATAAATGGCAACCATAATTTGTCAAATTGAAGAAAAAAAATAGTTCCCTAGGTAAAAGTAGGATGGTAGCCTAGTAGGTACAGTTAGTAGTACTGACTTTTTTTTTTTTAGTTTCTCTTGGTTTCAATAAAAAATGAAAGTTTTATATCAAGTGTGTCATATTTTCTGAAAGATAAGACTTCAAGCAAGTTTTTACATAAATGAAATCAATACTTTATGAGGGCAGTATTTGAGAAAATGGCGGCTGAAGTTTCAGGTGGATTTCATGTTCGCGATAAATTTTCCGCTGCTGCCGATTTTTTTCAGTACGTTTGCACTTTTTAAGAATAAATCTAGTCTAAATAATAGTGAAATATTGTTATCTTATGGAAAAAGTTAAATCTATTGCTTCATCTACTGTATTTACGGAGTTAGATGCCATTCTTTGTCGAGCGGCAGGGGACTTGTAAAAATAATTCAAAAAAATAATATCTCGAGAACCACTGAGTTAAATCAAAAGTGTTATAGAACATTAATGGTTGGAAATGATCTATACTACCACCCCCTTAAGAGATTTTACATTTAGTCTGTTACACCCTGTATATTAAAATTGTTCATTATTATTATTATTTTTAGTAGTATAATACCACAGATTTATTTTCTTGTTGCAGGCAAATGTCTGAAGATGTACACGGGGCACAGGAACGAAAAGTACTGCATCTTTGCCAACTTCTCTGTGACAGGAGGCAAGTGGATTGTGTCGGGCTCTGAAGACAACATGGTGTACATATGGAACCTGCAGACTAAGGAGATAGTGCAGAAACTGCAAGGTATTATTATGATTATATAATTCCTTATAAGGAGGACAATATTTACAGTTTAAAGTTTTAAGCGAGAGATAAAGAAAAACACATAACTTCCCATTTTTAGTATTAAAAATTTATTGAAAGTAATAGATTGAACATAATAAAATAATTAATAACACATAAAAAAAATACTATTTTTATTGCCTGTGGTAATCTCTTCCTCCCAAGTCAAACCTGAATATAAGAGAACTGGATGTAAGAGAAACCTAAATATTAGAGAACTTATATTTATATTCAAAGTTTCAAATCAGATGAAAAATCTTTTAAAACAAAATCAAATTTTATTTTTCAAGCTTAATGCACTATGTGCAGATACTTAAAAGTATGTATAGGGTCTTATTTGAAAAACAAAGTTGACCTCACAATCTTATCAAGTTGGGCCAGAACCAAGCCAATGCTGATCTACTCCCTTTTATCCATTTTACTTCTGAGAAATTTCTAATATTAGAAATCGGAAGTATTGTGTTTGTTTTTGCAAAAAAAAAAAAAAAAAAAAAAAAAAAAAAAAAAAAAAAAAATTGCTCCGACTTTTTCT